>VFFE01008282.1:2912737-2958116 GCA_008921705.1 Burhinus oedicnemus | reverse complement strand
AACCAAAAAAAACCACCAAACCCCAGGAGCACCAAACTAATGTACTGGCCAGATACAGCCTATCAACCTCTTCAACCACCACAGGTCATTCTAGCTTCAGGTAACTGGTGGATCTGCACCCCTTTATCGCTGCCTTAAGGGTCCAGCAGCCACAAATTGAACTTCGGACAGAAACTGAATTTTCCATATACGCCTCCACATTTCCAGTACCATGCCTAAAAACTTTGCTTCTTATGTCCTGTAAGTCCTAATAACAAGGTAGCATTCCCACATAAACAGGTTGCCATCGCTTATTAATATCAGCTGTTCTGAAATACAGGTAATCCTATCACCTTTGGGCAAAATTAAATGTTGTCATAATTGAGATGCTATCATGCTATCTGTGCTTTCTGCTCCCCATTAAAAAAAATACCTTTACAGATAAAGCAGTAGCCATAGCAGTGGGAAATTTGGAAAGTAAGATTTACCATCTATTTGTTCAAATGTTTTGTTGCATATTCCTAACAGTACAATTGTCTTTACTTTCAACATTATACCATTGCTAAAAAAGAAGCTGAAGAAATGAACTCTGTTTCAGTGTTTCCTTATCCAATTCTTGGCACATCAATCACAAAAGCTGTCTCTGAAAGGCAGGGACCAGCCAAGGGAATCAAGAGCATCTGCCAGATCATTCACTTAACTAGGGAATTTCTTAGAGGTGAGTTAGATGTTGGAACTCTTGAGTCACTCACATATGTTACCCAACTGGAAATTAGAGTAACAGAGCTATAGAAGACAATAGCTGCCTTTTTTACAAAGGACCACACTGTAACCTTACAGATTATGTGCCCTTTAACTGGAAACATTTAGCAAACAAATAACAAAGGAAGCCTTACTTCCCAACACCACCAACAGATACAGTTTAAAGATCTACTGAGCAGAGAGGTTACCTTTGGAAAGTACACCACCAGATTTTCAATTTGGTTCACGTTCAACTGAGTCAACAAATTTCACAGGAAGAAAAACCAACCAACCAACCAACAAACAAACAAACTTACACTTAGATTATCAGCTCAAACTTACCACCAAGCCAGTTTCTAAGTTTTACCACTAGGTTCCCCATCCTCGCAGTACAGCAAGATAAGGAAATCCTGAATTAATTGCAGCTGGCCTGATGAGCCTTGTAATTACGACATGCAGTGTGGTCTTTTGGCTTCTTGAGAGCACTAACCCTTTCACTGCTAAATCCTTTCTATCCTGTTATGGCTCAAAATGAGACTCCATTTGAAAGGTATTATTTGTTGTCTGCTTTTTAAAGAAATAGGTCAGCTTTGCTAGTGGCACACTGTGAACACAAAGCAGTCATTGCTTTTGGTGGAATTCATCAGAGGAGCAGTCTCCCTGCCGCCTCCCAGAGGTGTGCCAATACACTCGAGACCAGAATGAGGCAGAATGCCTTTCCCTCTTCCTCTCTTATTTTCCTTTCTACCGTTGTCTGTCTGAGACTATCAACGTTCTCCCTGTCACTCTGATCATCCCCTGGACATCCCTTTTGAGTGTGGAGCTAATTCAAAATTTTTGTTCAAAACCCTTCTTAAAAATCCCATTTGCAGCAGTGCAAACACTTAGTAAGGGCTGAATTGCTGATTTGCTCAATTAACTGCCCCAGATGAAAAAAAAACCACCCCATTTTATTTATCGCAGCAATATTGATTCACCCCTTGCCTTTTACAAAGACAAAATGAACTAAATCACCATTTGCTTTCATCACATGTTCCTGAGCTTTTGCTATTTGATTCCAGGGGCCGGGATGAACTTTCTCACCACCAGCCTTATTATATAACTTGGCTTTTTGGAATGGCTTTTTCCCTCATCTCCTTCTGAAGAACTCGAGATTTCCACAACTAGCAACAGGATGTAGCACCGTTTGTGCTGGTGTTCTTTATAGCATCTTTCAAGCGCCAGATTGATATGTTTTTCGCATTGACTCACAGTTAAACTGATTTAAGACCATTTTCCAGGTCAGAGTGTCAGGAACTGCTGAAGTGGTTTCCCTGACTCTATACCAGGAGCAATGGGCTGCATCTTGGGATCGTCTAGGAATTTTCCTTAACGAATTCATTGTTCTTTGAAGCACCAGTGACATTGGCAATGTCCATCTTCTTTACTGTCATCTTCTGGGATGTTATGTTTGTGTGTTTTCCTTTTTTAACACTGGGCCTCAGGATGATTATAGGGAAGCTTTTTATGGTGGTGTGTGTAGACTGGATGTTTTGGCGTGTCCAACTTTGGCACAAATGCCCTGCCAGCTGAACCAGGTGGCCACTTTCAGAGCCATGTGTCACGCTTCAGCCACAGAGCCATTGGTGGCTGCTAAGATTATGATTTAGTGTCAGTACAGCCTGTAGTCTGATGGGCACCTGGCCTTTGACACGGCTTCTGGCTGCCATAGTTGAAACAAACAGAAGTTTGTAAAGGTTTGCTGACAGAGTGGGCAAAATTGTGGTCATTGCAAGCCTTACGTTTCTGTGTTGACCTGAAACGTGCCAAGAAGGGTTGGTGGAGGAATGAATTGCATAATATCCAGTCGTGGTGCCAAACTGTTGCCTTATAATGGGGGCAATAGCTCAGCATAAAGGGTTCATAGAAAAAAAAATAGTCACCACTGTGAGCCATATGTCCAATTCAAAACCCACTGAAGGCAGTGGATAGGTATGTTTTGTTTTGTCACCGGGTTGGCCCTGGGGGCAGAAACAGCAGCCTCCTGATGGGCAGGAGTCATATATTCTACATCCCCAGGGGATGGTTCCAGATTTTGGCAACGGGTAAAGAATTTGGGATTTCACACATTCTGTGTGTCCATACACCCACTCTTCCATAAAAATCAGATAATAGGGAATTTGCAAAGTTACTAATGGGTGCAGTGCATGTGAAGTACTTTAAGAATCTCTTGGCAAGAGAGGCTCTTAAAAAGAAAGATTTTGTATTATTCCAACTGTATGTAAGAGAAAGTGGCTCCTAGGGAGACAAGAACTTCTTGAAGACCCTTAATTAATACTATTTTGGCATCCATAGCACTTCCCCTTCCTTTTAACGATTTGATGCCAAGAATTTCTCATTCCAATAGTGTCCAATAAATCCTAGAAAATAAATTCTAGTGACTGTTGGAGGTATCTTTGGTTGCTTGATGACTAAAGCAGCTAAAACCTTTTCATTAGTTTTTGAAAGATATATGGGTTTAACCCCTGAAACAAAGTGGCTGATTCTCCTCTCAGCAGCCATAACGTCTCATACCAGCACAGAACTATGCTGTGATGGGGGTAAAATGATGGGCGTTTCAGTGACAGCACGTGTGTGAAGTCCCCCATGAGATCAGACTCGACTCTGTTGCCTTTTGAATCGATCCTGCTGCTGTGCACCAGCTTCAGCTTTGTAAGAGGGGTCAGTGGAGCCTGGCACATTGTGTTTGACTATAGTGAGGGTGGGTGAAGGGGACTATCTGTATGGCGGTGGCCTGTCACTTAGGCTGAACTTTTATTTACAGTATACACCACCTGCAGTGGGGTGGGATTCAGTGATAGTGGGGACTCGGGCAGGTAACTGTGGCCAGAGCTTCCATATGATTCTTTTGGTATGTGACTGTTACCCAGAAAACACCTTCACTGCGCAGACATACTGAATGTTTGAGATCTCTGATATAAATGTAATTCCATTTCATATTTATTTCACAAACTGTCTAAATCAATTTCAGTGCATGTCTTCAATATGTATATAACATATAAACATATATGACATATATAAAGACTCCATTGAAGTATTTGGATTTAATAGCGCTGAAAAACAAGGTCTCCTCAGAGGCACAGATCTGACCTCTTCTTACCCACTTTCCCGTAAGACAGCAGTAATTCTCTGGTGCCAGGAGAACGACACGAGCATCGCATTATTGTGAGGTGTATCAGACCTAATGTAGGAACACCTTGTGAAACACGTCCCTTCATTTCAGGGTGAAGAGGACTATCAATAGTTGGCCTTGTTTCTATAGTGATTCATTACCATGTTTTTTTGGTTTTTTTTTTTTTTAAAGCTATTATTTACTTTTTAAACTCCTACTACACAGTTTCTTTTGAGCCTTAACACATTGGAGTGAGTGAATCCTTGTTATCTCCATTAGGGAGATTAGCTATTTAGGTGATTATGTGTTTCCTGCTGTTCTAAAACTACTGAATGGCAAATTAGGAGCTCCTGATTTTGATTTGCAGATTGAAAGAGTGAAGATCCTATTAAGGTGAAATACAAAAACTAGGTGTTTACTATTTATCAGGAAGTGTTTAACTCACAGCAGGTTTCCCCTTAGAAAATATAAGACAGATGTAGATCTGAATGTTTCTTATCATTGTTTGAACATGAGACTATGTTGACTGTCTCATTAAGCAGATTAGAAATTAAAAATTGTTTTACGTTTTTCTTGGTGTTCTTTTCCTTTCCCTGACTTCAGTATTGTTCCTGTAAGTAGTTTTGGACACAAAACGTTCCCTTTTGTCAGTTGTTCTTTCAGCTTTTTGCCTGCATATTCTAACCATAGCATGAATGTGGTATGATCAAACACAAGAAAGCAATTATTGCTTAGTGGAAAGGTTGGACTAAATGAACCATGGCAAGCTCAATAGTTTCCTCAGCAGTAGGATGACCACCTCTATTCCATTGCCTCGTGAAACCTTTATTAATGGCCTGTATGTTGTTCTCCTCAAATATGCAGCCATGTTCTTAACAAAAAAAAACCAAACCCATATTTTTTTTCTGCTATTTTTATCCTTTCCCTACTCAAGTCAGTCTCAGAACAATCCTTAATACAGTACTATGTTTCATGTGACTTTTTACTTTTCTTTTGCAGGCTCTGAGCAGCAGTCTGTACAAGAGTGCATCACCTTATGGCTCTCTTAATAACATTGTGGATGGGTTAAGCTCCCTCACCGAGCATTTCTCTGACCTATCCCTCTCTTCAGAAGCCAGAAAACCCAGCAAGAGGCCACCTCCTAACTACCTGTGCCACCTCTGCTTTAACAAGGGACACTACATCAAAGACTGCCCACAGGTAAGCAACATAAAATATTCTGGAAAAATCTTCATGAAAATTTTCACTATTCCTTGATTTGGTAACACAGAATTTGACTGAAACAGTTCTTTAGACTGAGTAGCACTGAATAAATATCTTGACAAAGTGCCAAGCTAGCCATGTGTTCTTCTAATCTATTCTTTATCACAATGCTGATGGAAAAAATATGCTATTTCATTTGCCTAATAAGAGTTAGAAAAGATATTCATCTAGGCACATGATAAGCAGATTTTGGAAACTTTAAAAATGGCTACTATGTAATTTTCTATCACAGAGATTATATAAAATACATTTTCAAGCAGCACACTGTATAGTCAGTTTGGTAATGGCCAAATTAATGGAAAATATAACAAGTTACATACACTAAAGGAGAAGAAACAGTTACACTGGATGAGGACTTTGAATCGGTGTTGTAGTAACACAGGCTCCAAGTATATCTGGTGCAAAATGTCTTCCACCTCACAGAAGAGGTTTGCTATACTTGGCAAATATGGTACCCTTGGACTCCCAGAATTTTTTTGTAGTGGCAAAACTGGCAATATTTATTTCCTTAGAAAAGACGTATAAACCAGTGTGCACTAAAACCACTCACCAATCTGCAATTTTTTTTTTCTGAGGCTCCAAGCCACAGTGTGTGAGGTTTCTCTATCCTCTCCAGTTTCAGCTGGATGCAGGCGTGTTGCTGGCTTCAACCTTCACAACTCCAACAATATTCTATGTAAAGTCCCGAGGAAATTGAAGTGCTGCCAATACTCTAGAAATACAGATGTGGACGTTACTGGCATCCACTTCACTATGGCTTTAACCTACCCTCTAAATGTGTGACTTTTAGCAGAATTAATCTGTATAGAATTAACTACAGTTAATTTGCCATTGAGGATGTCAGACATATATAAGCCAAAACACAGGTGGAAAAGCATCTGCCAGCTGAGCAGCATCAGCATGAAATCAAGTCTAATGTCAGATGAGCTTTAGCTGAGTGTATTCCCCCTGCTGTTATGCATAGACTAAACTGTTTTCTTCATGGCCTTTAGCTGTATATCTTTCATTGTGGAATTGAAATACATTTGCAGTTTTGGGTGTGGCACTTGAAAATATTTTTACTTCATATTATTTCAATGTATGTTGAGTAAGGCAGTTTCCTCTGGGGAAAAAATATGAAATTTTCCTTGCTAGGAGATGAAAGTACTTCATATACTTCTGTGTTTAACATACTTAGTTTAGCATGTTACAGCAAAATGTAGAGATAGGACCATTTAATAGCATACGTTACTTAACACGGGGATTAGAACTACCACTACTAAATATGGGGCAGAGAGAAACAGTGCTAAACTGTGGGAGATGGCTGTGCTGTGCTGTGTAAGAAACCAAATGAATGCAACAGGTCCCTTGGTGATCAAAATGTGCAAGCTGCAGCTTGCAGAGATGGTCCTAAATGAATGTGTCAGAGTTGGAGCAGAAATGTGTTATTTATTTCATAGGTATTTTTACAGTTTGAGGCATTAGAGATTAAAGAACAGTTAATGAAAATTGAAGACATACTCACAGAAATCCAGGAGATGCGAACAAATTAAGGGTCCTGTAGGAAGATTAATTTACTTAAATTGCGCATCCTATGTAATTTTTTAAAGAATTCACTAGTAATATCTTCAATTTCTCTGTGAACCAGGAAAAAGACTTCCTACAGAGTGAACTCTGTGGCTGGTCTATGAGCTAGTAAGTAATGAGTGAAGGAACACAGGATGGGGAGGCATCTGTTTGCTCACTGCACAGTCTTCTACAGTTACAGGCAGCCATATCATACAGTCCCTTTCATAAACTGACAAGTTTTAGTTTCAGTATTTTGCTCTCGCTGCTGCTGATGTAGGAAGCTGCTCCAGAACCTCAGTACTCTCCTAATTAGAAATCTGTCAGTTTCTAGGATAAGTGTAACTCGCGGCCACTTTATAGTCATTTGTTCTCCTGCCAACATTGTCCTCCACTAAAATAGCCCTTCTCCCTCCCTGGTGTTTATCTCAGGATGTATTAATAGACTGCAATCATATCCTCTCTCAGCATTCATTCTGTAGGACTAACCAGGCCAGGTTTTCTCAGTCTCCTCACAAAAAGTAGATGGACTCTCTATGCCCCAATCTTTCTCATGGCTGTTCTCCCATGCTTTTCATCTCCTTGTGCGTGCATGACTACATGTACATATGGCATCCCGGAACAGATCTCGTCAGTGCCTTTTGCCATGTGTGCACGTCTTTTCCTATAGATCAAAGTTTATGTTACTTAAGGAACAGGTGATATGAAATTAGTTCTGCTTTATCAGAGATATCTAACACAAACAAGTGTTTTGTCGTCTAGTCACCTTGTGCTTTTTTGAAAAAGAGCAGACTTAAGCATTCACATAAACTTAAGCATTTCCATTATTTTATCTAAATTTGAGGACAGACCTACAGGGTATGACCCTGTGTGCATGAGTTATGTTCAAAATGTTGAAAACATCGTGCACAAGAAGGGAGCACCAACGGCAGGATCAGGGCTTTGTTAGAAAGACCCCATTGGTTACCACTGCTTTTGACAGTAACCGATTTCTTAGTCTGAACATTATATACACTACTTAATAGCTTAGGTTTTGATGCTTAGTTTTTCTAGTGCTTTGACAGCACTAGGTGAAAATGAAAGTTGTTTTGCAAATCCTACCAAAAAAGGGCTGTAGCTATGCATTTTTAAAGTACTTAAATTTGGATAGAGAAAAGAGATAAACTAATCTGATTTGGACAAAATGCATATCAGTAAATCATACGGTATTTTTATTTTCTTTTTGTGTAACTGCCTAATAAGAAACAGATTTTGAAATGGGGTGTTTTATGGAGTTTTTCCTGCATAACAAAGAAATTGTGTAACAAGTTTGAGACTTTGTATCCTCCCTTAATTCTGCTTGTTATAAACACTGTAAAGACTGTTCTTTTTCTGTTGCTGTAAAAAGTTGATGGTATACCCTACTGATGAAAATACATTTATCAGTTCAGATTTATATCTTAAGTGATTATCATATTCTAGGAGGTTAAATAATTATAAACAAAAAAGGCCAGCTTTAGTATTTGAGTACCTCAGGTATCTGCAGTTTGTCCAATATCCTGTCCAAAATTATCTGTTTGGAAATTGAAATGAGATTTAGCGAACTTCTATTATTATAGCACATAGTTTGTGTGATCTGTAGTGATACAAAGTGCGTTTTCTGTTTTAGAAGCTAGCAGAAATGAGAGCAATGTTATGACTGCAATTCATTTCCAAGGTGCCTACATTTGCAAAAACAGTTTGTTGCAATTATTATGTCTATAAAAAAACCACAGTGCTTTTTATCTTTAATGTCATTGTTATAGCATACCTACATTTTCTCTGAACTAATTTTTGAGTTTCAGTGGCTTAGACGGTAACATCTTACCCATACCTCTCTGACCTTCTTTCACATACAGAGCTCTCATTGACTTGAATAAACTGAAAAATGCCTAGAGAATAAAGGTTAAAAGCAGTGCTCTTACACTCTTACACTTAATATAGTGGCTCTCTTAAATTACCATTGACAGTGCCATCAAATATACAAAATAATTCTCTCTAAATAGCAAGGAAGTTGAGGAATGAGATTACTTTTCCTATCTATCTCGTTTACTAGTGGTTAATTGCATGATATATAAATATATAGGTATATAGAGCTGTCAAAACTTTGTGTACTTATTTGTGTATGTAAAGGTACTGTGCCAGCGTACATCTTGCATATGCATAACCGTAGGTTTTCTTTCCCTTGCCAGGACAAATAATGATGACCTCTGGGCCAGTAATAGTTAAAATATATGATTCTTTATGACATTTATTTATCTAGCAGATGTAGAAACTCATAGAAGACCTTTTCTAAAAAGTTATATCGTCTGTTTTCAGCCATTATCACTGTAGTCTGTATTTTTAAATCCTACAAAATATAAACAGCGGGATCGTTTGTACTATACATGGCCTATACAAATGAATCTTGCTCCTTTACAGTATAGGATGTTACTGACATTACCACTCTCCCATGATGTCATCACCCTAAACTCAGACCTATCATATAGGTTTAATACGCAGAAAGTACAGGATAAAAGGGTATGGTGTTAGATACAGCATATATGGATGGACATGGTGAATAAAACGCTTAGTTCGGGTTCTAAGAAGCTGCTGAGTGATTGAACTTTTGCTGTGGTTTAAAATCTTCTTTGGAAAAGAAATATGTGGACACAGATCCTAGACCTCATTTATTGCATATGTCATTCCTCTTGTTGATTTGGGCAGTAATGGATTAACAGCAAAGGCAGCAACAAAGTTCGTACTTGTCAAGGTCCAAGCTCAGAGCTCCAGCAAAGCATCTCTGTATTCAAAGTTTCCAAACTGTTCTACCTTGTGTTTCTGCCTAGCACCAGTTCCATCTACTGGTCTCTCTGTCCTAACTTTATTCAAGTACTGTCAAATCCTTTTGTGAAAATATGTGCAAGCCTAGTCACTCAAAAAATACGTGGCTCCAGCCATGTTATTCTGAATGCTGAACAAGGAGGCTGCTCTGATCCCTGTACCAGTGCCAAGGTCTCTGCAAAAATCTCCCTGACAATTCCTGTAAATTTCTACACAAGTGAGGAACTCTCACATCATGGAGACGGTGGGGAAAAACCCAAAACAGGCAAATATCACCATTCTGCAGTCAAATCCGTGGTGAACTATAACTATTTAGGTTCGGTCTCTGGGAGATACAGAATGGTTACACAGTGTGTTTCCCAATTTCACACTACGCTCATAGAGGAAAATGCACGTGTGTGCTTAGAGAAGTACAAGACATACTACTACAGACGTATATGTATATATGGGAAAGAATATTAGCCTCATTTTGCGCTGCCTTTTTAAATCTGTGAATGAAACATATAGCATGATCCATATTAATGAGGCCAACAGTGGGAGTCTTTCCATTGCTAACACCGATCTTTGAAACAGACCCTGTACAACTGAAGTACCTTGAGAACACATATTGAAGTCAATGGGAGTAGCAGGTAATTACTGTGGCTGCTTGAGTTTGCATAGATTTGCTTTTGTGGTTTCATGCAGGATGTGGAAGAAATCAGTGTCAAGCTGAGTTTAGTCCTTTCTTCTTAGTCCATAACTTGGTCTGCCAGATCATGCTGCCCTGAAGTTGTCCCTCCCTGTGGTCAGATATAGTGGATCTTTGGCAGTACGGTTGGCTCAGCAGGCAGCTATTTGGCTGCAAGATTGCAGTGACTCTCATGTCTGAAGCATTAATCTGATTTGTCTTGTGCCTTATGGTTGTGCAAGGATCTCAAATATCCGCAAAATGCAAGGAGTCCGCAGCTGTGCTTCCTCCAGGTACCAAAGGCTGGCTAAGATGGATGAACAAACTGCCATCTTTACACAGATAAAAAGATTTTACCTTTATGGGTTTTGGCTTAGAGATCTTGGTTTTTAAAAAAGGAAAACACAAACCTCTTGAAATTTATTTTTCTTTCTAAGTAGAAGATGATGTTTCGAAGAGGTCTGGAATGAAAGGAGATCATAGACTTTGAAAAATCTTAAAATTCACTCTGAAAATAATAATTTTTGACAGTTGCTACATTTTACAGTAGTCTTTTGGGTATCGGGTGATGGCTTCCAAATAAACATGTATTTTCTCCATTGAACTAAGTGAAATATCAGTATTCTTACTCAGTTATAGGATGAGGGGTCAAGCTCTCCAGTCCCTCAGGAATCTGAAACCCTGTATGGCTCAATTTTGCAGGCTACACCGTAGTTTTTGATCTAAGTATACTTGCTGGCATTTGATACGGTGCTGTATGGGTGTCTCTTGTTTATGCTTCAATTCTGTTGGTTTAGAGAGTTTAGAGGCCTGACTGTGCAGTCCCTGATATGAATGAAGCAGTATTTGAATCACTAAAATTAGTATTCCTCTTGCAGAGGTATAGATGAAAATATGGGACATATAATAAAGGAAAACAGCAGCTAAATTCATCTCTGGTGCACTAGCACTGATTTTAGTAAGACCAGTACTGACAGAGAACCTGTATACCTGTATTACAAGAAGGAAAAAGCTGTTAGTCTCTACTATACCTAACTGTTTTCAAACTGCATGTGGCACTCCAGAAAACAAATCTCTATATATCTAGTCCCTCAGTTCTCTATCTTAGAAATATATTTTGATACCTTTACCCACTTCATATAGCGCATGTTCCTTCACCTAAATATATCTCTATATGAAATTGTAATTCTTAGGTGTGCATTCTGTAAATACCTACGCACATACTAAAATTCCACCTTACGACATACTGGAACAATTTGAGGCTCTCAAAAGTCATGTTTATACACAACATACTACTTTGATTTATTCGTATTTTTCCATTCAGAAACTGCATAAAAATTATTTTAGATGATTTGGACTTGGCTAAAATTTTTTTAAATTACTTTTTTACCACATGCAGCCACTTTGACAGCTCCCTGATATCAAATATACTACAAAATTTATTGCAGGGTTGGTTTGTTGTTTTGGGGGTTTTTCTTCCTCATATGCTTGAGCTTAGCCCTGCCAAGTTTTCTCAGAGTTTCTGAGTTTAGCTGGATATATTTTCTCAGATCATTTCTACTTTTATTATGAAGACTTGCAGAAATCTTGTAACAAAAGTATGGTGGGCTGTAATTTTGTCACATCCATTTTACCTCTGGAAATGTAAGCTGTTTAAGAATCTGAAACATCAGAAAATGCTCATTTCTCTCTGTTTTGGAAATTCTGAATAAGCTGTGCATGCCGTGGCTTTAAATCATTTATCAGAGCAGCAAGTAACTTGAACAGCTGTATGTAAGTAGAGGGGATCCGAACAGCCCTGCTTTGACAGCATGCTCCCAAAGTACTAGTTTTAAAACTGTGGCTATAATATATGGCATTTATATCCAGTTCTTTGATAAACTGGTTGCTTGGAGAAAAGATACTGAGCCCTAACAAACCAGAATAAGAGCAGTTAGATAGTGAAAAAGAAAACAGAAATATCTAGTGACCTGTGTCTGTGCCTCTTTCCTGTCTAGCACACTACTCAATATTACATTCCAAAAAGTCTGGAAGACCAGCCAAACCCAAACTCCTCCTTCAGCACCATCACTAAGCTGTTATTACTGTGGTTCTGTCTTTATTACTGATACGAGTTCAAACTTTTTTGCTGTGGGAAATGCAATGTGAACATACGTGATAAAGGCAAATACTGTAAGAGGGCATGCTTGCTTGATCTTTGTGGCAACCTTGGGGTGGAATCTCAGGTCCTGTGCAATGGTTGCCAATGGACTGTGTGACAGGTGTTGAAGGATCACCCACCACAGAATTTAAGGTTTTATTGAGGTTTTCCAACTTCTTTTTGTTTACCTTTGAATCTCATTTACATATTCATATCTAGATAAATTCCAGTTGGTTGCCCACTGATGACAAGGGGGATATAAGGAGAAGAATGCGGTTTAAATGTAAACCTTATGGATACCTGTCATTTCAACTGAATAAGGTTTTGGCATTAGTAAAGCCTTAACTGGATCCAGGATGAGCACAGTAATTCAGGGAAGACTGGAGAGGAGATAAATTAATTTGGGATCTCTGAAACGTGACTTCTGTTGAGACACTGAAGAACCAGTGTTGTTTTCTGCCACAAAAAGACATATTAATAAGTTGCAAATACGTAGAAAACCTTGCATGAAGGGCACAGTTTGTTTTCCAAATCCACAGCTAATGAGTCCAAAGTACCGGACTTCAACTAGGCTGCTCTTTATAACTGTGAGGCATTGAAATAAAGTGCCTGAGAAGGCTCTTGATCATTGGAAGACTTTCAGAACAGTATAGATAAACATACATCAGGATTTTAACAGGTGGTCCTGTCTAGGGACAAGTGAGAGAACATCGCAAGGCATCTCCCAGCCTTATCTTTCTATTGCTGTATATCTGCATACTAATAATACAACTCATTATCTTAAATGTGCATAATTTATATTTAAAAACCATGCTTAACAGACCAGATCTAAATCCTGTGCAAGTCACTGGGAGACTTTTATAAACTCCTTTGAAGTAGACTGAACATTGCATTGGTCTAAATCTGAACCCTGTTTACCAACAATTTGGTATTTGCTTAGTTTGCAGTAAAACTCCTGATAAACCATAATTAAGTGCTTTGCTTGGAAATGAATACTGTGAGCATTCCCCTTGAGAGAGAAAGTAACGTCTGGTTTCCAGCCCTCCATGAGCTGATTTATAGATAAGCTAGACAGAGAACTACCAGGTCAAAACCACACTGGTTTATCAATTCCTCATTCACACTGATAAGAAAGGAGCAATGGAAGATTAAGTGAATCATGTTTTCTCACTTAGTAAGAGTATTTTGGTTTAGTGTGACATATAGGTTGTGGAATTTTCATCCATGCTTGGAAGTGTTCAAGATCTGCCTGGACAAAGCCCTAGGAAACCTGACCTGAACTTAATGTTGGTCCTGCTTTGAGCAGGAGGTTGGACTTGGTGATCTCCTGAGGTGCCTTCCAAACTTAATGATGTTATGTTTCTATTCTATGATAATTAACTACATTTTCATGGTCTGCAATAAGAGATCACTGATTGTTCTTCAAGACCTCTGTATCTCCCAGCTCTAATGTCTGCCACAATCCTTCCTCACTGTGCTTTTAAATAAAATACTCTTGCAAAATACAATACCGCTAAAACATAAAAGTTGAGGCAAACAGGCATTTATTACAACAACAAATATAGAAAACAAAAGACCCTAAACCTTGGAAGTAACACTTGTCAAAGTGTCCATGCACAAACACTTCCTGTAAAAATGCAGCTTCATTTAATCTATATTTAGAAAGTTAATCAAATAACTTTTTTTTTTCAAAAATAATTTTCTCTAGGAAAATGTCTGTTTCAATAAGGTGTTCAGCTGAAAAAGCAAAAGGTTGGCAGACATCTCAAGTGGAAGAAACATTCTTTGTTTTGCAATGTTTCATAAGTTTCATTTACTCGAATGAACATTTATATCTTTTATATATTGTTTCCCGGTTTCTCAAAAGTGAAAATGCATCTGATAATCCCCACACTCAATTAAAGACAGCTTACAAGGTCTGAGTAGAGGCTGAGATGGTGTCAGATAAATGAGGCACACTCTGGCTGTTGAGGAGAAAGCGACTGTCAGGGGAGTGAACTGCCTTGTCTCTCCCTCCCTTTTCCTTTTAACTTACTGTACAGAGGAGGAAGCTGGCAAACAGATAGCAAGAGCAGGCAAGAATGAGAGCAAATCACTAAAGGCAGAGCAGCAGTTTCTGCTGGCAACAGCTAGCAGCTGCAGCTCATCTTCTCCTTGCTTTTTTGATTGTCCCAGGACAGTCTGTAGATTGTGAGGATACAATTCCAACCCAAGGGGCCCCTCTCTTATTTTCCTGCTGTCAAGATGTACCAGTCAGTCCCACCTTTCCCTCCTGTTATGTCACTTCCCTCAAGAAATTAAGATACTAAATGGAAATTAATCCATCTTCCATTTCTCTGGTATCGCACAAGTATTGGTGCTATGCTGCTGTATCTGGCTTAAATCAATAAATGTAGAAGGAGGCTTATATATTTTGATATGGCCCCTTCTATAGCTATAAAAATGTCTACTATGAGATGCGAACAGAGTTTCTCAGGTAACTAATGGCTATCTATGCCTTGTGGGATTTTATATATCCTTCAGATTGGCTGAGTGAGCTATATCAGAAGCAGGAGAGGAGGCAGGACTGCATCAATCAGGAACACAAGTCTTTGTGCTGTACTGATGCATGGATGTCAGCCTCCCAGATACCAAGCTCAGGAGGCATCATGCAATCTGATTAAATAGTCCAGGAGCAGTATTACCTACAGAGTATACTACGTGAGTTGAGTTCACTTATAATCAGCAATCCTGTGGCTACATAATAATAGCCTGAGGATTAATACCTGAGAATTAAAATTGGTTCAGAAGTCATTGCACCGATTGGAGAATAGACCATTTGATCTTGGTATGCTAAGCGATGCTAAGATTCAAGGGCTTGTTTATCATTCAGTTTGTAATCCTAAAGAGGCTCTCCCTGTATGTTTAGAGTAGCTCTCCGTCACTACTCCCTCCCAGAAGGAGCACACATTGATACAGCTGCCATTTGCTGGCCACGCAGCAAAAGCCACATGTTTTAGCCTTACATTAATGGTATTTTAGACCAGATGGCATAAAAACTGACTGTGGGTTCCTTGTTGCAGCAGCAGCAGTCAGTGCATACCTGTGAAAGGATAGTGTCTGTAAGTTTGCTGAAACTCCAGACCTGGAGATTTTGAAGACCTGTGAGCCTAGTCATGCTAATTTTCTTGCAAATTCAAGTAGGAGCAGAACGTGTATTTATTTTGAATTTGGTTTTTTTGACATATGGCCGTGCCTAATACTTTTGATATTATAAAAACTGTTGATTCCCTAAAATTAGTACCATTAAGCAGTCACTTCCATAATTTTATTTTTCCCTGCTTACATTCTGGAAGTGTTAGCTCTGGCTCCACTCTACATGCAGAAATTCAGTATATTTATGTTGTACAAATGTATAATGTGACTCTCAGAAACCTAATAACTTCCCCCACTGTTAGACTGAAAGAGTTAAGAACAGAATTTCAGTTCACAGACACAAGTCCTGTTTTAACCCCTAGGCTATTTCTCTGCATCAGCTCACCAAAACCAATACTAAATATTTCAATTTTTCTAATTTATTTTTAATAGCAAAATACATCTTGCAGAAAAGTAATAGATTTGCTGATAAGCTTACTGTAAACTTAGTTTCTTAACATTTCATATTTTACACAAGAAATTATCTGGGATGTTACTGATAGAAGGAGACAGGAGACTTTTAAGGAGACATTTCCCAGGTTTGTAGAGCCTTGTTTTTTTCTTAAAAAACAAGCCTTTTCTTCCAAACTTCCTTCATGGAGCAGAAAAGCTAAAATGTTTGTATAGTAATTAGAGAAAACACAAAATAAGCCTTTCATTTCAGAGCCCGGTCAGTGCCAAATTATTAGCTAAGGCAATAAAACCCATAGACAGGCACTTAAGCTGAAACATTTGGGGATTTTAGCAGCAACAGCAGACATCTTGGAAATGACATAATCTTGATTACTAGTTCATCCTCAGATTTGTGTCTGATGTTCCACAAGATACTTGCTACTCCCTGTTTCTAACTCATTCTCTGACTGTGCAGAAACATGCACAGGACTACTGCAGTACCTTTTGAGATCTTCTTATTACTGAGCCCTGTAAACACCTTCTTTTTCATTCTGCAAGGAAAGAGCACATTTCAACTACACTTAGATGTTGTCTCAAGCTGTAATTTTGGACATGAGTTCTGCCTAACACTGAACATTTCCCAGGTTCAAGGGTTTCACATACAAAATACTGGTTTCAAATCAATTTCTAATTTTAACCCACATTGCAGGTGTGCAACTACAGATAAAACTCTGCAACAGCACAGGCAAATCAATACTTCCACCTGAGCCAGCGTACCCACACTGCCTGGCAGACAAGAACACCCAGCCCTCTCAAACACTGCCCCGCGGGTCTTATGTGGGTGAGGAAAAGACGCTTCGTGAGAGCAGAGATAACCTCTCAGATGGTTTTATACAGCAGTTGCGTTACTCTTACTCCTAAATGCCTGATTACACAGTTGGGGAAATTAGAAAAGCAAAAAGCAGGGGAGAGAAAGGCTCCTTTCAAAGAAATGGCAAACAACAAGGCTTTCCCAGAAGATCAAAGGAGATTCATTATTAAGGTAGAAAGGCAGCTTTGGTTTAAAACCAAAACTTAATAGTGGTCATTCCAGATCTGTATTTTGTATTTCTCAATGCAAGTTAGAGCTCTGCTATTTAAAACAGATTTCTGTTAGTGCTGGTTAAGTTTAATTGATTAGAGCTAAATGACCAAACTGCACTGCTGTCTTCATCATTTTTAGCAAGAATCATGAAAAATTCTTCCTGTAATGCCAGGTTTCCCTGGGCCTGATTCTCTGTGTCCTTTACATGAGGAAAAACCACCACCAAAATGGTCATGCTGGCTTTTGTGCTGCCCTTGCTGCTTGTCAAAGTGATTACAGTAAACATGGGAAAGTAGAGAATCAAGCCCAGGAATTTTCAGGTTCCTTGAATGGTTACTTATGTAAATTTAGGGGTTCATTCCTACCCTGAGATTGGTATATGGCTGTGACAGGTGACATGCATATCCACCTGCATTTCACCTGTCACAGGCATATAACTTTCTCAGGAGAGGTGATATGCGTATCTCTGAGATAGCATAGAGTGCTGTTACACACAGAAAACTAACCATACTCCGATTTTAGAGCATGCTGGTTATTTTTGCATTAGTGACTGAAAGTTGCTGTCTGTTTTCTACTAATCTAAGTATATTACACAGTTGTAACCTATGTGGAAATCAAATGTGTAGGCTGAAGCTCTGAAGAGGGGACAGAGGCCTGTTTCAGTGATGTATGAAGTTTTCTTGAGGTGACGGGCAGGGGAGTGTGAAGGCCTGAATTCCACGTTCAGCTTTTCTCTAGTGTCTGTAATCACTCTGCCCTCTCAGCTTTTCACCATTTTGTAATTTTGTTTTATTCCTTATCCTAGACCCATCTGATCTTCTAAAACAAAGCCAAAATCTTGTCATCGATCCCTCTCCCTGGGCGTGACCCAATCACAAAAGATACTTTGAGTCTCCTCATCTCCACTTGGTGCCCTTAGAAGACAGGGATCTCTGACTAGATAGCACGGCGCTCGTGGTCTCAGAGCCAGAGGTCCTTGTGCGCTGGAGAGGGAGAGGAAGGATAAGGTGGGCTGTAAAGCTGGATGTTGCATGCCTGCAACCATCAGCCTTAGCAAATAAGATGAGATCTAACAGTCATCCAGAGGTCATTAGCATAGCACCACGTACAGAACTGAGAGACAGTAACTGCTTGTATTACTATTTCTGTTGTTCAGTAATGAAAGCTATGGTAATTAATAACAGTCTGACTTTTAGGCCACTGCTAATGCTCCTGTTAAACTTTTTAAAAATGGTCTCTCTTGCTGGTATCATTTGCAGCAGTCTCCTGAGCAGCAAGTCTTAACTTGCTTGGTTTGTGATAAATTATTTCCTTGCATACCATACTGAATCTATTTAAATAGAAGATAGGAGACACTACAAACCTGAAAAGTGGTGGTATTAATGTAAAATTATTAGAAAGGCTTTTTGTTTTTTTTAAACAATGTTGACATATATAAGTAAATAATACAAAATGTCCTCTATAGCTGCTTGAGGCACAACATAGCCAATATTAGCATAAGTGGGTACAGCTAATAAGGGCTGTACTGTTTATGCTGAGCTTACAACGTGACTCACATTTTGTGTTTGTTTGCAAAGTTGGAGAGAACGGGGCATTTTTCTTTTTTAGCATTAACATAATTTTTAACTCTCATCTGCTTTCTTCTGAGTTCCCATTCCTGATTCAGCATGCATGAATCCACTAATGAAATCCAGATGTCAGACAGAAAAACAATAAGCTCTCCCACCCATCTGGTGGATCAGGTTTCTCAGAGATTGGGAAAAAAAAAAAGAATCAGGAGAGATTCCTAGAATGTCTGAAACTTTAGATTTCAGTGTGTTTTCAGAGAGCAGAGGGCAGCAGGGGGATGGTTTGGAAGTAAAATCGATAGCAAGTCATGATTCTTGGTAGAAAAGTGAAAAGAGTGGTTATGTTATCAGTTACTTTGAGCCCTAAACAGACCTAGTATATCCCAAATTCAGTACTGCTACTGAAAAATTACACTGAGCATCACAAATAGCAATTCTGAGTGAGAAATAAAAAAGTAATGTGATGTAAATTATTAAATTGTTTTATTACTTGGCTTTGCTGTTTCAGGGTCCCAATCTCTCCAGAGACTCAATAAACCTGGGAGGAGAAATTATAACATCAGCCCACAGTTTACTTTGGAGGATTATTTGCAGAATGTCACAGCTGTGACTCTTTCAACCCTCACCTTAAGTCTAACCCCATTCCTAGGTGGAGCTGTACACAAGGTGCCCAAGCCCTTTCCAAGACCAAGACCAAGTTTATCACAGCCCTCAGCTTCTTTGGCAGCCTCTTTCCAGCCCAAATGCAACCATAGCTTTAGGCTTTCTCCTTCTCTTGACCCTAACCCTGACCATAAACCTAAACTTTATACAGAGCAGTCCAGTCCTTCCTACAATTGGAGCTTTGCATTTTTTCTTTCTCTCTACTGTTTTTCGTGTCTGGAATTTATCATAATCCTTGAAATTTATTACACCTTAGACCTGAGAAGAACGAGTCAGAAATTTCTGTACCAAAAGACTTGGACCGAGTAGCTAAATGGAAAAAGAAATTTGCTTCATTTTTAGAGGAAATACTTAACACAAATCAATTTTACTCAAGCTTTTTATGTGACTAATTCAAAGGAATGTTCCCAGTAATTTTCAGGCAAGTGAATAATTGAAATAAAAGTGGTGTCTTCTGTACTTCCAATAACGCTAGGACGCATCAGGGTTTGCTTTGGCTCCGAGAGGCATGTTTCCATAGGCACAGATTGTGAAGCATTGAGATCTTCCCTGATTTCAACTGTATTGGACTTAAAACAAGCCACAAAGTTGCTTTTGTGCTACTCTTGCATCTACGTTTCCACAGCCATGCTCCTCTAGACTGGTAAGACAGCAAGAAACATTTTATAGGTTGCTTTGCCAACTCTATTGCGACAGCAGACTTCTCTTCTACACAGGGACTTCCCTGACCTGTGGATGGTGGGTTGACGGCCTCACCATGAAGGAAAGCTCCCTCTCAGTCGCTGTTCTGTTCACTTCTGTTCCCCTTCCATAGACTTTAGCATCTGAGCATTCTCAAGATGTACACCTGTGGTTTTCTCTCCCAGTCTCTTCCCAGGTTCAGTCTTGTGCATGTAATGTAGTATTTCTGTAGTATTTCTGTGTTTTAGTAACTGTTTTCCTTAAATGTCAGAAAAATGAAGTCTGATATATGTATCTTGCACTTGGAAAGGGAGAAGGTTCCTGGTGAGCTTTAGTTGCTGTGAGAGCATGTAACGTTGTCTCAGCTCAGCTTGTAACCCAGGAAACCTCCCCTTTCTCTACTAGTAAGTGCTGCTCTGCTGGAAGAAGTTTCCATTGTGCCAGAAAGCAGAGCGGTCGACTGAAGTTGCCTTCTCTCAGCGGCTACACCTCTCCCAGACATGTCCGACCATGGTGCTTGCAGGCCTGGGCAAGTTCCGTCTCTGCTCCAGGCCAACTACCCCAGGCCACTTCTGATCCAAATGTCCTGTATCGATACTTGTTGAGATGTAATACAGCATTCTGTAGATCTCGGGTTTTCAAATGCCACAGCTTCACATTTGTGAATGTTGTGCTCTTTTCTATGGAAGACTGTGGTTATACCTATTATGATGGAGATAAATCTTCTGACTATCAGGAAATGGCAGAATTACTCATGGGTGCTGCTTAGTGGTAATCAGCATCCTCACAGAGTCCAGTCAGCAGGCTGAACAGAGCTATTGAACACTTGTGCCTCCTACGAAGGGAATTGCTCTGTAGCTACAGGCGCTTCAAAGTACTTGTTCACTGCTATGTATTTGGCCCAGGTTATCGAGCTGTTCATTATTCATGAGCTGGTCTTATCTGAACCCCGGTTCACATTGGTGATTACTTGTGATGATGGATGGTTAGAGCTGGGTGCAGACTGCAAACTTTGCCTTAGAGCCTGTGTTGTTTTAACCAGTTCATCTGGTGGTCATACACAGAGATTCAACAGGAGCAGCGTGCACAGAAACCACAGTGGGGACCATTGGCAGAGCTGCAATCAGTCACTGCTCTTGGAGAGGGCAGACTAAGTGATCCTTTCCGTGAAGGATGCAAATGGCCTCAGTGCAATCCCATGGACCTTGCCCATCTTTCTCAGGAGGAAGAGCAGTATCTTATGAAAGCATCATTCTTCATAAACTTTTCTTATCATGTCTTTTCTCTCTACCCCATAGTCTTCTCTCTTACAATCCCCTAATACATTTGATGGCTGATAAGGGCGAAAAGCAGAAGCTAGTAAAGATAAGAGCCAGAGAAGTGTGAGAAGTGAGAAGACAGCTGTTGCCTGAAGACTGCCAGCTGTTGAAAAATAATCAGAGAGGGCAGTGTATAGCATCACCCTAAGGTTAGTTAAGTAAGGACTTAGTCTAACTCCCATCTGTGTCTGTGGAAAAGACCTACTTGTTTTGGTAGGAGCTGGAGACAGACATAAGCAACTTGGGATGGTCAGCCTTCAGAGACAGGCTGTTATCTTGTTTCAGCAGAATTACTGGAGCACGTACAGAGAGTCTGACCCTGCTGACCCCACATTCTGCATCCTGTCATACCTTCTCTTTATCTCACCTCCATTCTTGAGATTCTTTCCCAATCAATTCCCCTCCTTATCCAACTGCTACAGTTAAATCCCTCATTCCCTTTCTAAAGTATCTAAGATCAATAGTTTGACCCAGTCTCCTTTCCAAGATGCTTTCCATTGATGTAGGAGTATTAAGGCTGAAGAATGGATATTTGGCACACTGAAACAGATGTAATGGGGAACGGAAAGCACAGCTCTTGTATTCCTTTTATATGGTTCCCAGAGACACAAGCCTTATTTAGCTTTTCCAAACTCAACCTTTTTTGCTATATTTTTCTCTTTTAATCTCCAGTGGCTGTCATTTCATTCATCACTGTCATTTTATTAATCACTCTAGAAAACATGTTGTTTATCTGCTTAGCACATCTTGCAAGTTAAGACACAGTGGTTTCACCTCTGGATATTTTTAGTGTACCTTGGGTGGTTATGTTACAACAAGCAACGTAGCCAAAGTGCAGTGAGCCCCAAGAGTTAAATCTATAGATTTAGATCTATGGAAAAGCAACTTGAAGTTCTTGAAAAAGCCCATAGTAGGTTTTAGTAGGACTCCATAAGTCAGACTGTCAGCCAGCAGTTGAATATCCAGCACTAAATATTCAGTTTCCTTGTAAAATTGATGTATTCCATACTGCTTCTTAAAAAACATGATTCCTGATTCCTTCTTACTTAAGGCATTTCTAACCAGGATGAATAACTGAATTTGGTCACTGTAAGAAGTACCGTACTGTACATCTCCAGAAGATGAAGCTTCTTGGAGCTGATTTTTCTTTTAAGCCCTCCCTGACTTTTCTGTCGGAGTAAATTAGATGGACTGATCAGATACATGTCCCACAGAATACAGAACTAGTGTTCCACCACATGCAGCTGAGCCTTTTCTGCTAGTGCAACCTTGTTTCATACAGGTAGAACTAGGCAACTACCCTACAGAACACAACATAGGACATCAGTCTATTTTCGTTTCATTTATGATCCGTTTGGGGGAAAGGAGTTTGGGTTTAGTTGAATTTGAACAGTCTGACATAGTTTTAACATGCAGCTACATTAGCAGTATTCTAACATTCAGGTTTGTTGCTTAACTATGACTGGTTACTAAACTCACATGAAATTGTTCCTTACAACAAAAATAGCAATATTGGTTTTCCAGAAATATTGTACCAGGAAATGTGTTTGCTCAAATTTTTGTAAAAAGTGAAAACGGTTGAAGACAATTCACTAAAGATCAGTAGATATTTAAAGAATAATTTGTCATGCACTCAGTCCTCTTCAAAATCTAGTCTCATATTTTTCTGCAGTCATAAATAAATCAAGAAATGGGGTCTTCAGCATATCCATATGAAACTTTTAAAGTTGAAAAAACCCTGATATTTGTAAACTTCCCCACTGTTCATGCTAAATACCACTTTTATTCCCCCTGTTACTCTTCAGAACGCAGGTACTTTACAGGAAACCTGGAATATTACATCACAGAATCAACAAAACTACTGAGGCTGGCAGGAATTTGGGGAGATCAGCTAGTCCAAACCCCTGCTCAACACCACTCAGGTGTTGCATATCTCCAGGGATGGAGTGCAACCTGTGCCAGTGCTTGGTCACCCTCACAGTAAAACACCTTTTCTTATATTTAAAGGGAATTTCTGGTATTTCAGTTTGTGCCCATTGCCTTTTGAATCGCATCTCCTCTACCACTGGATACCAGTGAGATGAGTCTAGCTCTGTCTTTAATCTCTCCCGTGCTACCTACCAGCTACATAAAGCAGAATCTGGGGAGCCTTTTGAATTAAGTATTAGTCATGCTGCAGAGGTTTTCAGTGTGTGGGAAGCCAGGGTGGCCATGTGGCACCATTTTGCCACCTGTGATCCAAAGTCTAACAGGGTTGATGCTAAAATATCTGATTCATAGGATGTTAGAAGTCACTTGGACCTAAACTCTGGCTGGGCTCAAAACAGTTACACCTTACATGACGCAGTGCGCTGCCACGTAGAGAGTTAGGGTTGCATGCATTGCAGTATGTGATTTCCAGTTCTGGAAGTAACTCCTTTGGAGCTACCATGACACAAATACACCCTACGAGTCCTGTAAGATAGAAAATAAGAGGTATAGTCATGACAGAATACCAGATAGAAGACAGCTTTTCTCTCAAATACTGAGTACACTCTCTGGGAAAACAGACAACTCAATGACTTGATAGAATTTTACCCATCTAAATAGTGCATAGGGAAAATTCTCTTGAGGCAGGCGGTACATTTCAGATGTTGGGAATGATGAAGCTCTGAATCCTTTGGATTAAAACATGCGGAAGTAATGATCCAGAGTGAAATAATGACCCAAGTAACATTTTAACCACCTCAAATTCCACTTTCTCTGTCCCAATTGAATGGGAGAGAAGGGAAAGAAAGAGAAACTAAAACCAGAACTCCATTTTAAGTCAGAATATCTGCACTGACTTTAGTATTTTCATCAACTTCTTGACAGAGAATGTTCTTTGCACTCCAGATTTTGTGTTGCAGGTAAACAGTTTGCAATTAGTTCTCCATTTTAAAGAGACAGCACTAGGACTTTCAAAATCTTTACTCCCTCTTCTCTGTCCTTGTTGGGTTTTACCTCACAACCTCTCCTAAATTTTCAGCAGTGTTTTGTGTGTTAGGCCTCAAGGCAGGCAAGCCTAACAGGGTCAGCACTCAAGGGCAAATGAGTGGGATTCTGCTCAAGTCTGTGGGGATGCATCTGTTTGTAATATTGGATGATCTGGCCCAAAATAACAAACCGGAAAAGCCAGGTAATACTGTTAGCTGAGAATTTCAGTCAGCGTGGCATTCTGACTTTATTTAGCTGTTGTGTTTATGTGGTGGAAAGAACTCAAGTTGCGCAACGGATACGTGAATCTTGAGTCAGAAGTGGCAAGGCAACTCCCTCGACCATTTATTGTATCTTTTACTTTTCTACGCATTTCTGCATAAAGCAAACATTCCTCATTCTGTACAATGCCCCTCATTAGAAAGCTGTCTGCTTCTTTCTGATCCAAGGCCGGAGAGACAAGTTTTGACTACCTGCATCACAGCTGACACTGAGACCCTTGGGTCAGATATACCGGCAGTGCTGCAGAGCTGGCCTGCGGCGGATGCATGCTCTGCTTCCAGCATTTTACTGTCCACTTAGGTCCTTGGAAATAGTGAACTTTCTGCTTGTTTCTGCACAGTTGACCTAATTGTTCATAGAATTTGAGTACTTTTTTTTTCTTTTTAATGACTAGTCTTGATTAAAAAACAAACACCACTGTTGTAGCACACAAGATCATGAGCAGTGAAGAAAAGGTTTAATTTTTTCATATAGCGTTACACTGGAAAATCAAGTTTAGCAGATTAACAGCAGTGGTCTGAGGTCATTTTCAGAATCATTCTTATGAGGGAGACCTGCACATATGGTGACAAGTTGTACCCCTCTAATTTTACATTTGGCAATACTACAACAGGGTTGTACGCAACTTACCCAATGATTGAGATCACTGTATCAGTGACCTGACCTCTTCGTTATTTACCACACCCCAAACACTGTCCTCTGCAGACTTTATTAGTCCTTAGTTTACCTTTGTTCCTTTTTTTGGCTACAACTCAATGTAATACTATCAATCTGAAACAAAAAAAAGGTGTTGCTTCAGCATCCATGTGTTAAAAATGATGAATTTTTATTTTCAGATTCAGCCCACCCCTGAACTGCTTTTGACAGTGTGAAAAGCACCTTGTTACAACCAGTTAAGCTATGGGGATGATTCAGGGAATAGTGAATTTGCGAGACTGAATTACTAGTCATCACTATGAGTAACAGTCAAAGCTGTTCTAGTATTTTTCCAAAATATAAAAAAGCCTTTCTAATTTTGAATGTTTGGCTTTGACCCATATCTATATAATTGTTTGTATTAGTGTAGTTAAAATTCTGCTTATGGTCTCTTGTCCTGTAGGAATATTATATAATCACAAGCAGCTAATATTATGTCTTAAAGGTTTAACTATGAAGATGGATAAATAAACATCCTAGGAAACCTCTGAAAAGAAGGTTTCAGATGAAAAAGCACTTCAAAGTTGAATTTGATGAAAAATCATGGGATTTTTATGCTTTGATGAAAATAGCAAAACTTAAAAAATTGACTTAGAGTTGAAACAACATGGTTTCTGTTTTATCAAACTCATCATTTAGATTATCATTTAGAAATAAACTCGGATATTTTCTGAACAGTTTTTTATTCCAAATAATTTTGGAGAAAATTTATTTCACTGTCTTTTACGATCACCCAATGATGTTTGAATTTGTGATGCTAGTCTTTTTGCTATTCTGTTCAGAAGTTTCCCTGACATCTTTTTTCTCCCTCCCCATTTGCTTCTTACACTTTCAATCAAACTTTGTGGGCTTATGCTAAGGCCAAGATCTCATTTTTACTCCTACAAATCAATCTTGAACACATTTTACACCCATAAGTAAATATCCTCACTCTAATGGTTTCTAAATGCCAACAAAAGTTGTTGTCACCATTCTAATTTCTCTCTCACTATTAAATCAACCCAACTATGATTTCCCTTTCAACTTTGTCTTTTCAAGAGCTGTGGCTTAAGCTAGTCAAGATATACAGGAACTAAGGACCAGGAAGGAATAAGGAGCAGTTACACTAAACATCTGTATTTTTGGCACTTATCATTTTGGTGAGAGTTGTATCGTGGTGGTGATTCCTTCTAGAGCCATTTATGAGAATATTTTTGTCTTTATCTTGTCTTCAGCTTTAACTAACATTTTTTTACTCTGGAGAAGGCTACCTCAGAATGAGGTTAAATGTGTAGCAAATACACCAATATTCTGCCAAAGTTTGAGGGAAAGCAAATAACTCAATGGACTGCAGGACTGGAACAAACTTATTACGGGCTACAGATACAGATGCATTTGAACAGCAGTCTGAATAAATGCTGCTTTCTTGTGCCCTTTTGGTCCTGGGACTTTTCCTTACTTCTCATTCAAGTCAACCTCACAACCTTGCTTTAGTCCATGTGGAAAAGTGTTGTCTTGGAGTTTTCATATATTTTACCATAAGTCCGATTCTTGCAGTCTTTCCTCTTTAGAAGACACTCTCCACCACCATAATCATCAACGGTGAGGGAATACCTTCAACAGGAAAGTTCAGCATGCACTTCTGAATTATTCTTCTCTGGAGTGTCACTAAAGATACCAGTCTCAAGATGACTTCCATCACTCATGAAAAATTTCAGCCTAGAGATGCTAGTCAGTGTCAAAGTTAAATTTCCCCCATCCACCTCACAGATAGTCATTCACCTTTTGGATATCATATTACCAAATTATATCCTTTCTGTGTGTCAACAAAAGAACGGGCATCAATGTGATTCCACCCAGAAGTCTGGGCGAGTTCCTTCCATCTTTCTGGAAAGTGAATAGGGTATGTTAACATTTGACAAAGCACATGATAATCCATTTTTCTGTACTGCATCTTAGTTATACACGACGATCTTAGCAACACCATGCAGAGGATGCTGGCTGAAGAATGAACAAAGAGGACATCTGTTACAAAGCAGCAGTATTCTCATTTGCTTTAAAATTCTGTTTCTCATTAAAACCTCAACCTCCTGCATTTTAGCACATTGTAATAGCATTCGCCAGATACATGATGCAAAGCTGGGCACTACACACATCTTCCTCTTTCATAATTTTATGTTCCTACTCAGTTCCTCCTGTCCACAAGGACATGTCACAAAAGTGGTATTTTTTCCTTAGATATTTTCCTGAGACCAAGCTGATCAGGGTATGCATGCTCTGTTTGTGTGGAACACTGATTGCAGTGTGACATCATGCAAACATGAGCAATTGACAGATCTTATGCTTCCTGGAAGGAGGAGCCAAGATAATGCTTCTCAATGAACAAGAAGATGGAGGAAGTAAGACAACAGCAAGAAAAATCAAAAGTAAGTACTTTGCCTGCATGGAGAATAACAACTATATCTCTCCAGTGAAATGTGGTCTGAAATACCTCAATAGCTTGCTACAAAGTAAGAGGTGGAAGCAGGTTCTGTTGTACTTCCCTGCTAGGGACGCTTTGCAAGCTGCACTGACAGCTTTCACTTTTGGTGCTAAATGGCTTTATCAGCCATCTTTCTAAAGTACTGTCTCTCTGTGTTCCTCCTGGCAAACAATCCTCTCTGTATGATATGCCTCACTTCTTATTTTGATTTGCTGTTAGTAGGATGCTAAGTCTTTTAGAGTCATCAATGAATTGGTGGAGTTTAAAAATAGCCACTGGTCCTCTTGCATTGTTGAAGAGATCCCTGCATAACCTGTTCTCAGACTTTGGCCTCATGGGTTCTCCCATAACTCTGATACATGAAACAAAGAACTACGGCTCTGGAGGCAAGAATCTCAGTATTAGTTTCACCAACTGCATTAGTGATGTTTTTCTCCTTTTAATCTTTGGTACTCTACATAGCATAGCAGGTCACAGCATTTGGCAAATCTGGAGCTCAAATCCAACTACAATTTCTATTCTATTAGTATTATGCTTATATTGTCACAAGAAAACAAAATAAAAAGGAAGACCACACCCTGATTACCTGCCTTAAATTATATATTACATGTTTTGTTACTTGGAAACAGCAATAAGTGTGCTCTTTCCTAAAGGTACATAACCTCCAGGAATATATAATTGTCTCTTTAGCACAAATTGCCATAGATCTTGTATGATTCTGACTGGTTGGATCAGGATCTGTCATGGTTCAAGTAAACACCAACTTTAGGGGCTGCGTGACATCCGACTTTAACCTCCAAATGCACTGCCTTACAGCCCAGCTCTGTTCATACTTCTATTGACAGGCCAAAGTGGTTAAAATCTAAATTAAGAAAACAGACGGCACCCAAAGAAAGACCGTGTGTGTACGTGTACACACGTGTATGTGTGTGGCTGGCTGTGAGGAGACAGGGAGTGCTGAGGAAAGGCAGGCTTGGAGAGAGAGCTCGCTCACTCAAATTCCCCAAGAAGGAAATCACACGTAAAGAGCAGGAGAGAGGCTTCCTGCCAGCTGCACAGAGCTGTGCAGAGGGATGTAGTCTTCCTTCTTATTTGCTGATCTAACAGAGAACTTCCCTTTGCTGTCACTTGCCAGCCAAAAATGAGCTCCTATGAATGCCTATCTTATCAGAAAATACTAACACACAACATTTAAAAACTTAGTGGATGTGAAAGAGCTATAAAGTTATTGTTCGGGTTTAAAAGAGGGTTGCTAGCATTCAAGCATTTTCTCTGATGGCCTTTGGTATACATAATGGATGTTGTTGGTCCATTTATTTGTGGACAAGCATCCATAACACAAAGGCTGTTGTAATGGCTGTGGCACTATTATTCACACCTTCAGTGGAAGGGCCGAGAATGGAAAAAACACTGTCCCCCACCAGCTCTTCTACAGATGCTCTGTCCACAAAATGGGGTGTGATATGCCTACAGGTATAGTCTCTCAGAATAGCTCAACCAAGATGTGGCCTTCAGACTTGTTGCCTTTCCTTGTGCTGTGGCCAGAGCAGAAAGCCTTGCCTGTAACAAACTGTACCATTCATGTCCTTAAAGACAGGGGTTTGAAACCTAAAAGCTGTGTATTGCAAAAGCTATCTGCAAGATACAGTCTACTGTATATGTTTGTGTATGTATCCAAACAGAAGATGCCTGACCATTTCTTGTGATTTAATCAATCTCAGCCAACTAAATCCAGCTAAGTACTTTTACATCATTCCCATGTGTGCCTGTCCCTTTGATAGCATGATTGGCTTTTACATGGCATAGTCGCAGGCGGAAACGTGAGATGAATGCTGTCCCATCTTTCTTAGAGGTCAGTCTGAAGCTCCCTATCTCATGTTGAAATGCAGTGACATTCAAACTAGTGGCAGTCCTGCCCACTAAGGAATTGATTACATTCTTTGGGATGGTAGTAAGTGTTCGGATAGTAATTTGTTTTGGTGCTGATCATGTAATTTTAGTTGACGTTCTGGAAAGAAAACCAGCACAGCTGGCAGATAACTAGGATGGGTCTATGGAAAATATTCTTCAATCAAAACCCTACTTGTTTAGAGAATATATGCTTAAAGCACTTGGTGCTGGTTAACCAACAAAGAAGAGAGATTCTGGAAGGCAATGGTTTGCTATTTTGCCATCAAAGTTAGATCTTACTTGTTACTTCTTTGGAGGAAAGTTGTAATTCTCAGGAACTAGATGAAATAAAGAACATAGTGATACCCCAAGGAATGCACTGGTCAGCTAACAAAAGCTAGTATCATGCTTTTTTTTTTTTACCAAGTTGCAGCCACTGTCCTTTTTTATCTAGAAGTGGAGCAAAAGCAGGATTATTAGTAATTTATAGTATGGTCACTTGTCTTGGATTCACTCTGCTAGGCATTGTTCTTCTACATAGTTGCAAAGGTCCCTAGTTCCACATGGATGGGAAACGTCAACAGTAGAAGAGACAATTACTTTATACAAACAAAATAAAGAAAATAAAAGTTAGAAACCTTCCTAAAATATATCAGGTTTTCTATGGCAGACTCTGGTCTTTCTCATGGCATCCTGCATATAAGATCCACTAGTAATGCTTTGCCTTTGTTCTGCGTCAGTGTGGAGCACTGCATCACAGCATCTTTAGGCCAAATTGTGGACTACTTTTAAATATTTTTGGTCCAGAAGATGCTCTTTGAAACCACCTTATGTATTAGAGCCTAGACAGTTCGATATTGCTCAGTAGTTATGGAAATACTATAAGCCTAAAGAAAGATAATCCCATTCATTGTTCAGTGAGGACTGTCCCATCTGCCATTGTCTTTTGCAGTACCACATATTCGCCACAGAAATACAACAGAGAGATTGTGTGTGGACCTCCCCAATTTAGCTGCAGTGTGCAGTATGCTAAGGAATTTTGGTCACAAAGAAGATCCTATTTTACAAGAAGGCGGTAATGTGCCCTTAGAATCCATTCGCCTCACGTAAAACAGAGCTGTGTTTGTTCTGCCTAATGGACTTTGCATGGCGCATCTTTCTAGCGCAGTCAGAAATATATTCCTTGGCTCTACCAGTTTGCCCTGAGGTGCTGCAGTACCCCATACATTCTCCCTAGGGAATTCATGCTTTTCAGAATCATAGCCAAGGTCCTCCTCAGTAAATGTGTGTGTCCCTGAAACTTCAGTCTCGCATGTTGCTACTGGCTACATGTCCTAATTGTAAAAGATAGGTTGGAAAGAGCATGGGGGTTTTGTGTTATTTCTTTAATATAAAGAGTGACTGGACTATGCGTCTGTAGTTCATTGAAGCCAATCATTATTGCTTATTGCATTGAGGAAGGGGGTTGTTCAATGGGAATCACATTACTACTTCAGTTACATTACAACAACTAAAATAGCGAGCTCTATAGTGAGCAAAATAACATGGCTTTCAGTAACTGACATTGAAGTCATGGAGAAATTCCTGGAGAACTTGACTTCCACAGAAGCTGAGTCAGTAAGCTTCAGCTTTCTTCCTTTTCTTTGGTGGGTCCAGCACTCAACTTTGCAGTCATGTATTCTCAAAAATGTATCTTTTTCTTCTGCAGGTCATCATTACTTTTAATAGTTGCAGAACCTGGGAGTTAGACTTTTTTTGTCTTTTAATAAGCACAGATATTGTGCATATTGACTTTAAAATCAGTTCTGCTTACTGTCTACCACAGGCACAACAACAGAACATACAAACTTATGTGGTCGGAGTGAATTAGGCTGACTGTGAACTCACTGAGCCAACAGACTGAATCTCAGCCAGCTTCCTGCACAACAGGCTTTTAAGATATTTTTGTTTGCATTTAGACTTCTTACAATGTGTAGCACATTCATTTGGATGTGAGAGAATGGTCTTGTGGTTTAAGCTCTGGACTGGGATTCAAAAAATCTAGGTTGAATGCTGACCAGTTGTATGCCCTTGGGTTAGTGATACTGTCTATCCATGTTTTATAGATGAGGAACTGTGGCAAAATTCTGTCTTACTTATTAGACTCTAAGCTCTTGTGGCCAAAGTATTTTGCTGTCATTTTGTACAGCTCCTACTGCAATAGACTCAGAGTCTCTGCTTAGTAGTAAATGATAAATAATTTTTAGACAAGGGTTGAAAAACACTTCATCACTGCTGGTCTGTGCAGGTCTGTGGATAAAGTGTATCAAGTTAGCACAGCTGACATACCACAGGTTTACAGAGTACTATTTACAAAAGGCATGGGAAACCAAAGAAGAATTCAAATACGGTTCAAAACTTCCAAGTGGAACCTGGTTTATCTTCCTGGATGTGCCAAACAGGGCTGGAAAGCAGACAAGAACAGATTTTCATGAGATTTTCCTACTTCTGGTCAGGCCAGAAATTTTGCAAGAGCAGCCTTTCTCATGATATTTTGGCACTTTTGCTTCTGGTCTTGCCTGAAGCCTGGAGGCAGAGCCATGTGAAAACACTAATGGAAAAAGCAACTTCTCTCAATGCGTTTGATCTTCAGCTGCAGCCTGAAAGATTCATGTTCTTTCTCATACTCTATCTATGCCCAGCTGTTACTTACAGGTCTAAATGTTTTTTAACTCATGCCCCCTTCCTTTGCTGCTGTAAACGTGCAGCCTCACATACAGCTTAATCCTTCTTCATCAAAATCTCAGGAAGAAACTGAAAGCATAAAATGAAGTCTCAATCTTAAAAGAAACGAATTTGAATTAAGGAGAAAAATGTGCTGTCCATAAAGCTAACACTGAAACTACCTTAACACCACCATCTACTTTATCTCAGAACTTCCCCACTTGATGCCAGAACAGCATGGCTGACTTGAGTGTGGACTTGATGTAGCCACTGTAGTCAGTAACAAGACTACAAGAGCTGATACCATATACTCCACGGACCCTCAAAACAAAAGTAATCCTACGTGGTTTTCCAGTCCTCGGTCTATGTCATCATCTAGAGGATAAACTCATTGGGGCAGAGACTGCCTCTATCCATGAGTTTCTACCAGGTTTAGTGTGATAGGCAGCTTCTCACAAGTAGTGAACACTAATGTTAATACCAGACCTTTCTCTTTTGGAGCTTTTACCCTCCGTGTAATGCAGAGAATTCATGGAACACACAAGGGTTAATAGGAAAGGATCTCTGCTCCTCTTACCAGGAAGCTTTGCTTCTACCCAGATGAACAGAGTGTCTTTGCATTTTCCCGTTGACAAAGGGGATAATCTTGACTATGGCTAACAATCAGAAAGAAAAGTTAAGTGCACACTTCCCCTCCCCCCAGTTTTTCTGATGACGCTGTTCCCATGAATTTCTTATCTAAGCTGCTTATGGCTATTTGCAGTATTACTCTAAATACAGTGACATTTGTGCCAGCATACCTGCCTGATTTCTCTCTCACCCTGTTTATCTGCAAACACTTGTTTGGTGCAATCATCTGCCAAATCCAAAAGTTGAAGTTTGTGGGATTTATAGTAAAAAACCTTGTGGTTTTTTTCTGGAGTGGGGAGTAGGAAGGAATAGGAGATGAATAGACTGAGCCTTTCAGTCTTTCTTCAGAGTAGCACAGAGAGTTGTCCTCACCTAATCATTCTCACCCCATAACACATGTATGCATATTAGGACCTATCGCATATGTTCTCGGACTGCATTCTGGAGACAGGTGATAACCATACTCTGGACCACTGAAATTTCATTTAGTCTGCAATTTATTTCTTGCTTTAACTACAGCTGTTTTCTTTTCTAGCAAAATTATGGGGAAATGGAGGGGAAAATGAACAAGCAAGAAATGGGCAGTTACTTCCCAAACCTTCAGGCCTTTTTAGAGCCTTTCCTAGAGTTTGCAAATTGCAGTGGGTAGAACACTACACCGCAGTTGTCTCAGTATCTCAATTTGTTAAGTACGTATTAATAGAAGAAAGGTACGTGCCATGACAAAACCATTAGCCCAAGGGGAAGTCTGTGGTTGATCCTTGCTTGCCCCTATGACGAGCACAAAATAGCACTGCATAGTTCTGCATCACTGTCAATACGCAAAAGGAGGAGTTAAGGACTGGAATCAGGTCTGCCATCAGCCTGAGCAGCAGTTACCACAAAACAGTGACCACTGTGTCAGGCTTCAGATGGACTCACCAAAGCAGTCACTTTCACTGCACTACTCTGTTCCAAGTGGTGGTATTCTCAAGGTCTGTGCTTTTCTCAAATTATTGTATCAAGCTAGAGCAAAAGAACTTCCACACATTCAGAGCCAGGTTCATAATGGGCAGAACTGGAAAGGTGTAGCATGGTTAGGCGCTGACTGTGGACGCAGCACAAGAAGTTACTGTTTTCAGTCACAGGAGTCAGCATACTCATCAAGAATTAGAAATAGTTGAATCAGGTAAAATACTACTATCTGCAGAAGTCTGTATTGAACGGGATCCCAGCTAACCTTTTATGGAGCTCTGAAAGTGTATGGATATTCAGCTTTGCATCATCCTGTTGCATGTTCATAGACCTTTGCTAAGCTGAATTGCAGAGGGACAGGAAACAGGCATGCTGAGTAGTACAGGAAAAGTTATTGATTTTTTCCATTCAAGCAGGTTACAGGTGATACTAGAAGTCTTATATCTAAATATATCCAATTCACTTTAGGAGGCCTAGAAAGTTTTTGGTAGGAATCTAAACCTGAGAATGTTTATCTGAACCTCTGCAAATTCTGCCATTATCAAATAGAATTAGAGAAGAGAAATAACATAGCCCAGATCAAAATGAAGAATATCAGGTTAACTACTAGCCCTGGATGGGCTTAAACAAAAAAATCTTGAATCATTATCCTAGAAAAGCAAATGACTTGGATTGTGTGGAAAGGAGTTACACTAAATGCCCAGAGTCTCTGGATAGGATACACAAGAAAAAAGAAAAACAGGGAAAAAAAAAACCCACAGCCCTTCCTCCCTCAGAGTGTTACTTCTATATCCTACACATCTTTGTAACTAGAGATCTTTGATCATGAAGCACCTGTCGTCCTTTAGTATTGAATGTGCAATACCGAAAAGAACAGAATGCTTTATTAAATTATTTACTTATGGTCTTTGTGAAAGCATTTCATAGTTCGCCTGCCTGGATTGCTTTCTGCTTTAATCTGGCACAGCTTTATCTCACAGCAAAAGGCGCTAAATCATGAAGTGCGTTCAGGCACATCTGTGATGTCATACCACATGCAGTAACGATGTATTTATTATGTGATGTGGTGTGCATCTGTCCTAGTAGGTCATTCCTATCGTTGTCTTGATCAGTGACAGGCTTGCTTTTTTTTTTTTTTCTTTACATGTGCAATGTTTTGTTTTACTTTGAGACCACAGACAACTTTGGCAAGGACTCGGCTTTAAAAGTTAGCAGTTGCATGGACCTAACTGGATAAGTGAGCTGATCAAAACAAGGAGATAACAGTGTATATTTATAGGGAGATACATTTATGGAAACCTATGGGAAAGGCCAGCTTCCTTTTCAGAGAAGATAGAGGTTGTGCGTGCTCATTACAGCTTTGGAAAGTTTTCCTGTTACCATTTTTCTTTATATTCTGAGTGAAAGTTAATTGCAAATAAATTCCTGTTACTCCTGTCAGGTCTAATGCTCTGTTAGGCTTCATTTTAATACTTTGTTGTTGTTCCAAAGTCTTCAGGACAAATTCTCTCCTGGGTTAACTCCACCGGCTGCGATGAAGCTATGTTAGAATGGATTTGGCCCTACAGTTTATCTTTTTTTTTTTTCTTTTCAGTGCTGCTGTTGTGCTTGGCTCCGTACGTGACCAGAATATAAAGACAGCAAGCTTACATTAGAAACAAGTCACTAGGAGAAACCAAGAAGTCTTTCTAAGCTATCAAATGTCTTTTCATGGGGTGTAAATGACAGCACAGTTCATTTCCTTTTCAGTATCTTCTGGCAGGAGGACAGTGCTAACTGTCATGTAAACAACAAGTTTTACAAAAAATTTCTCAAAAGTAAGTAAAATATTAGTTCATGTTGCTTAGTTCACTTTTCCCATTGTTTATACACAAACCTGAAATTCCCATTACAGAATTACAAACATAAACAATTAGAACCCCCAAAAAGGCTCTTTTCAGAGGACAATCTGTTTCAACATATTCACGATCCACATTGATGTTTCAGCTGGTACAACAGCCTCCTGAGTTTATTGCTGATCTGCTGTGCAGCAGACCCCTAGAAATCCTGCCAGAGAATGCCTGCTCAGTCATTTAGGTTACTGCAGTCTTCCCCTAATGCAGGATTTCCCCCTCTTGCTGTCCCATTTTAAATGACTCGGTAATGAATCTTCCTTGCTTCACACTGAAGTTAATTCCACATTCTAATTAATTGTTTGCTTTTTTATTATTATTTCTTTTCAGGGTTGAAAGAGAACTGCTTTTGTAGCCTTAAGGCACATGGCAGGAAGAGATGGAAACATTTCTTTCATAACCTCTTTCTGATTATAGAGCCCTTTGATCCTAGATTTACATTCAAGTGAAAAACAAAATGAAACAAAACAACCCTGTGTAAACACTGGTCACTAATACAACTTGGAGTATCTTATCAGGCAGGTTAGTGACAAATTGGCATCATCTCACAGAGACACATATGGGAATATCTGTCTACGAAATTATTGAAAAAAACACAGTGGGGGAGAAGAAATGTATCCAAGGTTTTGGTTTTGGCTGCATTGCGAATTTGAAAGAGAGCATTATCCTGTTAGCACAGAAGAATCTGAAGACGATGGAGATCTGAGCACCAGGAGAGCAGCGCTCTTCTCACACGATGCGCCATGCCAGCAAGCTCTTTGCTTAAGATAATAGTAATAGTTGCTTTTATGTTGTCACATAGACCTAAATCTCACCTAACCTGCACATACATATCTGTACCAAAATGGTTTGCTGCTTTCTGATGCTGAACCTACTGACTTGGAAACTGAAGCATAATGTATATCTTGTCCAATTAAGGGCATGAGAAGGATTGTCATCTGAACTCTGGCAAGTCTTTGTCTCTCTTCTGACTAGAAAGTTAGGAAATCAGAAAGGGGGAAACAATAGACACCCACATGAAATTTCACACTACTTCACCCTAGTAATATTTGCACAGTTCTATCTGTAGGTGAAAGTCTGAGCAGGATGGAGAGGAAGGATACTGTTGGAGGCTTAGTGGAAGTGACAATCACAACCCAAAATGGAACGGCCTGTTGAGTTAGCCTTGCCATTTCCTCAACTGATGCTGCTGCGTTTCAGGCGGTATATTCTGAAGTGCTCTACACAGCCTGACTTCAAATAGCTAAGAGTGGCATTTCTTCCATTTTCTACCCTGACAGCTATACCTTGCTGTTATGAATTTTCTTCTTAAACATAATAATAATAAATAATAATAATAATAATAATAATAATAATAATTAATAATAATAAAAAACAACCCACCATCACCACTTACTTTATAGTAGCCTAACACTCTTAACTTACAACTCCCCACAATAATTCTTTACTCCCTCAGAACATCTGTTTGATATATCTACAGAAGTATCATTCTGCTTCTGAAATCTACAGGATATTTACTTATTTATTAGCAAAACATCATCTAGACTGGGATTTTGTCACCAAATACTACTGCAGTTCCATGAAGTCAAGTACTTGATGCATTAAGGCCCCCTTAGAAAACCTGGTGACTGTTTTATTTTATCTTACAGATCATTTTCCCAAGTTTTATTTGTTACTTTATAAAAATCCTTTTTTGCTTATATCTTATCTATGCTAACACGGGAAGCAAAGAAATTCCGTGCAACAACAGATCTTGCCATAAATTGCCTCATCAAACTGGGATTCCCATGGTCTGAAATCCTAATCACCATCATTTTGGAAACTCAGTGCAGCACTCTATAGCCACCTCATCCAGCAAGGCATTCTGCTGTGATGAACTTGGGGAGCTACTGCTTGTTTTAAATGTCAGCTACCAAATTCCCAAATCAGTCAGGAATAATTTATATTCCTAGCTGCAAAAACACCTTTTCCCCACAACACTTGATTACCAAAGTGGTTTTTATCATTTGTTAGATTCTTAGCTTGAAAGAAGAAAACAAAACCTAGTATTTTACTGACACTTGTGGAGCTTTCCCACCCTGCTGGGGAAGCCTAAATACAAGCAGATTGGAGCAGAACAGGAACAAAGAAGCCGTGCTGGAGAAACTTGCTCTAAAAACACAGCTGAGCATGCCGAGTTCCCAACACACCGGAGACGCAGACAATAATATAAAGTGAGGATGGAAGCTCTTGCTGTGAAACCTCTTGTCCCTGTGCATCTCTAAGAATATCTTCAGCTCAGAAGTATTTATGCAAAGGCCAGTACAAGGCTGCACAGCTCAGAGATACAGCCAGAGCATGCAACTCCGCATAAAGCCTTTTGTGTTTACAAGGGGCCAGTCTTTTGCTCAGGGAGCCATGTCTTATTGTTTACCCACTGGGGTGCTGCCTGCTGCTCCTTATTAGGGCCCCTGCCTCTACAGGCATTTCTCGGTACAGTCAGCACAAGCATTTTTTAACTATTACTTACAAAATGGCAGTGGCTTCCCCAAGGCCATATCTTTGTTTCTTTGTACAATGCTGTGATTGTGTAAATTGTCTTGCGTAAGCACATCAGCCCACTCTGGAATTCATTTTTTCCCCCCCTTACGGCCTTTCATTGTTGTTCTTTTATGGTGGGATTTGTTCTTTTGCCATCTTGTCACAAATCCATTCCTGTGGCTATGTCACTTTTAAGGAATAGCATGGCTAAGTCTGGTCTTTCAACTTGCCAGAGGTCTGAGGAGCAGCTACTTCTGCTGAGAGAGCTGTTGCCAGCAAACTGGACAGGCTCTCTTGCATTGTCACGCAAAGCTGCAGAGCTCCCAAAACTGTGAAGCCCAAAGCACCCGGCTTGTAGTGTTCTTATGTCATGGTCCTTTCCTGCATATAGTTCAACAAATGATCTTCTAAATCTAGTGATGTGGCTTATGACAACAGAAAGCTGGGGAGTAAGAGAAGGCTTCCTCTCCTAGCATGATGAGGCAAAGCAAGTCCTTAAAATCATGAATTCAGACACTGCAAGCCTCAGCATCACATACAGATATTTCTTCTTTCCTTTGTAAACAGAACGAACCACAAGTGAAAACCAGAGTCTGTGAGAAACTTGCAATTTCAATTTTTTTATGATTAGACAGCAGCACAGTTCTCTGGAGCGTCTTTGCTTTCACCCCATCTCTCTTAGCTGTAATTCCACTTCAAGGACGGTGTTAGCAGTGTACGAGAACTGCCTCTGGATTATAGATCTGAGCCCTATTTCTTCAGTTGCTGATACTGATCTGGCAAGTTATAAAAGGGTGACCTGAAAGCACGTGTAGTCTTCCCCATTTTCTTTTGCCACAAACAGAAGGGTGTTGGCTAGCCACTGGGCTTTGCTGGCTCACCACATGTGAGAGCCCATCAGGAGGTGTCTATATGGGGGGAGGCAGCTACAAGACAGAGCCTCAGGGTTTGTTACAGGCTGTGTCTGCAGAAACACAGAAAACATCCCAGTTGGCACTGACAGCATTGCACAGGCTGTCAAATATGCCTGCAGTAGCCCTGAATGGGCCTCAAGAACACAACAGTACACAACTGAGGTTGGGCAGGAGAGAGTTAGCTATCAGGCTGTCTGGGAAGAAAGGAAAATTGCACTTAATTGCCATGTGCCACCTAGAAGCATTGAGACTATTTATGTTTTTAACCAAAGACCCACTACAATGGAACACGTAAATCAGGATAGGCATTGTTGATTTGCCAGCAAGGATGTAATCCAGATTCCTGTATCCTAAATGTGTTGATTCATCATTAAAAAACAAGACCCACAGAGGTTACTTCTTACCACTCGTACAAAGGTAGCCACATACTCCACTGAATGACAAGTAAGGAATAATCTAAACCCTGACTGAAGGCAATGGAAAGTCCATTGGCTTTCAGCAAACTTTGAAATGAGCCTGGATGGAGGAGACCTACTCAATAGATAGAATTTTTAGATAGTTGCTCTTTGTAATACAATCAGACTTTAATGGACAGTGTTTCAAGAATAAAAATATTATGTGTAAATACTCCAAACTATGTACATAAAATAAATTTCTTCTATTAATCATGTTTGCGCTCGCATATTAAAAAAAATCTATATTCTTAAGGCTTGAATGCTATAAATGTTCAGATCAGACATCACAGACAAACCACAAAACTGATGAAAATGGGAGAAATGTCCTTCCTGTAAATACTGTGTCCTTCCTATAAATACATCTTCAACACTTAAGAATTTAGAAAGAGTTTACCTCTTAATGTTAAGTTAAATAATATTATTTAACAACTATACTAGCTGGATGATGCTAGATGAATACAGGGTTATGCTGCCATCATCAAGAGGAATTAAGGAGCTTGATGTGGGTTAGAAGTATTTTCCTTTTCCTTGAATGGTGTGACCTTGATATCATCCCCGAGTCTAACACTAGTTCTTATGCAAATAAAATCAATTAGCATAAAGCATAAATGCTGTAGATAAAGTGGAAGCTGCCTTTGTAATCGTGACTCTCCAGGTCTGCCTCGCTCCCTGTTTCTCCCCCTAAATGTACACAAAACTGCTTATGTGCATTTCTGATGAGCTGAAAGAGCCACAATACACATTTCCTAAGAACAGTTATGGAAGGCTGCGAGTCTCAGTGATCCAGAATGAAATATTCTTTTGCCAGCATAGTGAAGAACAACTGTACCAGCTCTTTCTCTTGACATGTGTCAGCCTCATTGCTTGTGTATAAATATCAGAGCTAAATGTTTTCAATTCAGAATTGGATCTGAAGCTTCAGCTGAGTGAGGACATGTTTTACAGGCTGACATTATTACTGAACCTTGGCTTATGCTTCTGAGGCTATGTTTGGCACTGCCATACGTGAGACTTGAGTTCGGTCCTCAGCTAAAATGCTTTATGTTGTTTACCGCTAGTAGTAGTAGCCATGTTCATATTCTTTGTGTGTCCCAATACACCCGCTCATTGAATTTCAAAGAAAACTTAGAGGTGTTAGTTGCTAGCTAAAGCCGACGAGTGCCTGCTTCTATAATCGGCTGTTGTGCTCCCTCTGCTCACACCAGCGCACATTCTCTTCATCACGGTTGGACTTTTGTCCTGACAATAACAAGATGGGAGTTTTGGGTTAAAAACATTTAGGTTAATTTTTATTTCTCTGCATTTGTTTGAAGCTTGCCCTAGCAAACAAGAGCAAAATTTCTGTTGTGTTATGAAGGGAAGATACTGAAAAACAATAAAAATAGGAAATAGCCCATTTGCAAATGACCTGATTGGTCATATTGCTTATACCATAACCTTAGGAAGCTTGGAAATACTCATTCTGCCTAAACTTTGGCTTCAGCTGTAGCAAAAAGTAATGGCTGTGCTGTTCATCTTGGTCTAAGCAAGAACAATTTTAACTGAAGAACTAAAATACATAGAGGAAGCAGGAGGTAGCCCCTGCATTTTGCTTTTGTCTTTGAGAAAATCCTGAAATACACAGAGTTAGCATGAAGATGTGTCAAGAGAATCTGCACATGTGCAGATGATCTGACTGCAGAGATCGAGTGTATGTCAAGAGATGGAAAGAAAAGATCACCAGAAAGGTACACGTTCACTGTTATATGCAGATCACGGCAAAAGGGAGAATTAGACCCTTATTAATCCTAACTTTCAATATACTAAAAAATAACAAAACCCCCCACATATGGCTTTATCCTCCAGTAATAGTTTCCTCCTTGCTTGCCCAGGTTGGTGCCTTGCCAAACTGACACAGCCAGTAAATTCATGGTGCTCTGCACCATTTGATGTATTTTATATTACTGATCAAAGGGGTTCAAAAGTCTCTATGTTACATGGAAGGCGATGAATAGTAAGGAATATTCTAGAAAGGTGAGGAACTAGACTTTTGTTTACTTCCTGGTAAACAGGCAAAACAGATTTTCGTGTTTCTTGCCAGGGAAACTAAACAGGAATGAAGCTGTAAAGCAAGTCCTTATTTTCCAGGGTGCACAGTGAGGATATTATGCATATTTAGAAATGGGAATCAAACATGGCATGAGAACGATGCAAGTACGTAAAGCTTTCAGATATTTGCAGCTCTCTTCTGTTTCCTTTCATTTCTGTTTTTGATGAGGCTGTCCAATAAACAGACATTTCTGTCGTCTTCAAACTGAATGCTAAGGACTCCAAAGTTAGGAGGAAAACATCATCGCCATACAGACTAGTATAACAAAAACTGTTGTCAAGGGTCATTGAACTAGACTAAGAACAATTTCAGCGGCCAGGCTTATGTGCTGCTGAGCCTGTTTAGAAATCATAGAATGGTTTAGGTTGGAAGAGACCTTAAAGATCATCTAGTTCCAACCCCCCTGCCATGGGCAAGGACACCTCCCACTAGACCAGGTTGCTCAGAGCCTCATCCAACCTGGCCTTGAATAATTCCAGGGATGGGGCCTCCACAGCCTCCCTGGGCAAGTTGTTTCAGTGCCTCACTACCCTCATAGTGAAAGATTTCTTCCTGATATCTAATCTAATTCTACCTTCTTCCAGTTTGAAGCCATTATCCCTTGTCCTATCACCACATGGCCTTGTAAAAAGTCCCTCTACAGCTTTCTTGTAGGTCCCTTTCAGATACTGAAATAGCATCTCAAAACTGTTTACTTATACACCCTATAGCTTAAATTTTCAATAGTTAATTAGGTGCTTAGCTCATTGAAATAACTATTAAGTGACTGTTGATATAGATCCCCTTCCCAAAATGCAAGACCCGGAAATCAGTATTCTACTAGGAAATCCAGATGCATCCAAAGAACTGATTAAAAAAGCCATCAACCCAATCGCCTATCACACAGAAGATGCCTGCAAAGAATTTCTGCTTTCTGTTTATTGTGGAATTGCCTGACTTTGGAAGGATGGTGAAGAGTAAGAAGTCATGATATGAATGTGTGTAAACACAGTCCTAAATTTCCAAAAGGATCTTCTTATTTTGGAAGACAAAGCCCAGACACCTCCCTTCTGAGTCTTCTTAGACACTAAGTTCTTTGAGGTATCACCCAGAAGAGACAGGAGTTCAGTATGCTTATACAAAAAGGAACTGAAGATCCCATCCTTTAGGTTGCAATCCTGAAAATAACTAGTGCAGAGTGGATGTTTACTTTTCAGAAACTGATATGATGCAAAAGTCAGCTATGCGGAGGCAGAGGGATGGGTTTTCAGCTCTCCATGGCCCAGTTATTTCCCCATCTGAACGGGTGTCTTGGTTTCAGCTGGGATGGAGTTAACTTTCTTGCTAGCAGCTGGTGTAGTGCTACATTTTCGATTTAGGATGAGAAACAGTGATGATAGCGCACTGATGTTTGCAGTTGTTGCTAGGCAGTCAAAGCCTTTTCTGCTCTTCACACCGTCCTGCCAGTGAGTAGGCTGGGGGTGCACAAGAAGTTGGGAGGGGACACAGCTGGGACAGCTGACCCCAACTGACCAAAGGGATATTCCATGCCATATGATGTCATGCTCAGTATATAAAGCTGGGAGGAAGGAAAGGGGGACATTTGGAGTTATGGCATCTGTCTTCCCAAGTAACCATTACACGTGACGGAGCCCTGCTTTCCTGGAGATGGCTGAACATCTGCCTGCCGATGAGCAGCAGTGAATGAATTCCTTCTTTTGCTTCGCTTGTGTGCACGGCTTTTGCTCAACCTGTTAAACTGTCTTTATCTCAACCCATGAGTTCTCTCACTTTTACTCCTCTGATTCTCTCCCGCATCCCAGCTGGGGGGAGTGAGTGAGCGGCTGCATGGTCCTGGTTGCTGGCTGGGGTTAAACCATGACAACAGGGAAACAAGTAGACAGGGGTATGTAGATGCCTCCAGACAACTCAGGGCTGTGCACAGCTTTGCAGACTCTGCTTAGAAACATCCCATCCCTTTTGCTAAGAGAGCAGGGTGCCAGCAGGGAGTGATAAAACAGAATAACATGTACACATGGTAAATTCTTTTCAATACTCTGTTACAGTTCTTAAACACCAATAGGGACCAGCCACCAGGTATGCACCACCCCTGAGAAAAAAAAAGAATTTCAGTTCTTTGAAGTAGTTGAAAGTAAAATCAACCTGTACCTATGCATATAGATGAGAAAAATAGAATGCATAAAGCTGACAGTTTTCTCTATGTCCTCAGCATAAGTGCAGGCAGGAGCTACAACTTCTGTTCATACATGGATGAAGATTGCTCGGTGTCCCCCGCTTCTTTCACAAGTTTCATTCAGTAAGCTTCATGCCAGCTTTTCTCCAGCATCTGCATCAGCAAAACTAGCAGACCAAAGAGGAGCTCAGAGCTGGACTAAAGGAGACTCCAATTGTCCTGAGAACTTTTCCCAAACACAAATCTTGGCCTGGCCAGAGTGCAAAGGAGGCTATGGGAAAAATATATACAGCACGCAGGAGGCCAGGAAGGCCTGACACATAGTAGTGTCCTACGGTCTATCACTGCCATGACTTGGAGAGCTGCTCACTTAGAGGGGCTAATGAGGTCATGCTGAAATTGTGGTCTAAAAGCTTTTTCTCCCTCTTTCTCATTCTGAGCCCAGACTTCCTTCCGATAACATTTCAACTTCCAAAAGAAACAGTCAAAACCTCCAGGTTTAAAGGAATATATCATACATGAAGGTCTATAGCCCAATTAGAAAATGAATAATGATTTATTTTTTTTTTTTTAAAAAGAGATTACCTCAATACCAACAAATCTTTAATTATAAGCCTAGGGTCACAAAGTCCGAAATGTTTTAGGGTCCCACTAACTCCAACTGAGCTGAAGCACAGGGCTTTCCATCTGCGTTAACCTTCATCACAGCCCCTGCCTGAGGTAGGCAGCGCTTTGTCTCTGCAACAGAGTACTAAGTGGCACAGAAAGGAGTAAGGTGTGAACTGAGAAGCCAGGTTCAGTCTCAGGCATTTCTCGGGAAGGCAGCCCTTCCCAGCCCAGTCCTCAACCACAAAGCTTTTGCCCCAGAATGATCTCCCCTATGCACACACTTCAGTGTAAAAACAGCATTTGAAATGAATATCACAGAAGCTTCTGTTCCTTGAAAATTACATCTGATATCAGCCTACTGGCAAAACACATGAAGTACAGGCAGGGGAGAGGTGATATAAAATCCTAGCTTGGCAAGTGCTGCGTGTCAGTTGATGAGTTGCAAGGATGTGCATGTACACAGACCCAAACAAAGAACTTCTAACACACAGAAAAATTACTGCAGTAATTACCTTAGATGTTGAGCAGCACAACATTTGCTCTTATACTTTGGACTAGTTCTCCTGCATTTTTACACAGGCTCCTATTACCGTGGAAGTGGCAGGTGGCTTTGCAGTGATCCCTTTGGCTGGTGTCATGGGGGAAAGTTAAGCTCACAAAGTACTTCCTTGTCAGACCTCTCACCGCCCTGGGAAGAGGACAGATTTCTCTTTCTGTTTTGTCCCGGGTCTGGAGTCCTTGCCTGGGAGTCCCACCTGCTCCTGCAGCTCACGTCCCCTGAAACCAGACCCCATCCAGCAGCTGCATAAATCATTACGAACAGGGCTGCAGCAGGGTGTCAAGCAGTTGGCAGCACATGGTGGAGCGACTCCCTTCTCCCTTGCACGCCTCCATCTTCCCCTAAAGTAAACAACAGCAGTCCCCACTGTGAACCCGGTTGCGAAACC
>VFFE01008282.1:2857251-2912717 GCA_008921705.1 Burhinus oedicnemus | reverse complement strand
TTTAGGGTCCCACTAACTCCAACTGAGCTGAAGCACAGGGCTTTCCATCTGCGTTAACCTTCATCACAGCCCCTGCCTGAGGTAGGCAGCGCTTTGTCTCTGCAACAGAGTACTAAGTGGCACAGAAAGGAGTAAGGTGTGAACTGAGAAGCCAGGTTCAGTCTCAGGCATTTCTCGGGAAGGCAGCCCTTCCCAGCCCAGTCCTCAACCACAAAGCTTTTGCCCCAGAATGATCTCCCCTATGCACACACTTCAGTGTAAAAACAGCATTTGAAATGAATATCACAGAAGCTTCTGTTCCTTGAAAATTACATCTGATATCAGCCTACTGGCAAAACACATGAAGTGCAGGCAGGGGAGAGGGGGAATACAAAGCGAAAGATGTGAACTTCCACAGAGCTCAACAGGAAAACTGTTGTTATTGTTGGCCTGGGTATTGTGGCTTTAAATTACAAATTATGTTAAATTATAAAAGCATCGATAGCAAACCCAGGAGAAGAGTCCCCAGAATGGCAGTAAATAAAGAGCATCCTGTCCCTCTTTATGCCACAGTTAATGTGGGAGGTGATATAAAATCCTAGCTTGGCAAGTGCTGCGTGTCAGTTGATGAGTTGCAAGGATGTGCATGTACACAGACCCAAACAAAGAACTTCTAACACACAGAAAAATTACTGCAGTAATTACCTTAGATGTTGAGCAGCACAACATTTGCTCTTATACTTTGGACTAGTTCTCCTGCATTTTTACACAGGCTCCTATTACCGTGGAAGTGGCAGGTGGCTTTGCAGTGATCCCTTTGGCTGGTGTCATGGGGGAAAGTTAAGCTCACAAAGTACTTCCTTGTCAGACCTCTCACCGCCCTGGGAAGAGGACAGATTTCTCTTTCTGTTTTGTCCCGGGTCTGGAGTCCTTGCCTGGGAGTCCCACCTGCTCCTGCAGCTCACGTCCCCTGAAACCAGACCCCATCCAGCAGCTGCATAAATCATTACGAACAGGGCTGCAGCAGGGTGTCAAGCAGTTGGCAGCACATGGTGGAGCGACTCCCTTCTCCCTTGCACGCCTCCATCTTCCCCTAAAGTAAACAACAGCAGTCCCCACTGTGAACCCGGTTGCGAAACCACACGACACTGAACTTTATCTCTGCGCCGAATGGGCCTCGCCAGGGGCTGCGCGGCCGAGAGCGGGTCTGGTCTGTGTTTTCCTGCCGCCTTCCAGGCTGCTGCCAGCCAGGGAATTCTTTCCATAGCTCGTGCGGCCGCCCTGGGAAAGGAAGCCTGCTTGCAAACATGCAGATGGACACGGTGGTGGGGGCAGCTTAATGGCTTCTTTTTCTGGGGCTGAGTCAGATCTGAAAATGCATTTAAATAAATTGCTAATACCCATTTACATGCAGTTAGCTCCATCAACATTTATCCCATGTCAGGTAGCTTGTATTTTCCCCCTAGAAACTTAGTATAAAAAAGCAGGCCAGTCAAGTTGCAAAGTTCAGCTGCAGATCAGAGTAGGAACTTCCCTCTGCCTAGATAAAAAAATCGTTTGCATGACTTTTCATTCAGACATAATTATAACAACATGTTGTAGATGCTGATGCGTTTTGGTTTTTTTTTCAAGCTGGAGTTTCCAAAACTGGCAAAAGCTACCACATCACAAATGAGGAAACCACTCCCTTGGTGAAGAGAGGATGGTACAACATTAAATCAGGGGAAAAGAAAACCCTCAAAAAGCCAATATATTCACTGAAGCTATCCATACACAGAAGTGGTGGTCCAGGGATCTGAGCAGTAATGCTCTGCAGATGCCTTGCAATCCAAGTCATGTTTAAAAGAATTCTTAAAGTCTCACCCACACAAGAGATTCTGGTTTAAAGCCAGCTCCAGGAAACAGCACTCTGCAATGTTTCTTTCATATAATGAGGACTTTTTTGGGTTCTCATTTTCATTATAATGATTCTAGCAGCCAGATAAAGAATCAGGACCCAGCTCTGCATGCTGAGAGCAAGTTTATCCCTCTCCCTCTAAAGATTGCTGTCCTACCAATATTTTGGTTAGACTCATTTATCTTTTGTGCCATGACCTGAAGGAAGGCTACTGTCTTGAAATTTTTTAAAACTATCTGAAAGCATGGAACCTCCACTCAAGTTATTTATATGAATTCTTAGAAAATAGGAACTGTAGCTCTCATCTTGATTTAAGTTTTCTAACTTAATGGTCTCATTATAAAAGGCTAAACCACTGTTTTGGTTGAAATCAAGCTTTTAGGCTGGATTTGGGCTTTATTACTTGGCCTTTTCTTTCCTATCTGTCTAGAGATATAGATATGCCTGTGTATTCCAAAGCTTTAGGAAGTAAAATTAACCTGTGTGTGTCAAGGGGAAGAACTGACAGGAAGAAAAAGAGGGCTCTAATTGTGATTAGAACTAGAAATGTATTAAAACCAGCAGAGAAAGAATCAGCTTCAGGAGAGCAGGTCGTTCTACCGGAGCTAAGCCGTGTTCAACACACAGGCTGTAAATCTTGCTGTAGCTTACCAAGTCTCAGGTTTCAGAGCCCTGGAAGATTAGCAGGCTAAGCAGTGGTGAGATGTACTGTTCACAGCGTGTTCATTGGGCCCTCAGGAGAGAAATCTCAGTTTAGTTCTGTTTTTATAGTAGACTTGTAGCCTTTTTCCATTGCTTTTGATGTGGAAGTATGTAAATTTATCACGCAGGTAAATTGAGCTGGGCTCTGTTTTTGTAGCAGAGGGGGAAACGGGAGACGGCAAACAACCTGCCGTGGATGCACATAGACACGTAAAATGTCTGACTGAAATACCATTTGAGTTTGTTTTGTAGGCCATGTTCCAAAATGCCAGCTGTTATAATGTGTGTAACCCTCCTGTAACTGCAATCAAGCCAGTTGTCGCTCACTAACTATTTAAAATTACCATCACTGCCATCATGCCAGTGTTGTTCTACCAGTACACAGCTTTGCTCAATCTCTAATTTCCTCTTCTGTTGACCATTTCACTAGTAGGGATGGAGAGGCATTAGATGCCCCAGGCCTTTCCATTTCCCTAAAATCCAGGAACTTCCCAGGAACATCTGCTTCTGCCTGTGCTTTCCTGTTGCTTCCAGAGAGAACTGTTTCATCCCACACGCATCATCTAGAGAGAGAAGAAAAAAGAAAAAGAGATTTCCTCTCTTTCTTCCTTACTTTCCAAGCATGAAAAACCCACTAACTGGGATGGATAACTTTTCAGGTCTCCCTTGTGCAAAGATACCTAAGCAAACCATCCTTAGCAGCTGCGTAGCCCTGACTTACGTCAGTGCGGTGGCTAGCATCTTTGGCTAAAATGCATCTTCACAGGACTATTTTTTTTTTTTATGCCACCATTATGTATCTTCTTGCAGTTTGATGTACTCTAGCTGAGTACAGATATGTTGGATATATTCCAACAGAACAACACTGTCCTCCTGCAGTCGAGCTGAAAACCTAGTTAGCACAGACTATCAATGCATGGCTTTCCCCAACTTCTAATGTATCATTAAAAAAAAAAAAAATCAGCTCTTTTTGGAACACTATCTGGTGCCAGAGGTTATAGCAAATTCTAGCAAGTGGACAGAAATTTCCCTACCTAATTTTGTTTTCCTCAGGGAGTTGTGGTTTCCACGTAAACACTTCTACAAGCAGGCCCTTTGAGACACACCTGGAAGAATATATATTCTGCCTAACACGTATCCACCATATCTTAGCAGCTAAGAAAAATAATTCTGCGGTCTCACTCCACCGCACCACTATCACTTCAGCCTGGCTGAGCTAAATATTAGAATATAGAACAAAGTAGTATAGGTATGTTGAGAGAAAGCCATGGCTCATAACTTCACTGTTGTTTCTGGATTTTGTCCCATCTTTTATGCTAGATTTCTAGCTTCAGGAAATAGCGTTTGAAACCCATGAAATATGGTAAATAAGGATAGGGATAACATAACCTGATATTCATTCACTGCTCATTGCAGCATGGAGCAGCAAGCAGCACCAGCCTGTGATGTCCAGAGAATTCACTCTAAAATTTAGATCATCATTTCAATACATACAAAGGAATTCCTTCTTTGTTTTTGTGTAGGGTCTGATACACATTGTCTTACTATAGAAGATCCCCTTTGATGTCCATGCAGGTTCCGTAAGCCAAGAACAATATAGTTAGGCCCTTGGAGGACAAGAGGAAAAAATTTAAATTTAAATTATTCTTGGACATAATTTGGATCCCCAGATCCAGACCAGAGAATCTTTGAACCTGCCTGTGCAAACTGTTCAGTGTCTGAGCCCAGCCCCCAACTCTGCAGTTATAAAAAGGACAGAATCCAAACCATGGACCTGGATGCTCATAAGTTCCTGGGCATTCAATATTTTTGGATTCAACTTTTTTTATGCTGAGCCCACTCCTAATTATTTATGCAAGACATCTCTGAATCTTTTGGTTTGGGTTTTTTTCTCATGTGCGTTCACTTATAATGTTTGGATGTCATTAAATATTTCTAATGCTTACTAAGCAAAGCCCTGAGTAGTGAGTCTAGATCAGAGCACCCAGAGATTTATTCCACAAATTCCAAGCGCAAGCTCAAGAAAAAAAGGCAGTTCTGGGATTTACAATTACAGGATGTTTATCTTTAAGGTGTGCACCTCCAGTAAGCAGGTTCTGAATTTATCTTGTACATAATCATTGACATTCTTCCCTCTCAGCAAAATAATAATTCTTTATCCCAGTGGAACAAAGGGGATGGCAAACAGAGCAGAAGAATATGTGAGTATGTGTGGAAGAGCTTTCTGTCTGGTCACTTGGTGACTCAAGGACTGCAAAAACAGAAACTGAAGGTTAGCGTGACAGGATGGGAACAGAAGAGCTTTGCATCCAAGAGGCGAGATTCCAAATGAGTTGGGGGTTTTTTGTTGGTGGTTTGGTTTTTTTTGTCCCTTCAAACAAAGGATTTCTCTGGGGAAGTCCACTTCCCTAGTGGAAGCCCAGGCCTGCAGGTAGCTAAAATAGCCTTTTCTCTCTCCTGTTGGTCTCTGCTTTGTGGCTGGAAAGAAGGATTTTTGAGCAGGCAGTCATGTTGGTTAATGGCACAGGGCAAAGCTTCCAGAGGAAAATTCACCTACACTGATTTTTAAGGTTCGTAATGAGGTGGTTTGTGGCCCTTTCTTTTTTCACTAGAGAACAAGACTGAAAACCAGATCCTGATCCAAATCCTGTAGCTCTTAGTTTTTAGACAGCTTAGCACTCCTTATTCCCCACAAAGCCTCCAAGAGATGCTGGGTCTCAGAATGATGCTACATGCAATAAAGTTCCCATACTTCGCTAAAATTTCCGAAGGAACCTTAGGGAACCGGTCACTCAGGTCCCACTGCTTCCCACAACAGTTGTCATGCTTTCAGCTTGTAATTCTTTTGGTTTATATAGGCACGCCACATCTGTGTCTTATTCTTTGTGTTCAAGCAATACATCTCCATTTTCTTGTACTGTCCTAATACTTATCAGTAAGCAAAACGGTACGTGTGTTTTTGCAGTTGTTGCTGATTTTATATCTAAACCTTGTAGTTCCAGACAGTATTAGAACAAGCTGCAGAGCTTTAAAGAAGTAGGGTAGATTGGGGTGTTAACACACCAGTTGGCCCCTTATCTATAATCTAGGACTTTTCTCTAGATGCATATCAGTAAAGACCCAGCTAAACAGCCATAAACTTCTGCTTTCAAGCAGTGCACGTATCCTGCCGTGTAACAACCCTTTTGATACTAAAGATATTTCCTGTCATGTTTTCTCCACTGCCAAGCATTGATTGTTGACATAAGTGTTTCATTTAATAAATATTACCAGTGTGTATGAGCGTGAGGGGATGATTCAGCAGTGTCAGGGGCCACGTGGCAGCAGTGCTAACAGGAAGACAAAAGTGATTGCTTCATAGCGAATAAATCAGGCCCCAAATCTGGACGACTTGGAGAAATATCGTTTTTTGCACTAAATTGTCCTGCCTCAGGGTTGCGTTAATAATGACAACATATGCATAAGAAGCAATTTGTCAGGACAGGCATTTGCATGTCTGCCTGTTAAAAGGAAACACAATGCCGGAAATCAGGAACTGAGTCCAGAGTCATGACACCTGTGTTCTCCTCCCAGTCCTGCTCCTGCCCCACACATTTTTTCCACCCATCTATGCCTCTGTTTCTCCTCTGTAAAATGGGGATCATGACATTCATCTCTGTAAGCAGCATCTGGGGCTGTGTAAGCTCATTATAATAAGACTAATCAAAAAACCTTTTTCATGCACTATCCTATCAGCCATACCTTTTTAAAGCCTTTCTTTAGAATCAAAATTATTGAAACCTACCCACTGTGTCACTTACAGCTGACTTTCCTTGGCAACCAGTTAAACACATTAAGCATGTGGCTGTAGCCAGTCTTGGGGAACTCACTGTGATCCTATTCCTTCCTTTTTTTTTTTTTTTTTTTTTTTTTTTTTTTTTTTTTTGATGTAGAAAATTAATAGCAGACTTCCACAGTTAAATTCATAAAATCTGATCATCCTTGAAGTGCTATGCCAAAAAAGATCAGCCTTTTATAGTAAAAATGCTGTGTGTGTAAAATACCAAATTACACAAATAGAAGTGTGTGCTACTGTTCTGTACTTTGGTAGCTGAAGACTTTAATTCAGCTGTTAGGCTCTCACAGCATTTTATCTAACACACAGAGTTTCTGTGAGTTATAAAAAAAAATAATGGAGAGACCACAGTTTTATAGGTGCTCACAGATGAAGATAAATGATGAGACTTTTATTCATTCAGGAGGACCACATGCTCAAAAAATAATTGCATTTGTGTCCTTGTGGTTATTCACAAATGAAAAAGCATTCGGTGAGAGGAATGAACGTTCACAAACTTCCCGAAAGAAATCCAGATGTTTAAAAATTTGTTTGTCAGTAACAGGTTAATTTACGGTAAGAGTCTCTTTCAAATTCATGAAAGGTAAGTTTGCCACATTACTACTGGATGAACTCCAAGGAATCTTAGTTTGAGGCTGGTTGACGAATTAAATGGTATTTTAATTATTAAACATCTGTGTTAATCTAGTGTAAATCATAAATCCTGTCTGTTCCATGTCATTTTTCTAATAGACTTGGGTTATAGTTACTATTAGTTTCCATCTAATGTGTGTTGAATAGGTGTTGTACTCTTAAGTACTGTGAAAAGTGCCCTTTCTGTTACCTGACGCAGACAGGACGGACCCCACTGCAGACCCCAACTCTTTGAACATTAAAATCTGTTTGGGCTGGGCGTGCGGTATGAGCAAGTAGCGGAGGCAAGTTAGACCTGCAGGAGTACTGTGTGCTCTTGCTGGATGAAAATTCTGTTTTTAAATCGACTCTGAAATAAATATTTAGCTATAGGCCTTTGAGAGTCCTGGTTTGTTTGGGTTTGTGTTCTACACCAAAGCATCACAGTATTTGGTAATTCGCATCCCTTGGGGTGGCTTCCTACTTACAGCATTACACAAAGAATGCATTTTCAGGCTAGATTTCCAGTAAATAACCCTGCAGTTCCAGGAGACAGACTAAAATAGCAGCATGCCTGCAGCTCAGTGCCACTTTAGTTAAGATCAGATCTCTCACTGTTATTCTGATTACATCCTCTTCTGTCCCTCCCCCAACACTAGCATCTTTGTCAGTGTCCTCTTCCTATGAGCATCTTGGTTTTCACCAAGTTCTCCACAGCCCCATCTTTGCTTGCAACTATACTCTCATGGTATCCTGCACTCTGTGCTGCTTGACTCATGCTTCCAACCCTTTCCGCAGAGTCATCGTCTCCCACCATCAGATTCACCACTGCTGTGTATGTTCTGCCAACGCTGCCAAAAGCTTGGAGATACCCAGCACCTTTTCTCAGCCTATTAGACAGGAACAGCCTCAAGAGAGAGATCACTCTTAGTAAAGAACAATGACTGAACAGATACTTCAAGAAGTTTTAAAAAATCCTCTAGTGGATATAAAATTTTAAAACAATGTGACAAAGAGACACTTTATGAGTTGTAGTTACCACGTGTCCTGCAGAATAATGTTTTTTATTAATTGCAGAAGAGTTTTTACCCTGCCCAACTCATTGTTCTCACTCTTTATAAATCCCTCATTCTGCTTTTGAATCCAATTAGGTTCTCAGTTTCAGTGAGTGCCAGAGGTTGGAACTATGCATTGTACAATGCATATTTCCTTTAAACCTTTTCAGTGTGATATTTTCTAATTCAGTTTAACATCTTACTCCGCAAAAGAGCTAGGAGAACTTCCAGTTTACCCACTCTGCACATCTGTCACGTACTTATTCACTTACTGTGTCTAAACAGTCCCAGTGTTCATTTGGCCCTCATAACAGTCTTCTGAATCTCTACACTTTATGGCTACCTGTCTACAGATTACTTCAAGCCAAGTTATTGTCACCCACTGCTCTCTCCCCATCCACAAATCCAGCTAATTTATCATAGAAGGCAATCAGTTATGATTTACCCTTGCTGACTGTTCCCAGTGACCTTCTTCACGTACCCAGAAGTGGCTTCCAAGAGGATGTGCCCCACAGTTTTGCCAGGGACTGGAGGGAGTCTGACCAGCCTTTATTTTCCCGGATCATCCTGTTGGCCTCATCACAGCCCAAAATCAAAAGAGGTAGTAGGGTCTCTACAGACCTAATCTAGAACAAGCAGAATAACCAGTGCAGATTTTAGCCCTCTCAGGGGGAACTGGCCAGAAATATATTGCCAAATTAGAGGGAATTCTGTGCTGGACAACTCAAATGGCCATAAATCTGAAGAAATATTAGTTACATTTGTTTAACTTGTAGACTAAATAAGCTCTTTGGAGGTAGCCTTACAGTTTTGCATACAGACACCATGCTCGGTTCAGCTTACTCCAGGACAGGGTGCTAGCTGCCTGGCTGACATATCAGCGTGCGTTAGCAATGGATTATAAGTGAGAAATGTAAGAAAAAAACCTGAATGCTGAAGAAACATTATTTTTGGTCTTGTTTTCGTAGTATTTTCTGCAGTCCCTCACTTGCCACTTGATTTTCTTTTCTCTCCTCCTTATTTTCCTTTCATCCCTGAGTGTTTCTTTTCCTCTCCTCTCTTCCACCAGCCTGCATTGGCAGGAGGTATCACTGAACAGAAGAGAAGCCTCTCTCTCACGTCTGTATAGCTTTACTACTACTTGCTTTTCCAGGGCAGTACTTTCATTTACCCCATATTTCATTCTGCAGAGACAGCTTGGCCAGAATGTAGCTCGTTTTCCAGTCACAGATGGCTCTATCGGATTCATGCCTGGTTCTTGGAGACGTGGTAGAAGGGATTTTTTTTGTTGTACTTCAACTAATATAAATGTTCCCAAGCCAATATAAAGCAAAGTTCTTTATCCTCTTTGCCTCATACTGGAAAGATCAGGTCTTTCTGACCACATGTGTTTGCCTCAGTACTTACATGAGGAAAGGCTGATGTTTAATTCCAAATTAACAAATATTAGATATTCCATTAAAGGAAAATGACTGAATTTTTAATACATTCCCTTTCAAATATCAAGACGTGGCTACAGCTCTGGTCTTACAGTAAGTGACAAAACATATGTTTTCAAGGTCATGAATTTACAGTCAGATCCTTGTGTCTATGAAGATTTTCCCTAACCTTGAGAGGAATTTCCAACTGTACTACAGATCATCCTGCATGAATCCAATTGCAAGACTGGAACCAAAGATTTTTAGGTTTTTTTCCCCAAAACACTCTACCTGACTGGTTTTAACTTCTGAAAGAGAGAATGCAGTTCCATTGTAGAATCTGAGTACTCTTTAACAAAAATATGTGTTTTCAGAAATCAGAATACTGCAGGTCTTTTGCCAAGAAACAAAACAAAAAACCATGAAAACAAGCACAAGATATTAATAAGGTGATATTTAAAACACTGTTTTCTCTGATCAGAACTGGTTGCTGAACTGCTCCCTGCTAGTGATGGAGTATTCTCATGCAGAAATACCAGCAGCAGGTCACAACAGAGTAGCTCAGTTTACATCAATGCAGCCAGCAAGCAAGTTTGCAGACCTACACTTTCAAAATTTTTTTAACACATGGATTTTAAATACAATGGGAAAAAGCCGCCATGTAGTCTGATCATATCAACTTGTTCTTTTATTTTTATTCCCTTCTTTCACTTTCCTTCTTTCCACCACTGCCATACAATGGAAAAAGGTGCAGGGGGAGGAGAAAGAAAGAGAAAGGAGCAACGGATTTCCTTGGCTAGGCCAATGCAGGCATATGCAAAGAGTTCGTCTGGCCAATCTTGCATATAAGGTTTTATCTGTAGTCAGGATGCAGAGAGCAATGTCCTAGTGCTCCACAGTAAATGGGGAAATGTCACTTTGAAACAGTCTTTCTGTACTTGCATTTATCTTTTCACAGCTTAAGAGCTAAGATAAAAGGGAAAAGTAAATTGGTCCGTTCGTGCACAGGCACTGTTTCCAGAGAGCAACGCTCCCAAGGAGAGGCAGCGGCTGCAGCAGAGGACAATCCACAGTTGGCACCAGGGTGGTGTGCAGGCAAAAAATGGGATGCCTGCCAGTTCTCAAACTGAACAAGAGCAAGGCCATAGGTATACAGTCTCTAACTTCCAGGGCTGCTGGGAACGTCTGTGTTACATCAGTAATATTATAGGTCTCCCATGACTGTTCATCCCAGTCAGCGTCACAGCTCTGATTTTAATTGCATCTGAAGTGAACTCAGCAGAAAAACATCTTTGTCCTGAGCGCACAACTGTTTACTTCCAGTTTTATGTAACTCTATATGTGCATCACAAGAAGAAAAAGATGACACCCACCCTTACCAATCAGTCATTTCTCATGGTGTTTCTGGTGCATGTGAGCAGGCGTTATAAAGCACTACAGCAAAAACTGTCACAAAATCTCAGTTCCAATGAAACAGTTGTGGAGCCTAGGAATTAGCCATTTTCACATTTGTTTACCCTAGCATCCACTTGACTTTAATGGATAACCTAACAGGGAATTTTTTTAAAATATATTTTTATGTATAAATAAAAGGCAGGATTATCCATTCCTAGCACAGTTTGTCTCAGAAACAACTACGGACTCTGTGGCATCTTGCAGTCTTGGCAGCTGTACTGTTGTCTTATATGGGAACATAGATGCATGTTTGTCTTGAGAGCTCCCAAATCCCCGCATTCTCCATAGGAAAGAATGGGACAGGAAATTTCGGGGTTACTGGGCTCTTTGGTTCAGCTGTCTCTTTTGCTTTCACACGTATTTCGACAGCGAGATGAGAGCCATCTTAAGCAACAGAAACAGAGTCCCATTCAGCAATGATTCTTTTCTCTTTTGTCTGCTCTAAAATAGTCTGAGTGTTAGGAGAGTAACAAGCACTGAACTTTTCCCCACATACACGACTCACACAGAGGAATGAAACTGGGTTGAGATAAGAATTTTTTTTTTCTCTCTTTAAAGGAAAAAACAGTTTAAGTTCAGGTTCCTTCAATTTAAGTTTATTATTGGAGTCATAAGACCACGATCCAGCAAATCCATAAATTTACCTGATTTCAGTATAATTTTTCATGTGCTTTCAAAGTCAAAAATGTATTTAAGATCTTGCTTGCTTGGATGGTTAGGCTGGTGACAGAAGATAGACACAGACGCCTAGATCTCAGCTCTCATGCCTGCAGCTTTAGGTATCAAGTGCCAAAGACATAGCCTTTACATTCTGAAATATTTTGCCACATCCTGCAGTCCTCAATCCTTAAATTCAAAGACAGCTTCATTTGTTCAGTAATAGGACTTAATTCATTCCTCCTCTTATTTGTATTCTTGCACTCTCTTTTTATTCTGTGTGACCCATGTTGCTATAAGAAGAGTCTAAAATTATTAACTTTGCCTTACCACATTCCTATTAAGCCAAAAGTAACTAGTAATCCATGGGGAAGTGTGAGGGATGAGAAAGGCAACAACATGTCCCAAGTGCCATAGTGGAATTAAACCCTCTTCCCTTCAGGTCCTGTTCTAGCTCTGGAAAGGTTTTTTTCCCTTAACACAGGTTTTCCTTCAGCCATGTTTTGTGCTTTATATCCAAAAACATAGGTAGGCAGAGGCATACCATAAGAAGCAGAAAATTATGTGTAGTCAGTATTTTGCATAAATAGATTCCAAGTAGAAGTTTTGGCTTTTGTTTTTTGATATAACCTGAGAAACAATAGTGGCTGACTAGAAAAGATAATACATACAAAAGAAAGAAAGAAAGAGGCAACCAAAGTGCTAAAGATGTAACAAGACCACAGGCATGACTTTTCTGAAGGGGCTACAAGGCTTGAACCCTGCCCCTCGCATGGGTACCATCCAAGCAGCTGCAGCGCAGCTCTGTGCGATGAAGAAGCTGCATCCTCTCCCTCCTGGCAGCACCCACTGTCTGAAAGATGTACAGTGACCAAGATTTCTCAGTGATTATCTCCACTCTGAAGTGACCTGTTGTATACATATTTAAGATGGCCTGGGAGAGGATGCTCAGTGACTCCCAAAAAAAAATCAGGCTTTTTGGAGGGGCTGACACCACAGTGCCTAGGAGGTAAGGTGCTGCCGTGCAGGCTTAGTCCAGTCCAGAGTGCCCAGGAGAATTGGGAATTCAAAGTGATACTTTCACAGTGCATCAAGGAAAGCACAATAACAACAAATGCAAAATATTACTGGTAGTTTTAAGGTCTGCATCAGTTACAAGGCTCTCACGAGAAGTTTTAAACCTCCTCATCTCTTAGCACCTTATATTCAATTCTCAAACCAGATACCGCTTGCAAATGAGAAAATGTTACTGCACCTCGATTTAAGTTCATCCCTATGAGAGCTGCATCTTACTCCCACTGTCTTCTATAGCACAGCTTCTGCTGCTGTCAGTGAAGCCTGATTTGAAACCACACGAGTCATTCAGTGGTCTGCTGTCTGATTTCCCCATGGATTATTAGCAGCATGGTTTGCCTGTACTGTAATCTGTTCATGCATTCTGACAAGAAAACGTACAGCTCAAAAGGCATATAACATAAACCAGTATTTTAGGCCTGAACTTCAAAAAAAAAAAAACCCAATCAGCTTTAAACAGTTGCAGCAGAAATAGCCAACGTCTGTATTTTGGATGGGAACACGATAGTATCTTAATGTAGAATATTTTAGAGCAATGTAACCAGTTTAAAACTGCTCACATTTTAACTGATGACATTTTGACCACAGCATACAATCCTCAGACATGCAATTTACTGAGTATAAACAAGACAAAAGAAGAGAGGATAAAACTCCTTGGAGTCTGCTACACATGACAGACACAAGCGCTGCAGAAATCTGCTGATAATCCCCTTTTCAGTTCGTGTTCGCAGCTAAATCTACTTCACTTCCTATGATACTGAACATTATGCAGTCCTTTGAGGTCCACCACTAGTCATAAATCCCAGGCAGGAAACAGTTTTCAAGCCTAGGAGGAAAGACAGCATTTCATTTTCTAAAGCTAGCCCAGAGTAACCGGGTCAAACGAAGTTTGGAATTGAAGCTCTTGAAATCCAGGATATAATTGTGTATGTTTTTCTGTTTATTTTGTTACCGGTTAACCGGATGCAACAAATAAAACCATTTTCCTTTCTTATTTTCTCTCTTTGACTGTCTCTCTGGGAGCTCCTCTTTGGGAGCCAACCTCTCCATAAGCCAGTGCTTGAGGTCATAGCTCCCTAACTTTAAGACATCTGCTAGGTCAGATGTATTTGAGGAGAATCAGCTGCTTGCTGCAAGCACGTTATTAGCACATTGAAGTCACAGACAAATGTTGAAGGTATCTCTCTTTTTTTGTCTCTCTAAAAAACACATCTATCTATATATCCCATGTAAAATTTCTTGTCTTGATCAGAGGTCTATCTCCAATGCTGATGCAGAGCATTAAGTTAAGAGTTCAAACTCTTAAATGTTTGAATTGTAAGAAAAAAGTTACAAAACTAAATACTACCTTCACTTTTGGCACTAGGTACTGGATTTGCTCTGTACTGTATTCCTGAAAAATCATAGAAGTAAAGATACAAAAAATTAAAATACTAATTTAGTGTGTTGAAAACCTGAAAAACAGATTGATGAGCCGTACTTTGTGAAAATAAACGCCCTTCTTACGTCTGAAACAGAACATCCAAATCAAGAGATTCTCCAAAGCACTAGCTGCTTATGTAGCACTTGGTGTCCCTTCTTATTTTCGTTATTTAAAAGATTTCAGTTGTTTTAGCAGCATGTGTAAGAAAAAAGCAAATAAATACCCAGGATTCATGCTCATCTCTCCAATAACAAAAATGTGTATACAGATGAAGAGGAAAAACATATTTAGTAACAACTTATTTCTTCTTTTTAAGCCACCAAAGGCTTGTCCTAGAGCTCCTTCAAGCTACCTTTTACATACCATAAATTAAATATTATTCTAAAATAGAGCAGTCAGTTTTTACAGTAAGGAAAAAATCTGCCTGGAAAAAAATACACCAGGCTTGGTTCAAAACTTGCATGCTGGAGTGCCAGGTTGGCAGCGATTGAAAGTGCAATGCAATTGAAAGGTTTCCATCATGCCTCTAAGCTTTAACACAGTTGTGTTAGATATTCATACTGCTTTGGCAAAGGCCTGCAGCCCCAAATGTACTCACTTCTGGCAAGCTTTTGAAACTCTCATTCAGGTGCCTGAAAAAGCAGAAGGTACAAGGGAATTGGTAATGTACCCCTCAGGGAGTACCTGAAAGTCAGTCAAAATTGCAATACCTGTATTTAGAGGATTGTAGTAAATATCCTTCCATACAGTTCACCTCTATAATAGAGTTTAAGAGGGAACTGCTAGGAGCTAGATTCACAGCCACTATAAAGCCATCAAGCTGCATGTACCCATTTATATGTTTAGACTACCTAAGGATCATTCCTCAACCCTCTTCACCAAATCTAGTGTTATGAAAATAAATAGGAAAAATTATCATCTATTAAGTGCCCTTTTAAGCTCTGTCCACTTTATCTGTCATCCAATACGCTAATTTATTCTTTCCATGAATACTAAGAACTAACTTCAGTTATGCACCTATTCATTTCAAGTCTGCTAAGACAGAAAACGTTAAGGAGGCAAGGTACACTCAAAACTGATGCAGTCTCTCTACAGGACTGTAAGTCTGTCTCTATGCTTTTGCAGCAAGCAAAGTCTTAAAAGAAAAGTAACACTAATAAAAGTAATAAACAAACAAATTTAGCGCATTAATTTAAGCAGGAGTTATGTTTTCTATTTCAAAGCATTTTCCCTATAGTTTATTCAGTTTACATCACAGTAACAAGATCAAAACTTGGTTGAGGTTTAAGTTTTAAGTTTTCATTTGACAGCCCCTAGGGAAAGCTCTTCTGCTTGTCTGCAGAGACCATACAATCTCTGTGGCAGTACCACAGTTGTACTTCTTCCCCACGGCTGAGCCCTGGTCCAGGGGGAGCCAGTGCAAGCTGCCCAGCCTTCCCTGCAGTCTTCTTTTTGCCCTTGTAAGATTAGTGCACAGGAAGAGAGTGAGCTCTGGTAGTGGCTTTTGTCTGCGGGACTTTGTCTTTCAGGAACTGGACTGAAAAGCATGTCTTGATAAGTCACCAACACAAGCAGCATGTTTAAACCAAAACACCTCAACAGAGAAAACGGAGCCTTTTTATAAAAACATTCTTGCTAATCTACTTGATACTATTTGAGCCTCCAAAAAGTGCAAGTCTGAATGCAAGTCTGAAAACAAAAGTATCTTTTCTATGCTAACTGTAAGTCATTTTGATTCTACCTGCATCTTTCAAGTTACAAGGCAAAGTCCAGGGAACATAAGGATTTTCACGCAGCATTTAGCAGTCACGTTGTTCATTATCTCCACCCGAAATAAGAAATACGGAGCGTTTAGTCACTTGTGATTCTTTCAGTGGAAGTGAATTATGACCTAACGCTGCCACTTGGTTAGCATATTCACAGCATAGTTATTCATTCGTTCTTTTGTCGGCTGTGCTCCGTCAGATACAGTACTCATTATATTTCTCAGAAGCAAAGTCAGAATGGAGTTTGGAAGAAGATACGACCTCTGGGCTCAGGGCATCCCTGAATTACAAATCAGTGGAGGCTGGGAGAGCATACTGGGGTAAATACTGTTTTATGCTTAGCTTGGTTTTGTACTGTCCTCTGACATCCGCTGCTGGCCCTGCCAGGGACTGGACTAGCACCTTTGTCTGGCCCAGTACAGCAATTCTGACATGTACGTGCCCATACAAAATGAAGCTATTTAATGGAGGAAGTAACTGCCTTTAGTTACAATAAAAATAAAAAACTCCAGAAAAGGTGATACAGTTACCATAGCTACCATTAGATCTACATTAACAGAAAAATAAGGTATTAGGCATGCTATACTGTAAAACAAAATCTTGATGCCTAACCACCTGACTGCTTGCCGACAACGGGCACCATTCAAGATGTGGGTCAAATACTAGGTAATATAACCTTAGAAATTCTTTAGTTTGTGGACAGGGAAATAGGCTTGCAGCTCATTTATTACATATTGTTTGGGAATAAGGAAAGACATTAATTAGGAAATCACAGAGAACTTTTTATTTTCAAATACAGAAAGGAGTATATTTAACATTAAAAATCTGTGAAATGTACACTAGAACCAAACCAGTACTCTTCTCTGAACAATGCATTTTTATTAGCCCTACAGGCAAGGACTACCAAATCACAAAGGGAAGAGATGTAAGGGCCCTTTCAGCCTATCCAGGAGATAGGAAAAAGAAAAAGGGAAGGCACTTGTGCCCTTTTATTGTACCTCAGGCCCAGAACATCAGATTTCAGCATCTTTGGGTTTTGTAAGAGGTTCTTTGGAAGAAACTGAAGGATGGTAATATCAGGGGGTCTGAAATCTGGTCAGCAGCTTGTCTAAGGTTTTGAGTGTAAGTGTGGTTTGAACAATGATATGAGTGGATTTTTACATCGTTTCAAAACTTTATTTCTTTTTGAATGGCGGTTTTTGCTGCAGTTTTATTTTAGCAAATTAAACTCTCCACAAAGACTACTTTAGAGGAATTGTTTTTCTGCGAAACACCCATTCCCATGCACTTACCACCCCTCTCAGGAGATGTGAAGACTGCAGCAAAGACAAGACTATGGCAGATACCCTTCATTAAAACAAAAGGAAAGGCACAACCTGATATTTCTAACATGTGAACAGGACAGCTATCTCATCCACCACATTTTGAAGGAAATCTTTTGTGGATTTCCACAGTCTCTGCCCAACCCCAAGTACGTACATACATACACATAGGTGCAATGCAGAAACTCGCTCTGACTCAGAGCGTTCGCAGCCAAACGTGACTGGAATACAGGTCTCCAAACACTGAAGTCCTGCTCTTAGACCACATCCTTCTGGAAGCTGAGAGTTAATTACCAGGACGGTTTGGTGGTTGGGTTTGGGTTGGTTTTTTTTTCCCCCCACTATTTTACATTCCCTTGCTCTCCTCTGCTTTCTGGTTTTGCCGGTGAAAGTGCCTACTGCTCTCCTGTTCTTGCTCCCCTTCCCTGATTTCCATGGTTCAGATGTTTGGAAACACTTTGTAGAATTCTGCAAACTTCTTCCAGCAATGCCAAAGCAAACTTGAACTCACAGGCTTCTGAGGCTTTCCCATCACTGCTGACACCCTCTTGGTGATCTGCCTGCTATGAAGTTTGTACTGGGGTTTTCTGACCATTTTTGCACATCCACTGTGTTACAGCTAAATAAGCTATTGGTGCCAGGGAGAAAAAAAAACCCACCCTACATTGCTTTCCCCTGGTTGGTTGCGTTACAGAGCTGTTTAAATACGAAAAGACAGAGAAACAGGACGGAGTGGGGGATGAGCAGAAAGGGAGAGAAGCAATGTGTGCTTGTATATTTGAGAGAGCAGGGGAACTGTAAAGGAAGGTGATCTTAGTGAAAAGAAGTACTGTCTCTTTAAAAATAAAATGAAAAAAAAAAAAATACCCTCAATGTTTTCTTTAGTCTTTTTCATTCTTTGGCAGCATCCCAAAGATTTCACTGTCCTTGTCTCCAGCATCTGGAAACCATCAGGGTAAACAATAGAGTGCTAGGAACTGGAACCCCTGCCTCAGCTCCCGTGGGACCTCGCTCTGGAGAACATGAGAACACAAACCATTGGACACCATGTGGTCAATTACTTCAAACTAACAAATCTGTGTGCCTTCCTATTTTCTGTTTTCCTTGGCACCACATGACCCTTTCACAATGGAACCCAGCTGTTGAAAAAGTCAGACATTTTCTTTTTTAACCTCTTGCTTACTTTTGTGCTTGCTTTCCACAGCAAGCTTAGGGCTGGCATGTGCCGTAGGTAAAAGTGCCCCACTTATTAAAATCCTGGCTGGCTATAATGTTTGCCTGTATTAGTCAGCAGAGAGGCCTGAGAGTATTAACTTAACAGGATCATACCACAATGAGGACTCCACAGGTGGTCCTGTGTTTTCTGGGTTTCCTGACATTGCGTGCCAGCACTTAAAGCAGATACGCCAGGACACTTTTACAGCCTGCCGGTTTTGTGCAATCAATAATTGCATGTGCAGTTGTGACCTACTTTTTAAAATTTGCTCCTAGTGCAGGTGCTATATTGGCAATTGCATAAGGCTAAAGTCATCTCAAAACCAAAGACTGTTGAGGCAGCCTGCCCCTTTCAGTGCTGTGAAATATACTTTGCCCTGGATTAACCATGCTAGCTCCAGGACTGAAGCTGGTGGTCAGTGGCGGTGCGGGGCGGTGGTGGTGGTGTGGTGCTGATGGGTCCTTGTTCTTTCCAGGCTTCTGTTTCAAAAGACAATCTTTGAACTGCGTGAAACAGTCCAGTGTTGCTGACCACACACAAGCCAAGGCTTCTATACTACATTTAGATGCATCATCTTATTCTGTGTGCTTTACTTTCATTAACTTCCTCCAAAGAGTGGGGATGCTGAATAGAATGGAATTGCATGAGAGTTTTAGGGCTTCATCTTTATGTCATCTTTAATGTTCCTGAACATTCCTAGCACATGCTGAAGAAAAGGAACTGACATTTCATGTATAAATAATTATACATGCTCCCAGATTCACAGTTTTATTTCTGGGGGAAAGATAGGTACGTATGTAACGCTACGGCTAGAAGACAGGAATAAAACAAGGACATGTCATGCAGCTGGATCCTTGCAGCTAGCAGTGCACCCAGAGACATGGTGTTACATGAGTTTTGGTGCTCAACTTCATCCACTTTGACCTCAAACAGGTGATTGCTTATCTGCTGAGCAAAGACAGTTATACCAGTTTGTAAAGGTTAGGGAGTAGGCACTAGTATGGTCAGAAGGCTTGTTCAGTGCAACTAGATTCACAGTGCTAGCTATTTTGATCAAATCTGTACCCCAGTGTGAAAGGACTATCGCACTGAATTGGCCCAACCTATCTCCACAGGTTGATTGACGAGGCTGGCCTTGTCCCTGACTACAGGAAGGCCTTTCTAGGGGTTAGCTGTTCAAGCCCTGACATCTTGACTAAGCACACTTCATTAATTTCCAGGGTGCTATATTGAACTATACCACCTAATTTCTATTAAGAATACAGAAATCTGTAGAAACTTAAGACCCTGGCAATTTATTTCCATTTGCAGCAAGTAGTGGAGATTTTTTACTTTTTTTCCACCCTCTTTGGATTTACACGTAAAACTTTTCCACTGTAATGACCTCACATTAAAACACAACGCAGCTAATACAAACAAAATGAAACAAAATAATAATATACCCGTATCTGCTGTGAGCTGCAGAAACCATCCATAATCACAAAAGTTGACAAGTTTATACTTAAGAGGCAAGCAAACCAGGAGACCACTTGAGTAGGCTGAATAAGCAGAGAAGTCTTTAAAATGTTACCTGCAAGATTGTTAAAGATATGCTGCTGAGCCTAAGACTAATGAGATGGATGCCTGGAATTGGTGGAATCTTGTTTCTCCCTTTTCAGTAAAGTGCAATGTATATTTTGCGTACAATTTTATAGTTATATTTCTTTTAAGAGAGATGAATATGAATCATTAAATGAGTTTGCCAAAGGAACTCCTACTGCAGGATCTAGGCATGAAGCCATTTTGTGGTCAGTCATATAAATGTATTTTTTTTTAAATCCCAGATCCAGCCTATAGCTCAGCAGTAATACTAGGGAAGATTTTTCCCCTTTTCTGACAGTGGTTTTTGATCCCAAATGTCTGCAGAATTGATTAGCGTGATACTGAAAGGGGGGAAGCAGATAGGGGAAAGGGAAGGGTTAAGACAATGCAGTAGCAACTTAAACAGCACAGTGCATACTTAATCTTTTAATATTTATGAAAAGGTTGGTTAATTGTATGGCATAAGTTCAAATCAATCTACTACTTCCTGATGTGAACATCTTGGACAACTTCTTGTCTGGCTGACAGATATTCACAAAATTATAGATAAAAATACAGTCCTTTGAAGAACTGCTCTGCCTGTGGCAAAAAATACGTCTTACAAGAGTTAAGGGAGTCTGCCTTAGCTAACTGAAGCGGTCCCAGCACAGTTTGGATGCAAGCCAGGACACAAATGAAACCACTGTAATGGCACTGATGGATGACCTCGTTCTGGCAATGAAGAGAGAACACGTCCATTCTCTTCATCCTGCACCTCTTTAGCGTTCGACACTACTGGCCATGAGATATAGCTGTTGCACCAAGAAGAGGTGGCAGACAACCAGAGTGATGTGTTAACATGGCTTCAGTCTTTTTCAACAGGAACAGCACTTCCAATAGTTGTCTCCCTTCCTTGGCTTGGTTTTGTGGTATCCCACAAGAATCAGTTTTCCCTCTGGTCTCTTACAGTATCTATGGGGTTGCATTTAAATGCCAGCAATATTTATATGTGACACACACATAGCACTAGCTAGTTTTCACTGCTTGCAACTATATCACTTCTACATAGTGAGCCCCTATTCAGTGAGGTGAATTGAATTTATGGATGAAAACCAGCTGCTTGAAGTTGAACAACAGATGATGCTGGCAGCTAGAGGAGAGAGCTTTTGGAAATGTTTTAGGACTAGTGCAATCTCAAGATGGGTCAAATTTAGTCACTCTTTTAGGACTATTATAGTATTAGTCTCTCTGAGACTAACTTGTCATGATTATCAAGCAACATTTTTATTTCCCTCTCCAAATACTGCAGTTTATCCCCTCTTTGCAGGAAGTTATCTAGCCTGCTTTACTCTCATCTTCCTCTGTCGCAGTTTAACCCCAGCTGGCAACTGAGCACTACACAGCTGCTGGTTCATTCTCCCCCCAGTGGGAGGGGGGAGAGAATCAGAAGAGTCAAAGTGAGAAAACTTGTGGGTTGACATAAAGACAGTTTAGTAAGTAAAGCAAAAGCCGTGCAAGCTTCCCGTCAGCAGGCAGGTGTTCAGCCGTCTCCAAGAAAGCAGGGCTCCATCATGCGTAATGGTTACTTGGGAAGACAAAACACCTTAACTCCGAGCGTTCCCCCCTTCTTCTTCCCCCAGATTTGTATGCTGAGAATGACATCATATGGTATGGAATATCCCTTTGGTCAGTTGGGGTAAGCCATGCTGGCTGTGTCTCCTCCCAATTCCTTGTGCACCCCCAGCCTGCTCGCTGGTGGGGCGGTGTGAGGAGCAGAAAAGGCCTTGACGCTGTGTAAGCACTGCTCAGCAATAGCTAAAACATCCCTGTATTATCAACACTGTTTCCAGCACAAATCCAAAACATAGCCCCACACTAGCTACTATAAAGAAAATTAATCCTACCCCAGCCAAAACCAGCACATCCTCACCTCTCTATTCAAGTGCAATACTGTGTATCTGAATATGATGCCTACACCTCTTAGGAAGTGAAGGGTATTCAAGAATAGCTCAACAGGTCCCTAGCAATTCAAGAGTCAGCTTGTCTTCTACAGCTTTCCACAAAACAGAAGTACAGGCTAGATCACATGCTCAGATCCTACGGACACTTTCACTTAGTTCATGGGATATTCTAAATATCTTTGATTATGTGATCCATAAAAATGGTCATCTTTGAGTTGTTTCATGAACTGGGGTGTATTACCTAAGGGTACCTACAGTTCTCCTATTTGGATCACCAACAATTTCACTAGCACTTGTCCCCGAGGGCAGCAGCCTTTTTAATGGGGCAGTCTTAACTTTAGGAATAAGGGTGCCCAGGAATTAAGGATTACCACAAGCCTCCCTGAATACAAGGTGTGCACGTATTGAGCTTGTCTTCAAGTAAATATGTATTGAAGTATGTATGTTTACAATATATTTAAAAATGAAAAGTCTTATCTAGAACAAGATTTCCACTGCACTACAGAAGGGTGGGAGAAATTACGGAATGATGTAATGACATAATGTACTGCATGAAACTGCTTTGGTCTTAACGTTGATTATCCTGGGATAACAAACTTTCTAGGATATTTTCTTCCATCTTTCTTTGCATCTAAAGGATGCATATCTTCTTGCTCATTTTGAATCAGCAAGGCATGCAGAACACTTCAGCTCCTGTGGTCTCTTTACATGTATTAGTAATACATTTAAGATGAGTTAATGTTTGTCTGTGATTGCTCCGTGTTTGAGAGAACCTCTTTTTCCATCAGTCTGGAGCATTTTTTTTTTTTTTCCAGTCAAGTCTGGGAAAGTGATTGCAATTCTGATGTTGTAAGAGAGGTAAAAAGGCAAATTTTCAAGTTCCCAGCAAGTTGTTAGTATTATAAACAAAACCATCGTCTACACTCCTTTTTGGTTTGAAATTCAGAAGAACTCAAAGCCAGTGTGCAATATTTTCCCATCTACCACAGTTTCTGCACACAGCTGGGATCTTCTGCTCAATTTTAAATGGAACTGGTAAATCATTAATTGAAAACAGTTTACTGGTGCAATTTTGTGTTTAAAAATAATTTGCAAGTTATATACAGTCAGATTTCGATGACTTTTTTCATTAATTGCAACAGTTTGTATGTCTGTTTCTACAATAGATTTTAATAAATAGGTCCATAAGTTGCATTTCCTGCCACTACTTACAGTACAGTCCTACATATCACCACTTCTGGCAGATCACATAGACTATAAAGTTATATTTCTGCCTCATGGGGCTGAGTTATTACTAACCACCAAGCCCCACAGAGAGAAGTCTGTTTATCATAATGTGACTGAAAGGAGCAAGCAGTCAGGGTGGAGGACAGTGCTGAGGGGGGAGAGGTGTAACTGGAAAGCAAGCTTCATTTGTAGATGACACAGAGAGCGCTGCTTTTCTGCAAAGAATAACATGGAGAAGATTTTACCCATACTTTTTTTTTTCCTTCACTGTTGAAGTTTTTAAACACTAAGAACGCTGATCCTGAAAAGAGGAGGAAAGAAGAAAAGAAGGAAGAACATGAAAGTCATATCGGGAAAGAAAAAAATGTGAGAGAGTAGAGAACTTAAATAACTACTACTCAGCACAGACTACATGACACTGATGGTCATTTCACCTCATTTACTCTTCTGTTTTCTGGAAGAGAACTGATTTCAGGCAGCTGATCAAGAAGGACGCACATGTAGGCGAGTCTAAAAGAACCGATTGTATTATTCACACTGTTTCTGCTGAGGGGAGACAGGGGCACCAAAGTCATACCTGCCTTTAACGCTAGTCAGCATTTTGGACAGCTGTATTTCTCCCTCAGAAAGCACAAACTTTTTTATTTCCCTTTAGCCGATCAAATTTCCCACCATCTACAATAAGTGGACATTTTGTGTCTATTTTGTGACATTTGGTCTGCAATGCAAGGTTTCAGAATATTCCCTTCAGAATCTGACACTGCAATTTCTACTAAGAAAGGACCAAAGAAACAAAGGGGGAATAACACATTGCATATAATGTGTGAGAAAACAGTGTTCAGTTGCTGCTTCTGTAGTCAGATACCAGAACGTACTGGGATTTAGGGCCTTGGTTTAGATAGTGCCACCTGAATGACCTTCATTTAACTTTGGTTCAGCTAGCATCTGGGCTTGTTTGTTTTCAGAAACATGTTTACATGACTAAATGCCTGGCTTATGGAAAGCAAATGTGCAAACAGTGCAGATGCTGCCAAGGGAAGTTCATCTTCACACTGGCCAAAATGGTCACGGGCCCTTTCCTCCTATTATATACCTTGCTGTGGTAGTACATCGCTAGTCCAGGAATTCCAAGGCAGCTGTAGGAATTTAGTGTGCCTTGGGTGCTTAATTCCTTCTGCAAACTCTATCTTGTATTCAGTGTAAGGTGCTGTTTGGCTTTCACCATTTAAGGGGAAATATCCTTTGCTCGTGGGGATATTAGTCTTTATCTGAATGGCCTAAAGATAATTACCATATTCAAATGAGTGCAACACTGTGCTCTAAAGCTTTTATTTATTTATTGTAGTAAACAGGTTTGTGAATAGTTAGCCTCTGTCTCCCGGACAGAAGAAAAATTCTCCATCCTTATTTATATGACCTTTTACTGACCAGGTCCAACTCTTTCTTTTTGTCCTTCCTGTTCACCAGTGCAAATACTAAAGTGACCTACTCCCAGCTGCGGGAAGCCCTGCACCGTCCCCATCCCTCTGCCAGTCCTGCTCCCAGCCAGGAGCCGCCAGCTGTTACTGTGCACAACACAGGCACTGCAGGCTCAGATCCAGGCAATCTCCATCACTGCTTTTCTAGGGACAAGTTTTGAACTGTAGTTTGAAGAACTCCCGCTGCCAGGTAGTAGCTTCATGTGCAATTTTACTTCTGTTCTTTGTTAATCCATAATGCTGGTTAGCAGAAGAGACATTTTTTTCTCTTGGTGAAACACTTGTAGTATAACCCACTTTTAGCTGAGCTAATTGTTTGAGAGAGAGGGGAATGCAAATCCTAAATTGGCCCCACACACTTCAGACTATGACTAAGTTGTGGTCTAAAGCAATTTCTTTTGGAAGTTTACAAAACTGACTTCGCTGTAACAGAGCTGCCTTAAATTTTCAGCACAAATCTCCTTATACAGTGTTGAATGTATCCTTCAAAGTCCCAAAACAGTTTCCAGTGAATACGGACAGAGAGAATGTTTTCCAAAGAAGCATCCTGTGTAAAAAGCTGCAAGGTTGCGTACATGTTAGCTGGGACAGACCACCCAGCTTTTATGACAGCACTTCAGGGCTGGCATGGCCCACCCCAGTCACCTGAGCAGAAGCTGCAGACATCTGCATCACAAGCAGCATGCCTCCTGCTGCGTGCATGCCTGGCCTGGCTGCAGGACAGCAGCACCAAAGCAGGGGTGTCTGTCTGCTCCCCCATGTGTCATGGTGGGTGCTTATCCAGTGACGTGACAGGACCTGCAGTCCAGGCAGACAGGTATCTGCAAGTTACCCCAGTGACAGATGTGTATGGACACTGAACAGCAGCACTCCTAATCTTGAGTCCTCCATGCTACCTTACACACCAAGCAGAGCAACACCCAGCCTTGGTGAGACTTTCTGCATCCTCCCCGCAGAACGGTGCTGCCCACTAACAGTGGCTGTGCAGCCTGCAGAGGTCACAACTGTAAAATCTGAACTAATCATTTCAAACACCTCTTCTCCTTGGTTAACAAAGTCCTGTCAAGTGCAGATCCATCTACACACCAAGATGGCTGCAAATAGCTCCAACTTATCTACAAACAGGTATGAATAGTGGCATTAGAAGTGCTCCAGTTGTTTGCAGGCACTGTGAAACAAAGCAGTTCAGTTTAAAATCAGAGATCAAAGTCAGAAATTATTTTTGCAGCTGTTCTCCTGCCCTGGAATTTGTTGTGCATATCTCCTTTTTTGGAACACTTCTTTGTTTTATGGTGCCTTCAAAAATACAGTGTCATCACAACCTCCTTGCCAAGTACCACTCCAAGCTGGTTATTCACCACTGCCCCTTTCCCAAGTCTAACCGTGCATTTCTAAAACACTTCTCGCAGTCATCAACTGCAAGTAACACGCTCACTCTTTCAGGCCAACCTGTGAGGTAATCAGCTGATCTCTGTTTCCTCTATATGAAGCAATGAAACATCTGTTTCATGAGAGAACTGAAAGATAGTCCTTGTGTGGTTACAGTCTTCTGGCATGAAAAGCTTTTTTTTTTTTTTTTTTTAAAAAAAAACACCTCTGGTTCAACAAATTTAGTCATAATAGATCACTCACAATCCCAACTTAATTAGAGACTCCATTTTTTATTAAAAGTTTTGGGTAAGTTCTTTTGTATTTCCCTACCTACCCCTACTTACAGAAATATTTATATGTTTTAAGCTTTACAAGTTTTATATAAAAGAACAATGTGTTAAATAACCTGGATAAAACCTGAGGAAAACGGCACAAAGACAGGCATAGTAAGAAATTAACTCCATCCCATCCCAATTTATATGCATCTACCCTAATATGCCAAATAAGTTATTAGATCATAAACCTAAATAGAGTAACAAGGATTCACTGTGTTTTATGGCCCTGGAATGTTTTCAGACATCTGCAGGAAGGAAAAAATGATGGCTATATTATCAATGATGGCAAATGAAGTAAATTCTGGAGGCTGTTCTTAAAGCTTTTCAGAAGGTTTAATGCATGTAAGATTGCTAATATCACATGATATAGAACAGTGAATTTTTTGCCATTTCACAAATCAAACAAGCACAGAAAAAGCAGAGAATTAAAACTACATACATAGGCATTGCAACTACTGTTTTCACTTTAAAACATTGGACAGTTGTCATCCCATCCCACTTCTAGAGAAGAGCACTATTTTAATACGAAATATTTTAAGAATAGAGCCCACTGAAAAAATCAGTGAAAGAGCAGGAAACAATGCTGACTGTTGGAGAAGCTGCTGAGAGAGCACAGATATGTTCTTCTGATCGATGGGCACATGTATCACCGCGCAAGTTTGTTTGGTGTTAACACTCCACTTCCTTGCTACGCTGCAAATTACAATGAATATGTGATTCCACACTTTTTTTTCTTACATCTCTCTCCTTAATAACACATTGTTGTTTCATTTTAATCCACTCTTTCTATTGACTTCACTACAGATTATGTTTATAGCCCTTAAATTCCCTGTCCATGCACTCTGAAGAGTTCTCCTTACTTGTTCTTCGTATATTTCTAAGCAGAAAAAGAAAATATCTACTCCACCGTTTTATATCTAGTGGGGAATACAGGACAGGCAAGGGAAGGGATTTTTAAGTGGTACTTTGCCTGATGTTGAGGACGTGACTTCAGCTCATGCTGTTTAAACCCAAGTCCTAAATGATGGTTTAGGAATAAGGCACTTAACTGTGGATGCTTTAGAGAAGCGAAGACACTCTGGATTCCCCTTCTACTGCATATGCAGATAACAAGATGAAGGAGGAGGACTTTCCTGTTTATATCCTGATTTCATGTGCAGAACCACATCCTTAAAAAGAATTGGACAATGGGCAGTCTGTAAAATGATTTCTTGCACATGTTTCCCTGAACACATCCTGGCAATGCAGAGTGTGCTGCCCACAGGCCAGTCTGACACCTGTGGCATCTTGTTGTACAACCAAAGCACTCCCCACAACCATCAGAAGAGATTAACAGTGACATGCTTGATACATATTCCTTCCTTTTATCTTCAAGAAGGAACTGGAATGGCTTAGAACACAATTCCTCCTCCTGAGCTGGTTTGGCTACGCCAGCATTTAGGAAGGGGTCACCTGAGGCATTATCCCACTGTCCGAGAGTTTTCTCTGTCAATTTCCATCAGCTCTCAAAATTTAGTACAGAGCTGTTTAACTACAGCTTCACTGATGATCTGTCCACCAATAACGTTCTATCAAATTGAACTTTAACATTCACCATTTTAAGGAAAACTCCCTGCATTTGCTGAGTTAATTGTATACCTCACACTGATCGTACATACACATACTCTTCTTTTGTTTCCATTTATGCATGGAAGTTAAATGCCTAAATGAATACATTCTTACCTTTCTATATCCTTTTCTTATTGCTGCTGTTATTAATCTTACATTTAGAGTAATTATGTATTATGATAAAATTGTTTCAGCTTCTCAAGACTGATTCAAATCCCGTTGTCATTAACACAGCCTTGCATTTGATAGCTTTTAGAAAGCTTCTCTTCCTGAAGACCATACATACTAAGCATACCCCAATACCTTTAGACAAAAGATTTATTACTGTGAAGAGTTAGCAAAATGGAAAGCACAGACTGGTACTGCTTTCCACCCCAAAGGTAGCTGCATTTCCATACCAGCAGGTATCCTCTGTATAATTTGGTGAGTGCTCTGGAATGGGAGCAACTGGGAAATAGCCCAGGGTATGTTGTTAATGGCCCACAAAATTAATGTTACTTTTCACTAAAACACAGCGACCTCTGCAGTGAGCTTTGATAATGCTTTAACATAGCTTCATTAGGGGACAATTTAAAATAGAAAGCTAAGATTGTCTGAAATTATTAAGCCTTCCCAGATCTCCATTGCAGCAGTTTTCATAACACAAATACCCCACGGTTAACCACCTCTGCACATCTCTCCGAGCAGAGAGATTTCTAAGTGAGCTCAGTGCTTGTGCTCAGCTAGTAGGTAATGTGATATTTAGAAAACCACTGGATCTGTTTTCAGTAAAGTGGAATATTCTTGGTTACACAGTGCTATCCTGAGCCATCTACTCTAATTCAACAGGAAGGGCAAGAGGAGTCAACGCTGTTTGTGAGAGGAGACTGCTGACTTATTAAGCAAACTGTCAAAAGGGCTCAATCTCTTCCCTAGGTTGCTGTTGACATACTTGTCTCGAGTGGAAATGTCTACTGTCCCTCAGCATCCTGCAGGGCTTACTAGGATGTCCCAGGAAGAGCAGGCTTGCCCGACTTTGTCTTGCTGCCTCTCACTGGTACCTTTGATAGAGCTCAAGCTGTCCCTTGCTGCTGGCAAGGGCCTTGTGTTGCTAGGTGTTGGACAGGAGATACTAGAATAACTGCAGCTGTGTAGAAAGTGTGAAGATAAATCCATTTCTTATAGGTTTAATTTTGCCAAGCAAGAGCGAACCCAGCTGAGCAGTAGAGCTCTACAATTATTAAAGACGGGGCTGCCCCAGAAGAAAGGCCATTTGTTGCTATTCAGCTGTCCTAAAAAATAAACCTGAATTTGCCCTGTGACCCCAGCTGAAGACGTGGTCAACACAAGGCAGCCCTCTCTCTCCAATCTGGTCAGACCTGAAGACAAACGGCAGCTCCAGTGGAGTTCAAAGTTTGACAGAAGAACGTTTTCTGTCCCCTCAAAGGGCTTTTCCTGAGGCCCTCTGCCTGTCTCCCGCTCAATGAATGCTCTCTTTGTTCCTACCAAGTTGACAAATGCCAGCTTACAGAATAAAGATGACATTTCTGCTGTGGTATTAGGGCTGAGAAAGGGGATTATTCTGGCCAGTGCCGGCCAGGAGGCAGCACAGAAGGGAGGCTGCGCGACACCATTGTTTGTGCCACGACAAGGAGGCCCTTGAAGGCTGTGGCCAAGACCGAACACAAGACCTGTGTGTGGGGAGACGTGCGTGCGCACTGGAGGCAGTGTCCCCAGCCAAGTCCTTGGCCCCATGGCACACCTGTGTCAGCTTCCTCCCCAAGCCCTCCTCATTATGCCCAGGCACACAAAGAGGCAGCTGCACCGGGGCCGGGGGTGAGAAGCCCGCCGTGCTGGCTCAGCCAGGGAGACCGGAAACTGGGACCGGCCACCTCTTTTGTCGCCCTTTAAAAATCGAGGGTTTGTGTTGAGCCTGCGGAGGATAATGAACCTCACTCACCAGGCACACACTGAACTGCACACCCCCCTGAAATGCAGGGCGGATAAAGTTAACTGCTCCTTGGAAAGACTGAAGAAAAAAAAAAAATCAAAAAAAAAATCAAGGGGCTAGAAGACATTTGCTGCTGTGCCAACCTCCGCACAAGAGTCTGAATCCGTGGCTTACCAGAACAGCACAGCCTTGTCAGTGCTCCTTGATTTGGGAAAATAAGACCCTTAGACTCAGAGATCTTATAGTAGTAAGTTAGGTGGGATACACTTGTTTCTGTTAATCTTTTATTTTATCATTCCATATTGATTTTTTTTTTCTCCTCCTTCTTAAATCAATAACACTGCTGAAATAGTCCCATGCAACAGAGAGGAATACCTTAATATGAAAAAGAAAATCAAGGGCTCCTGTTAAGGGTTTCTCAATGGTTTGGAATTTTTTCTTCCCCTCCGAGATCAAGGCAAATTCACTCCTACTGCATCTCTGCAAGAGGAGCAGGCATCAATCTATCCTTAGACTTAGCATCTCTTGATGGAAAAAGTATCAGGGTGAAACAGGAAAGGAGAAACAGTAGCAAAAGGGATAGAGAACTGCATGCCTCACTTCCCCAAAGCTTCATCCCACCTCTCCAGTCATTTTCTGCAGCAAATACTACAGCAAGCATTTTATACCAGATGTTTCTTGCACAATACCCTTTAAAAAAAATGAATAGTTTCTTAGCCTTGAACAAACAACAGAGAGAGACATCATCTAGTAAAGACATTTTGCAGTGGCCTGTTCACTGTCTGTGTCAGGAAGACTGACTTGGATGCTAGAAAAGTTGAAGGTGGCCTTGGTCACAAACATGTTCCCATGAGAAGTACTGAACATAGCACAAAGCCTTGTCATGCCTTCTGTGCCCTGCAGCCCCTTGGTGGATCCTTTGCTCTCATGAGGTTTCTATTAGAACATGCGTTCACCCTTTGTATTGTTTGATAATGAGCTTTTCACTTTACTTGCCTGTGGGTATTAAAACTGTCTGCTAGGACAAAAGTGGAATCAGATATTCTGAAAAGGGTGATGTGGATATTCTTTAAAATAGAACTAGCACCCTAGGAAAAAAAAAAAAGGCTCCTGAACACATGCAGTAGCTGAACACCACAGCTGTCCTTCACAGGTGCTTTTTGGTGCAGCATGTTTTTCACTAGTAAGAGATCCCTTACTTGGTGGTGGGGTTTTGGTGTTGACTTAGGTTTCTTTCTTGAAAAAATGTCTCCCTTTGGGGAGAAAGATAATTTATCTCCCGATTTTACTTTGGGTCAGTATATGTCAAAGAATATGAAGCTACCAGTTGGCCTCAGGCTACTCCCCCATTTTGGGTCAGCAGCTAGCAACAGATCAGAGATGCTGCCAACATGACATGCTCAGAGCAGTCTAGTGCGAGACTCCTATAGTGACAGCTACTTCTCTGTACACGGGCAGGAAAGTAGTGACTTTCAGGAAGTGAGATTTTAGGTATCCATGATAAGGAAATGCTGTGTGTGAGTGTCTTTGACAATAAAATGCTTAAATATAGGAAATGCTGTCTGGGGCCACTGTACGAACACATTGTGAAGGTTGCAAACAGTTGAATAGTTTTGCTTTTTAAAGAAGGAATAGACAAAGAGGTAGTGAAAAAGACTGGAATAGAAATGTCATCTACTTGCATTAAAGGAAATGGTGATTACAGCTCACTTGTTTAGACAGTTACCATTTTGTTTTACTTTTCTGACTATATTCTGGTCAAAACAGAGTTTCCATTCCAAATTTTTAACAGTAATGATTATTTTTAATCTCAAAGATCCTGCTACACAGCTGTACAGAACAAGCTTAAAGCATAGGTGTCCAAAAGACTTAATTTCTTACAGTACAGCCAGGCAGCCTGATGAGTCAGACATGAGTTTCCTATTTCAACACTTAAGAGATTTTATTTCTCTCAAAAGCCACAGTTATGGACCAAGACATACAACATTCATGGCCTGATTCAACCTATGACCTTTCTGATTTCTAAAACATTTCAGGTAACAGTCATTCTCCTGGTTTGTTTTGTGACAGATTAGAAGAACAAAATAATTAGTAGTGAAGAGACAGTCTGTTAACTAACTTTTTGGCAGAGTCTGAATCACTGAAAAGGCTATAAATTTTATTCTGTATCTTTTCTATACATCAGTCATCTCCTAGATGCCACATCTCTCCCTTCAGTCTAGCCAGAACTCTGATGTGAGAAGTCCTCTTCACCCAATGCTTTGACTATGTGTTGCTCTCACCCTTCAGATACCTATTAGCATTCTCGCTCTGTATGTATTGATTGCAGTCCACCCTTCCTCACCTTCAAGGCACTGTGTATTTCTGCATGTGATCAAGAAAGATATTATAGAGGTAACCCATTTGCCTCAGTTCCTTTTTGTAAGAGTTTCAATAAAATGCTCGAAGTTCTTGTAACACTACAAACATCAACCACATATGTCACAGAATGGTTAACAAAGTTTGGCAGTTGCTGATTCTGTTTTGGTAGCGTGACACAAGCGATTCTTTAGATGATTCAAACTAGCTTTTCACATAGTATAAAAAAAAAACAAACAGTGAAGGAACCCAGTGGGAAATGCAAATACAACTGCAGGAACAGGATGGACTGGGAAGGGAGGGAAGGATGGAAGAGAGTAGAGGTGCGGATTCATACTGTTATCACAAACCTCACAACAAAGGATGGTCGTCTTTGGGTCATCTAAAGTATAGGTGTATATGCTCACGTTTAAAACAGTGAGACCTTTCTGATGCACTTCAGTAAAGATGTTAAAAACCTGATCTTTCATAATAGAGAGACTCGGCCTACAGTAGAAGAAAACTCTAGCAAGGGGTTCCTCCCAGACACCTGCACACGCATGGGGATCCAAACCAAGTGAGCAAGTGAGGAGCTCTCAGGTGATATCAGGCATGTGAACTAGATCAGGTAGCTGGGATTTCAGGGCTCTTGAGGCAGACGCTCACGCATGGCTGCTGTGGGCAGAAAGGGTGGGTTTCTAAGACTTTCTTCTGTGCATCACGCTCCTCATGTGTAATCTGGCAGAATTCTTTCTAGAGGAAAGAATACTGGGACCAGAAAAAAGTCTCTTTTGCATTATTAAATATAATAAACATTTACGCAGTTTAGATAACAGCAGCTGAAGTCATGTTTCATTTTTGGGCTATGCATAGCATGTCTTTTTCCAGGCTCAGAAAGAATGCTGTAATATAAAGCAGGCTGACTGACTCAATCGGTGTTTTTTGCTTGTCATCTTGGAGACAATGTGGTCGGGGGGAGGGGAGGTGGAGGGAAGGAGGCTGAGGAGGAGAAAGGGAGGGAGGTTGCTCATCTGGTCTTTATTTCCTTACCCTGTTTCTTAATAATTCAAGCAAAGGGCCTGTTCCAGATAGAAGCAATGACACTCTTGCTGTGGTATTTCATCTTGGAGGAGGACAGGCCACAGCCTGCTCTGTGTGCTAGCATCCTAGGAGCCCCCACCACTGCAGTGCTTTGGGGTGGGGAGATTAGAGGGGGTGTAGGCAGTCCTTGCGTTGTTAGATTTCTAAAAAGGATCCATGCTATATCTTTTGCATGAAGAATTTCCTAGCTAGAAATCCTTATAACAACTGTATATGTACTTGCCTTACCTTCTGCCATGTGCTTTTTGTTTACTTTTTTAAATAATGTATCAGTGGAGATGTCACAAGCAGCTAATGGAAAATGACATTTCTGACTACTTTAAGTGACCAGGTTGTAGGGAAAACAAAATGTATGAAAGAGAAAACATCTGTTAAGCAGAGCCTTTTAAAGAAATTGGCTCAAGAGGTGAGGTCAGGTTCACTGGTAACAGGCCTAAATCAGTCCTTGTTCAAAACATTATCTGAGACTTCTACAACTCCAAATTCATACATACTGCTCACTTTCATAGTCACAAACATTAATTACACTCCCAGAATGTGAAGTATGCTAGTACTGCCCATACTTCAGATGAAAAATTGAAGCACAGAGAGATCAAGTAACTTGTCCACAAACCCACAGAGAGAGGTTGCAGTCAAACCAGAAATGAAGCCCAGGCTTGCAGAGACCCAGTCCAGTGCCATAACCACAAGACCACATTCTTCTCCTCGTGACGTGCACTCTCCTCTTGGATCTTTTTTGCTGTAGTTATACCTATTCTTATGCACTGCACAGGATATGCCATGAACCAGGTCGCGAATCCTTAAGGATTTAGTGGGTAGTTGAAAGAGATCCTGTCCCTTTCAGAGCAGAAGGAAGGAAGAAGGCTGAGTTCTAGAAACATCCTTTCCCCTGAAAGTTGTCCTTATCGTCTTAACAATATTTCCTTTGCTTTCCAAGAGTTGTTTTGAAGAGATAAAACCTTTACAAGAGCAAAAGCATTTCTGATTCAGCCTAAGAGAAATCCATCACTATTATGATTCAGACAAATATGAGGGGACCAAGAAAAGAGCGTGTCAGTCCAGAGGGTGCAACAAGCAGCGTAAAGTCAAATCAGAGCAAAAAAGCCATTTCCTGCTAAAGTCGCATTTCATATTGTGCTATGCAATCGCATTAAATTTAAATATTCTTTGCTTTGCCTCCTCCTCCTCCTCCCTACTCCATGTATTCTCAACCTCCCAGGGCAATACTTTCCCCTGCATACTCCCTCAGCCCAGCCGCAAAGAGCAAAGCGCTCATCTTTTGGCCCCCATCAGAGCCCAGGACAGAGACTATTCAGGAAACTGCATAGGAACTTGATATGTTTCTTAAAAATTTCTTTCTTAATTAAGGATATTAAAATATCTGTTATATCAGGTTGACCTTGCTGTGGGCCACAAATTGTTAGGATAGAAGAACAACAGATAATGCTTTGGGAATGACGCAGTTTCAGTTGGAAATTGGGCAAAGAAATTAAAGTTATTTTTAGATATATGAATTATGTCAAAGCTTCTAATTGAAATAAAATCATTATTTATTTATTGTAACTGCCTCATTAACATCATCTGAGTCTGACAAACCACTCTGCCTCAGAGGAAAAAAAATACCTTCGCATAAAGCAGTGGTCTTTCCTGACATCCCTGGAGATCAACAGACTATCTAACAAACATGCAGAAGTAGCAGATTCCCAAATTGAGGTTTCTTCTTAAGATCACTGTGGTGTTAAAGTCCCTCCCAAAGTACTTTCAGCAAGTCAGATATATGGCATGGAGGAAAGCCACAACAGGTCCAGATTTACAAAAGGCACCAAAAGATACGTGTAGTCATACCTCAAGATTTTACAAAGCCGCTCAAGCAGCAGAGGAGGCTATCTCCCATCACCACCTACAGTCCTCTTCATATTAATATAGGCCCCTTCTCTACTCCCCTCTGTAAATTCACACCAAAGTTATATCAAGCTGCACCCAGGATAAGATTAAGCTACAGTAGTTCATGAAGAGTAAGTACTAGAACTTTTGCAAGTTGCCATGTCTGCAGTTAAAGTTCCTATGCAGTTTTCACAAGCAGTTCAAATAGTAGAGGCAACATTATTATTCCGCATGTAGTTTGATGCAAAAAATGTCTCAAATGCTCAGCTGAAGCATAAAACAGAAAGCAACACAAGCTCTATGGTCACCACATAAATTGGAAAATTTCCTGATCCAAATCCTCTTTTGAAAATTTGCTTTGACCAAAGAGTGGCACATCCAATCTAGTATGGACAGAGCCTTCTCATGCAGTTTCTTTACCTGGACACTTCATAAGGAAAGAATACCATCATAGGATCTATTGGAGATCTGCAGGTGCATCTCAATATCATAATTCAGTCCAGTTCTCTTCAGGTGGAGACTTTGCCTAAGCCCATCTCAGAACAGCAGTGAAGCAGAAGGCAACATCCCACATTTTGAATGGGTCTTTAAAAGCACCTGCCACTCAATTAGATTTGGAATAAAGTGACCTCCAGTGACTTCTGTCTGCCTTCCTATCTGTTTTGCCTCTGGAAGGGTCCCATGACCTATGGGGAGGCAAGGGGGCTACCAGAGTTACTCCACTACTTTTGAAAGGACAGAAAATCATCATCTTTAGACTTGTCAGCTCATTGCTAGAGCAGTGCCCCAGCTTCCACATTAGCCTTAGGAGGAATCTGAAACCCACATGAAGCCATCTGAGGTGGACCAATTAAACATGTCCAAAAATATGAGTCTTGACCTCAGCTCGGAAGAGGTAATGCCTGATTGTAGCAAGGGTGTGACCCTCACTGCTCCAAAACTCTGATTCCAACTACTGAAAAAAATGCCAACATATTTAATATGGTGTGCTACCAGAGGAGAAGGGGGAGGGAGAGAGGAGGAGGGTATTGCCATTGTATGTTTTCAAGCAACGGATGAAGAGGGACAAAAGAGTCCACACATCAGGAAACTATTAAAATGAATACATTCCTAGTTTCTTCATAATTAATTCAGCATGGCCAATTTTGTATCAGAGAAGGGGAAAGAAAGATTTCAACCACTTCCTTTTATCTCAAGCTGTTTGGAAGAATATGATCTCGTAACACTGAAAAGAAGTGCCTCACTGCATCCCAGCAGGCAAGTGTAATTTTAACTCTTCCACATGCCTAATTTGATATGCAAATCCCTATTTTCTGTATGACATACAGTACTTAAATTATACAGCAAAGACCCAGGTTCATTTAGACACTACCCATCCCCACTTTATAGCCCCACCCCCATTTTTACTTCATATTTCATGAAATAATACATTGAAAACAGTTTTTGCTGCACAACTCCCTGAGAAAATATTTTTTTTCAGTACATTTGCTTCATTGTGAGAATTAACGTTTGGTTCACATTTTGACAGTTGTCTTCACATGCATAAGGACCAGGGACCTATTCTTTCCCTGTTCTTGAAATTTCAGGTTCTGTGTTATGCCGAGTTATGCATTACTTTCAAAAGAAGATTCATTAGGCAGCTATTTATATGCTCAAGTAATTCCATTGTTTTCAAAGTCCTACGGGAACAAACATTAAAGCTGTGATTGGCTGCAAGTACAGTCAGTTTGGGAGCTCTTTCACAGTCATTCAGCAAGCAAAAAGTAGCATGCGCAGGTGAAATAAGTCCTTGAAGTACAGTTAACCAAGATAATTATTTGCAGCTTTCCTTAATAGAAGATTCGGGTAGGGTTAATTGAGCTCTGTGGCTCTGAAAGTCTATCAAACATGTTAAACACTTGATCATTGCCTGTTGCCCTGTATATAACACATAATATAACTGAATATACAAGTACTGTTTGAAATTCTAAAACCTGGAAAATTCATGTGAACATTCAGCAAAAAAAAAAAAAAAATCTGTTTGTTAGAATTGTGAGTGCAAGGGGAGTTTCACCTTCTATTAAGACTCCACTAACAAGCTTCATTAAGAGAGAACATTTCTCTGCAATACACTATGCAGGCAAAGTTTCTTCTGCGAAAAGGATTGGCTGAAAGTTTTGTGAGTGTTATTTGCTTGGTATGTTATAATAGCACTTAGACAGCCCAGATGAAGTTCAAGGTTCCGTTATGCTACACAAGCTACATTACCATATGTAGTCCAAAATGATTATACAATGCCACAACCACCGCCAAAATGGCAGGGAACAGTAAAAGGACTTCTCCCGCCTGAGCCCCAAATGAAGAGCTGAGGTACAGTCTGATTACATGACCTGACCAAGGTCAGATAGGAAATCTGTTAGGGCTACATACTCAATCCAGGTGCTGGAAGTCCAACATCAGTCTTGTCACCACATTACCATTCTTCCCAAATATTTTTCTGTTACACTGCTTGCTTGTGTCAATACTTCCAAGTCTTTTTTTATTATGACAGAGGCCTATGAAAACAGCTTACTATTATTTAATCCATAAAGTTGTTTTCTCAGACTGTATGGTACTGAGCTTTTACATGTTTTCTATTTCTATACTAGCTATGGAGTGATGACTAGGATTCACAAAGAAGGAAACCCACACTAGGAACTTCTCAGACCATTCAGTGTTTAGTAATTGACACATCAGATAGTAACTAATATTTGGCAATTTTGCAAATATTATGCTTTGAACTGACTGAGCACAGAATTGAGTATTATGTATCTTTGTCCCAAGGATGGTTCTAATGATCAGCTCAAGTAGGCATTTTGTAGCAGAAAAGTCTTTGTTCCAAAAAGCATGGCTAGGATTCTGGAAAATTTGCAAAACCAGATTTTGATTTAAATGTTAGAATGTTTTCCAAGCCAGCTTCTTGGATTTCTAGACTTTGATCAGCATGTCCATGACAACCGTGCCTATTGCTTTAATCATCATCAGAAACCATGTGCGTGTTATTAGTAAAAAATACTGCCAAATCTTACTCTTGGTTTACCATTGCGGAAACAAGATCAAAAATCTCAGTTAGTGTACAATATGTTGACAACACTGATTTTTCAAAGCAACTAAGAGATACATACTCATATATTGAGATGACAAACAAAATTGGTCTTCTGCCATTTCAAAATTTACCTATAAAAGTTCATTGACACAACTTAATCGATACACTTTTAAATGTTTCCTAAAGAGTAAGACATGAGGAATGAAAATGTTTGTAACAGCAGAAATAGGGTATTTGTTCAAGCAAAATAAACAGACTGATGTTATTTTGCATTGCGCACTACTCATACTCACATCTTTTGTTTAATGCTCTGCTCCTGGTGAATTGTGTTCCATTCTGAACACCACCCTGCTAGGAAGATGCTGACTACAGGGCCAAAAAAGTAGGGGACTATATTTATGCTCAGTAGAGGTGCATGTATGGAGATGAAATAAAGAAAGGAGAAATGTGTACAGGAGCAAACTTCTCTGTACATTCAACTGTGAAATTATTGTCCACATAAGGTGACAGAATGTACTACTAGCAAGAGCACAGTATATGGTGACCTCTGGAGCAGCAAGCAGACATAAAGAGAGCCTAAGCATTCTCACCCATTTCTAATTTTACATTTCTTTGGGAGGCCAGGCATCAGCTCCAGCAACTCATTGTCCCCTTTTCCCCCGTCCAATGCGCTGACAGTGAGCAGGAAGGCTACAATACACATACTGCCCTAGGGAAGAGGTGCTGGCAAATCCTACCAACTTTATCAGATGCCCAACTGTAATAGTTCATTATTTGGGACCTGTGTACAAAGCCACCTCCTACCTTGATCAGAATTTAAGAGCAGAAGTGCTATGAGTGTGATAGAAGGTTTCAGATCAGCAATAACAACTGATGAGCTTTAACTGCCCTGAAGAACAAGCCTGTTTCTATGATTGCAGTGGTGTAAATTCCTGATGCTTCCAGTGACGATAAAAGCCATACAGTAGACCCCCCCATCAGAGGGTGAAGTAGCCCTAAGCCTTGTGACAGACAAGAACCCTAAAAAAAATCCCAGTCAAATTAAACACATACTGGCCTCCTGTGTTAAGGTACATGAACAAGTTTTCAAGTTTTCTTTATTTTTCAGCATTGTCTTTGCTCAGATATAATTTTATTTGCCATAAATCCTTAGTCTGGAATATCCAATACATCTAGAAATTCCATAATATCTGTTGTTCAGTAAAGCAAACAGAAGGTTTTTATTTAAATCGTAACGCTGTGATGAAGAGTCTGCTTTCTGACAGTTATCCCTCTTTTCCTTTAACTGATCCATATCAAGTAAGAGTTATCATATCACTAATATACAAATTATACTAGAGACAAGAAGACTGAAACAAAGCATTAATTTGGTTTCTGTATCCCCTAGATGCTCTTCCTATATTGCATGTACTAATTAAAGATTTTGCGACAGTTTATTTAAATACCTCAGAAGTCTCCAGTGGCATCCATCAGCAATATCATACACCAGCATAATGGACTGCTTGCAGCAAGGAAAAATAGACCACCTATATTAGAATTAATTTTCTAAATATACAGGCTCCATACCTGTCTATGTGTTCTGTTGATACTCAGATTTAAATGAATAGAAAAGTCAGGAAGGACAAAGAAAAAAAAAAAAGCTGACCAATCTAAGGATTCTCTTATATGTGCCACTTTGGCATAAGCATGCAAGTGTGTCCTCGTTCTATATGCAGCCTACACAGAGCTGAGAAAGGTCAGAAGACTTCAGTGAATTTCCCAACACTCTACAACTTGCTGCAGAGTCAGGACTAGAATTCCAGGACACACAGTACACCAAATCAGTCCTAACACTTTCTTTTTCTCATTCTAATTGAATGTTTTGGGTATACTTTATCATTTCATCTTCTCAAAACTTGCACATAGAGTAGTGCAGAATAAGAGTACTAGGTTTTTTAACACCATCTTCTTGTTGTGCTGACTTACAGTTGAGTGTCAGAGGGCTCACATTTCAAAATAAAACTTCATCCCTCCCACTCCTGCAAACTACTTGAGAGCCAGTCAGTGCATCAAGCTGGTTTTGCTATTGTTGCTTTTCTGCTTTATTTGATGAAGCATCCTTATAAGCAGATCCTTACAGAGTTCTAGAAAAGAGACCCAGTGCCATACTGACTTCATCTTCCCCGTGCTGTATGCCTTTCAGCTGTATAACACAAACTTGGGGAAAAATGAGGGGAAGAAGAGCGTTAAATACATTGTCCCTCTGCGTTTCAGTTCGAGTGAACTCTCTACCCATTGTTGTTTATAATGAATCTAGTTTTCAGCAGGGCATGTGGGGGGTTTTGTTTTTGCTGACTCTGCAAACTGATACTTTGAGAGAATTGTCTGGGGAAAGCAGAGTCTCCTTTATTATGTCCATCACTGCCAAGTGATTTGGCAGATTCCTCCATGAGATGCACAATCTGATAGGTTGTGAGAGCGCTTGGCTGGCCAGTTACCAGCAGAAAAGCTCTACTTAAACACTTTTAAAATCTTATTATGGCCAATTTGTGGTTTGGGCTGAAGAAAGGAAGAGGATGAAAAATAGAGGCAGCTGGGTGTCACTGAGGGATGGAAAACCAATGTCATTTTTGTTGCTGTACGACACAAAAAATACTGGCTTTGTACGTACGTTGGATCTAGCTAAGGCAAACACGTGCACTGGCTAGGTAAACCTGCAAAGATGATTTCATGTGTGTTAGCATTTGTCTGGCAGACCAAAGGGATGTATCACTGTCTCAGGAATCAGAGGGCGAGGACCTTTCGTTTGGCTGACTGCTAGTGGACAGAGGGTCTGGCGAGGGCTTCGTACAGAATCCATGCTGCTTCCCAAATTAAAGGCCCGAGGAAGTCCCCCTTCGGCCTCAGCACTAACACCACCAGTCCAAGACTGGCTTCAATTTCTACCTGAGGACAACGAGGAGGGAAGGGGCTCTGGGCTGCCACAGCTCCCACCCCCAGGGTAGCCTGGGGAAGGCAGGCCCTCCCTTCTGCAAATCCCCTGCTGATTTCCAAGGTCAAAGCAGCACAAAGAATCTGTTACATAGGCCTAGATTTGGACATTGAAACATACTTCAAGTAATTGCTAGTTTCTGGTCCTTCTCAAAAAATCTGCTTGGTTTTGATCATTCCCAAAGGCCTACCTGTCCTGACAGCATTAAATAATCTTTGAAATGGCTGAACGAAGGTACATACAGCTGTCGGAGAGCCACACAGTCACATAGTACGAGAAATGCTGGGCACTTTGGTTTTACAGAGTAAGCCTGTCAAATCAGCATTTAAAGCATAACATTGTCAACTCCCCAGACTAAAAGAATGCTGAAAATGTAAAAAACTTGTTCAGATTACAGTTTGTAACCTAATTTGAATATTATTTCAAACACAGTAAGACAGAGATTCCACCAAGCTTTTGCAGCCAAGGGTAGAAACCGGGCCAAAGACTACCTGTGCCTAAAGGCAATGGGACAACATATGTTAACATGGTACAACAAAATATTTTGCCATTATGAATATGGGCATAACTTTGCCAGGTTAACTCAGAACATAAATAAATCCCTATCTGCAGAAAGAGTAAGGAAAGATAATGCTCAGTGAGGAAACTGCAGGACCTAAACACCAACCAAGGTTTACTATTAAACAGCATTCAAATCAAGCTGGGGTGGGGAGGGAATAGGAGGTTAATGGTTTAAACAAGGTAAATCCTACATTTTGTAAAATAAGAGTCATTAGGTTAATACCAAAAGACAAAATGTGTCTTCTTGCTCTTTTTTGGCACTTGGTTAAGAAAAATCTTTGGTGAAAACAGTTCTTGCCATCCAGCTGGATGAGCACTGAGACACCTCTGCCGCAGAGCAACCAGGTGCTCGAGCACCCTGCCGGGCAGGGCTGGCTGCTTCTGCGCCAAGGAGCAGGCTGTTTCTTGGAAATGTTTATGCAATTCAACTGTGCCACTGCTGAAGCCACAGACACGAAAAGAGAAAAAAAAAAAAGAAAAAAAAAAAAAAAAAAAAAAAAAAAAAGAAAACACCCAGCCTCAGACCTCTTGGGCCATTACTGTATCTCACTCAGGTTTTGCCTTCCACCAAATACTGTCAAATTTCTGTTTTGTTTGGACCTGAAGGGTGGAGGGAGTTGGAGAGTTGCCTTTGCTGCTGTCAGTGCTTCCTAATGATGTTTCTCACTAGAGAAAATGAGCTTGTTTGTTTGAGAATCCAAATGCCCTGTGGGGCACAGTTTGGGAAACTGAAGATATGGGAAGGAAAATACTATCTGTTAGGGCATAGTATAAACAACTATAAAGCAGAATAGCAAAACACCTACAGAGAATGTTGTAGCTTTGCCAGCAAACTAATTAAAGTCACTGACTGAGGAGGGAGCTGTGACAGCTGAAAAGTTAAAATAAAAATAAATCAGAAGTTTAGTCTAGCAATTATAACAGGAAATTACCACCAGAGTCAGGGCTCCTATGTTCTTTTCCTGGTTCTGCTTCTGATTTACTGAGCAAGTTGGAGAAACCAAATTTTAAAAGTAGCTTCTAATTTGGAAAGCCTCCATTTGTGATGCCCAGCTGTACACAGAGGACTTCACCAACTAGCATCTTCAGTGCCCTCCTGTGCATTCATGAGGGCAGAGCATTCCAGGGCATTGGCGTCTCGGAAGTCAGCTAACTGACCTGGAGAAACCTACAGGTATCGGCATGCTCAAAGCGTCCATCTCAAAGTTTCCCCTGTCTGTGATTTGTGGCTAGCTCAACATATTGCTGTGGGAGTCTGATGTTTAAATGCTCTTTATGGTTGGCATAATATTTTGCAGTGAATGTGTTATATTTAAATACTGTTTGTAAACATTTAAAAGAATTCTCAAACATGCTCTGTCTCCAAAGCCAGTGTGATTACTTTTGGAAATAATGCACTCATGACCTGCATGTTTTCTTAAAGGACTGCTTCTTAGTAGGGGTAATGAAGCTGCATTTCCAGGTATGCAGGAGGAGTTTAAACAGAGTGCCACTGAAACTGAGAATCAGAAATAACTCATCTTCTGTTCAATAACATAGCCCCAGTTGAAAATACAAATAACAATCTGTAACACCTCAGGAGGGGCAATGTTCCTCAACCATGGGAGCTCTCTGTCTCCAGGTTTCCTATTCAATTCCATGAGGATGTCTAGATGAAGAGAGCATGTGGCTCCTTCTTACACTGACTTATGTGACAAATTCTTCAGAGGCAGAGCCAAATTAAGTGTCCAAAATAAGGATGTCTCCATAAATTGACATTTTCCTGCCCTACATTCAATTACAATCTCCCATCCTTATCAAGGGACACCATGGATCAGAAGATTACACTCTGGGTGCCTGCCAGCACTCATTTAGTCATCGAAGTCCAAATGTTTCTCATTATGCCAATGAACACTTTTTTCTTCAGTGCAATACTTCTGTAAATATGCGTGTCCTACTGTCAGCTTGATCTTTGCTCTGAGCCAGAATATTTACAGTGGCTTGTCAGATTGAGTGTCATGAAGCAAATTATTATAGATGTTTGCCTATTTGTAACAGAGGTTGCTACTACATCTGATCTTTCAAAGAATATTGCTATGCTGAGGAATAAGCATGAAAAATAGAGAATGTTGTTTACTGACACTAAAGAAAAAAAAAAAAAAAGACAGGCCAGAGTAGGTTTGGGGTCCTCCTGATCCTCCTCCGCCCACCAGCATGCGCAGCAGAATGCATTCAACGTTCCTTTCCCGCTTGCTCCCACATGCGACCCTGGAGGTAACACAGCATACGCCATCTCCATCAGCCACAGGAGCTTGAGTCTCAGAGCTCCTGCCAAGCTCAGGTCTTCTGCCAACCACCTGCTTTTTCAAACTATGTTTTTACATAGAAAGCAATTTGGACCTACACACTGAGAAATCATACAAGCTCCCAAAACAAAAATAAGCCCTTTCCCAGCATGATGGGTCATTCAGCTTTTGTAAACTTCATCTGGGAACCTTAAAAAAAGAAGTCACAGAGGCATGACATATAAATAAATGACAAAGAATCCTTTGATAGGTGATCATACCATTCTGCCACTATACAGGCGAATTACCTCCCTCTAGGCAACAATTGAAAAAAAAAATACAGTGAATGCATGGGCAGTATTTCAACACCTGCTAGAGACTCTTGGAAAATGGCATCATCTTTACAGCTATCTTCAGGACAGCTGTATGCAATACTCTCATCTTCGCTTTAACAGTAACATATTATGTACCTTACTATACTTTTGTTAAGCATAATACACAGTTTTAGTGAGCATATTTAAAAAAAAATAAGCTATATTTGCATAAGGTCATTGTCTACTCTGCTAGCTTCCCTAGATAAAAAGGCTTTCTTTAGGGGATGTTTAACATTTAGACATCACAACAGTCCATTTGAGAATCCCTTCCTATTTCCTTCAAAATGTAGAAATTGATAAAACCGTTTACCAAGAGCAAGAAACCAAATGAAGTTCATGAAATTAATGATTTCCACTAATCAAAAACATGTCTTTCCTTCATACTCAATCCAAGTTTGTGCACTCCCATATAATAATGAGTATCCACATACTAATGAATTGCCAATATTTCATTGTTTAGAGCCTGTGCGAAGCTGAATTATAAGAAGTTTTCTTAATGATTGGTTCTAGTGGGGAATAGACAAGGATTTGGTTAAGAAATATAGTACTTTACTAGTGAGCTACTTCTCCAGATGCTATATACAAATATTAGCAATACGTACTCAATAGAGATGATCTTATCATAATGAAATGGACATTAAAACTGTTCATTTTAGCAAGTGCATGGGAATATTTTTAAATACTATGTTCGGTGTCACTTATAAGTGTTGCAAGTCTTCTTGAACTTTTGAATACTCCTTACAGAGGAAACTCTAAGAACTGTTAAACTCTAGCTTCAACATACAAACTCTTCATTAAGGGGATGTGACCTTCATGTCCAGCATCCTTTGCCCACAGTTTCCTAATTAAAAAAAACAACCTTAATTTTCTACTACTCCCACACACCCCTTTTTGGTCATTCATTGCTACTTCCCTTTGTTTTGTAGGCTCGTCCAAAAGGAGAAGGCCTGACTCCATACCAGGGCAAGAAACGCTGCTTCGGTGAATATAAGTGCCCCAAATGCAAGAGAAAATGGATGAGTGGAAACTCCTGGGCTAACATGGGACAAGAATGTATCAAGTGCCACATTAATGTTTATCCTCACAAACAGGTAGGAGGGGCATGCAGACCTGCTGGCATACAGGCTCAGAACTAGGAATGCTCTTGACTTTGTAAACCATGGGTAAGACTTAAACAGGACTTGATGTGGTCTACAACACACCTCAAAAAAATTGTTCCCCAGATGCCACTGTTCTCAGTCCTGGAAATCTGGACTGGTGTCAGAGTTGCAAAATCTGAATGTCCTGTCTTTCAGTAAAAATACCTCCAAACCAAAATCTTTACCTGCCTTTATTAGAGAAACAGTCCACGGGGCCTTATAATCTGAGATGGACTAAAGCAAGTTCAGCAGTAGCAATGGGCCTCCTAGTTCTGATTCTCTTCATATTTGTACCAATTTAATGTTTCATTCCACTGGTGTCAGAGTTATTTCACATGTACTACTTCTTTCACCTGTTGAAATGATTGGATTTGGTCAAGCGGCTATGTGTATTTGTAAAGATTAGTGATAAAAGAGAAGAATACTAAGATGACTCCTGCCTACAGAATTCCTTGGTTAATGACAGTAAAGCAAGACAACCTGGTTAAAGGGAGGTTTCTCAGTTTTCATAATACCAAGCGATGCCCAAGCAAAGAACTTCGCAAGAAAACCTTTTATTAAGCTGAAAGAGTCAAGAGTCCAAGAAGTAGCTCTGCGAGGAAAGCTGTATCTGCCATCCTGTCAGCCATAGCTGACATGGTACACACAGCCTTCCTTCCTCCTCCCTGCAGATTGCAGTTGCATCTACCCCTTGAGGTAACTTCCTGCATTTCCAGCTCACAATGGGAAAGCTGTCAGTTCCTCCTTGTATCCCACCAGAACTGGTCACAAGCAGTCAACCAGTTCAGTGGTCCTCGGTGGGAGACAGACAGACCAACTGCATAAGCTCATACCCCTTGTTTCCCTGACAAACCAGGCTACAGACTGGCTGTCAAAGCTGAATTTTCATGCAGAAAGTCACTTTTGACAACCCCATGAAGAATAAATTTGGCCATCATGGAAAAATTTGAGGGGGATTTTGCAATATTGCAGAAAATTGTTGTGGATGGAAAAGGTGAGAATTAATTTAAAAGAGTTTGGGAGGTGTGATTTGCCACAGGTATAATTCATCTTAGCAATAAGTAGAGCTGTGCATGGGTCAAGTTACCCACTGCCCATTTGGAGAGACTGCGCAAACCATAGACAGATCATTTGGATGTACTTGCAATAGGTGCAAAGGAAATTCCATCAGGAGCCTTAGGTGTCTCATTAGTTACCTAAGTGCTTGCAAAATTCCTATAAAAAGCTCTTTCCATGGGCTCATAAGGAGCACTTCATACGATTTCATGAGATTTTGGAGGGAAGGGTGTCAGGAAAAAAAAATCCTGAAGGAGGATACTGTAACTTTACTATGATGAAAAGACAGGAATATTGAAATTCATTGCAACAAACAAGAAGAGGAGATACAAATAAGTTTATTAAGCCTTATCCCACCCAGGAATATCAAATCAACTATATTTCCTCCTCTTGTACACATATGCATATTCATCTAGTTCTAAGGGCAAGATTTGGCTCAGTCTGTACCGCAATGTTGCATTCCAATATGCAGCCAAAAATATTGATTTAGAAATTGCGAGTACCTTGAAGCAATATGAATTGCAGTTAAAAGGCAGTGTTTGAAGACTGTCACACTTGTGGCAGAAGCCTTGGTTTAAGCTTGACATACTTCACTACAATCATCCCTTTTTTCTATCATGGGAGTTTTTCTACTTTACAATGAACTTGTGCAATTCCCTGGCTGAGCCCAGGGGTATCTTTTTTTCCTGTTGGCCGGTTGAGATGATGTGATCCATTTCCCTTTCTCCGGGCTAATGCCACTCTGATTCCAAACCTGAAAATAAGAGGTCATCTTTAGAAACTGCAGTCTAATTTCCCCTGACAAACCTGTGACTGGAAACTATATTGCAAGTGAGAAAAAGCAAAGACCTCTTTTTTTTTTTTTTTTTTTTGGAAGCATATATATGGAAGGAAAGCTAAGCAATTTTATTTCACTAACTTACATGAGACAATCTCAAAGCTTCCAAGATCTCTGGTTCCTTGCCTCTGTTTAGACAGCTTGTGTAGACAACTGCACCAAAATCTAGGCTGAGCAATGAAGTCATTTATCACATGCATGAAAGTACAGTCTTGAGGGTGACAGAAATTACAAGACCACTGATTTATAACACAAGTTTATAAATATTTACCTTGCTCTTCTGAATTCTTTCCATCATATATGTTACTGTTCAAAGGGTCACAAGAAATCGCTGAAAAAGGTATCCCATCTGTAGAAGAGGCATTAGGGACTTGGAAATATGTATTATTTTGTAGCAAAGAAGGTTTGTAAGTAGTCCCTTGGGCAGAGCTGCCCTTCAAGGCAGGGCTAGAGGAGTCTGATCTGCATAGTAGTACTAAAGTCATACTGTGGAAGGGTTTCAGTCGACAGTGCTTCTGTAAGCTGTGCTTGCCTTGGAACATTATACATGGTGTTTTTCAGGGAATAATGACAGCATGTGCAGTACAGGTTTCCACAGCTGACCCCCATGGCTATGTTTCCACATCATTCCCTAGGACACCATAACTCAGGATGTGGAAGAATTTTGCTGCTCTTATCTATCCATGTGTTCATGTCTCAGCAGTAGGTATTGCAGCCATTTGAGAGCTTCAAGACAAGAGTGCATTTCCACCAGGCTTCCAGATATAAATAACTTGCAGCCAGTCACTAGTGCTCTTTCCCAATATTTGAACTTACAACTTCGAGTTGAAAGATTTTACATCCTGTTGTCTCTGCCTTACCCTCCATCAGCTTCTATTTCTCAGTGTTACCATTGTCATTCTTTCTATTCTTTTTCATTCTTCCAGAGGTGCCCTGTGCTGCTTCTGATTAAACATACCAGCAACAGCCAGACAGTAAAGAAATCAGCATCAGTTCATGCACAGAGCCAGCAGCAAAGGAGAGCTAACTTAGGCTGCATGAGGTCACCACTGCTTCTTGACAGAGCCTAGTGTTTGCTAACCCATACATGTTTTTTGTCCAAGCATCCAGCTCCACACCAGACTCTCTCTAAACATTTATCTGTATGGTGCTATTCTGCATCATTTTGTAAAATATGGTCTACCCAGACACCAGTACTCTTACACTAATGACTGTATTTTATAAAAGCACAGTGAAAGATATTTAATAAAAGTTAAATATTTCTAGTTTGAGAGTTAAAGCACAAAAAAAAATCTTATCGTGCATATAAGATTGTTTTAGAAGTTTTTTTAATTAGCACTGCCACACCACCTTAGCATTTTCTGTATATATTTCCTACTTATCCTTTAGATTTTGATTACTTTGTTGGCACCTATTATAGGAGAATCCTCATTCATGTTTGAGTTCCTATGCACTTCTAGAAGTTTTTACCAATCACTTTTTCCCCCGTCTCAGTGCCTTAGTGGATGTCCTCAGCTAATTATGTGCTCCTATTGCCTTCATTATATGGGAACAGACTATTTTCACTCTCACCTGAATCTTCCACTAGACAGTTTTTCCAACTTAAACAATTAATCTAAAAGATGCTGCCTCTCCCTAGAAGCCACGTTTCTCTTGCACCATTTTAACTCTATTCAAGAAAAACAAATCAATATTGCATTCTAGCATCTATTCTTTCATTGAAAATTCAACAGACGGTGATGTGATCATAGTACAATTAATCTGTAAGTGGGTTGGTTGGGGGTTTTTTTTGTTGTGTGTGGTTTTTTGGGGTTTTTTTTGGTTTGGGTTTTTTTGGGGGGTTTTTTGGGTTTTTTTTTTGTTTTTTTTTGTTTTTAAATTTAACAAAACCCAGATGAACCAGACAGAAGTTTGACCTCCATTCAAGCTCAAACACTATTTACCTCTAGTGAAATAAATTATTTCTACTTCAAAACAATTTTGTCAATATTTCTTCTCTTCAATATGTTGGAAATTAATTACCTCCTTTTCTTACTCATTGCCCTACCGATTGGTAAACATGTCATTGCAGCTTAACAGATAAAGAAGTTATTTTGAACTTTATTAAAAAAATTAATGATCATTTTATCAGCAGATGCAAATCACTGTTGGTTCCTCAACATTAACTAGCCTTATGTCAAGTTACAAGAGCCTCCAAAACTACAAAAATTACTTAACTGCAAACAACTGAGACCATGTCTAAAATCCATCAAGTGCCACATTTCCCTGGTGAGAGCATATTATAAAAGTCTCCATTCACAATAGTGTATACAGAATGAAAACTCATACCAGACCCCATCAAACTCCCCTGTTCCATGTCTGATCCTGGGCGGTAGAGGACACTTAAAGGAAGGTGTGGATATAGGACAAGACACAGCAACCACCTCTGAGGATACTTTTCCATCCTCTGGTATTGCTAAGTACCTCTGCATTCCCCCGGCTTCTCACCAAATAGATCAACTTCTGTAGAGTCTATTCAATAACTGAAATATAACCACATGGGCCATCCAGCTTTGGTACTTCATCCTGAATATTGGAGATTAGGATGCTTTTGTCCAATTTAGGAGAGAAAAATGAAATCCTTCAATTCAGGATTGCTTGATGTTCATTGCAGTGAATTAGGAGCTTATTCTCAATTCCCAGGCTGGCCCTTTTCTCTAGTCCTCATCTCCGTCTCTCATCTTCCCAAGTTACTTTCCTCAATCCATGGACTTCTCAGTCCTGTAGGGCTTGTCCACATTGTCTCACAAGGGATGGTTCATGCCCAAGTACTCCCATGTAACAGGCTCAGACAATAATATCAGAGTACTGAAGACGATAATCTCCATTCTGGATAGCTCTGAGGTAGCCACTCAAGCACATATGCTGGGTCTGTGAATGGCTTGTGCAGCTACGCTCACGTCTTGATTCCCTATGCATACCTTCCATTAGTGGGTCCCTGGAGAGGAGAGCAGCCACACTTCCTTGCCACCTGCTCTTTGTTCCTGGAGGCTCGTTTCACTCCAGGAAATGGTCCTGTGCCAATTCACCACAAGGAATGTCGCCATTCAGCCCTGTGCTCTTACTCCACATACCCTATCTGCCAGAATGAGCTTTTAATCTCTCTGGGGCAGGAAAAGTCTTCTCAGCAATTTTACAGCTGTGTATATACTTCAGAGTGCTCTATAAATACAACTTTATATCTCTGCATTTAAGAGAGATGGTGGAGCACATATTACAAGAAGTAACGCAAGTGTCTGGTAGGAGGGCTGCTGCCATTCATTCCCCAAGTCATGCACCGAGTAGGGAATCAGGTGGCTCTTACACCCGAGCTGCAAAACTGCTCCTTGTCCCAAGGAAACGCTGCATGCGTTTTTGTTTTCATGACTGAATTGTGCCACTGTGTTCCTCCTTTTGTATTTCCACCATGTCTCTCAAGCAGTGAACCTCCCTGTGGGAATGCTCACAGGAATTCACAGGACATGGGGCAAAAATTGGAGGCCAGTTGAGCTCAAGCCTTATTGAGGAAGAGGAGACCAAAGAACTACCCTGATAAAGCTGCTCTATGCCTATTCCAAAAGCCACTTCCTGGATAGTTACTTCAGCTACTGTAAACATAAACAGAAGTCTCAGATGGGACTTAAACCTACCTCTTATTCTTCCAAGGAATTTGGATTTTGTAGTTGTTTATGCTCCTTCTTACCCTGCTCCAGCAACGGAGCCAGTCCTTGTAGCCATTCATTGGCATTCTTGGCACTGTAACAGCCCAGATGCCAAGCTTTGAATTCCCATTTTCTTTTCCCCTGCCCGCTATAGCGGCAACATCTGCGCCTGTGGTTGTTTCCTGGCTGGCCTTTTATCAAGGCTTCTTCTCTGACTTCGTGGCTAACTCCAGTGCTGTTTGTGATGACAGCTGTTGCACTGGTGCAGAACCAGCCATCTGGTGACCGACTTGTCCTCTTGGACACTATTTTCTTCCAGCTGTCAGGAATTTACTGTTGGACTGGAAATAATTCAGTATGTAAATACATTCTTCATGATATCTTAGCTATAACTTCCATGGGCAATGCAGCGGTCCCATCACAATTCCCATACCCGGGTGCATCCACAGCCACCTCTCTTCTCTCAGTATAGGGAGGGATGGGTCTGATCACTGAAGCTCAATAAACTTTTCAACAGTTTCAGGCCTACAAGTATGATCTTTTGACTCTTTAGATTTAATAAACCCTCCCCAGCATGCCCATACTTGTGTGCTCCAGCAGTGGGAATACAGATCACCCCAGACCACCGCTTCTCTGAACTCTAAAAAGAGATTTTCACCATTTAGCTCATGTGGTTATCATTCATTCCTAGCTGGCCTGTCCCAGAGGCATGCTGCTGACAGGCTGCTTGCTCTCTCTGAGCATCATGCCTCTGATCTGCAGCCTTCTTATCACTGCCTCTCAGGTTCACAGTGACAACTGAGGGCCTCATTAATGTCCCTGTTCCCCCAGGCAGACAGAAAAGCAGAGGGTCTGCTTCTCAAGCATGCACATTGCATTTCATCCTCTTTCCCCAATGCGTAATTTTTTTATTGGACTAAACATTTACAAATTCATGATAGCATGTGGAAGCATAGCTAGCTATGGCTCCCTAAGACTGTTAACCTAACAATTGTCCTGCCAGCTATAGTTGTAGAATCCATTTTTATTCACATATCTAATCTGTTATTTAATCATCTCATTTGCTCCTTTAAGACTTGAGGTAAGGAGTCCAGAAAAATTTATAAATGTTTTCTTACATTTTAATTTTGATGCAATCTTTCATCCATCAGTAGTACAATCAAATTATTCTATTCTACAGCAAAAAAAATTTCAGTCGTCTAAATACAAACACAAACACGTTATTCCATTCTGCTTCTTAGTGGAAGCAATTTTCCTCAAGGATGTCCTAGTGACGTTTTCTCTGACACCTAACACTTCATAAGGGCAAGCTTTTTGTTTTGAGGGTTTTCGGTTTTTAACTTGTGCGGAATGCAGAATTCATTCAGTACATGTAGACTGGGACAGCAACAGTTCACAATCAAAAGCTAATTTACAGGACAGGAATTGCTATATAAATTTAAATTTATTTCAGCTTCATTCCCCTGAGGCAACAACTTCAGTCACTACCACCAAATGCTTTCCTGGCAGAGCTGCACAAGATTATTTCCACCCAGCAACTACCAGGAGAAAATTAAAGAAAGACACACAAAAATGAAGAATGTAAGAGTGCCCATCCCTGTAGTTTTTACTGAAAATATGGACTGCCAAATCCTGGAGGCTTGCATTTAGAAAAAGACAACGAAAAATCAAGTATTATATTTAAACTCTCCATTTAATGGAAAAAAGCATCCCTTTCCCAGATAAACATAGCAGGATTTTCTGTTGTTTTACAAGCTCCATTTCACCTCTTTCTAAGGAAAGGAATTATTTTTTCAGCCAAATAGCCTGTCCCCTTCTCCACACCCTCTCCAAATGCACGGCTGAGTTTTCATGCTACCAGCCTCTCAGCAGCAGCACATAACTCTTGCAGCTTCTGCAGCTATTCCGATCTGCATAATTTAGGCAATCCCCAAAACTAATACACAGTGCAGCAGCACGACCCTGCCGCACCCCTCTTGTGCCGGCACCTTCTGCTTCCCCTCTGCTTCCACCACGCCAAAGCTGGTGAGAATTGTCCAAGGTCATCATGTGCCGAGGAAGTCCAACCTTGATGGACACACAGCTCTCTGGCTGTGTAATGTCCTACCCTTTTAGCGTGGTGTAAGAAAGGCTGCAAGGGTGAAAGGTTATTAAAGTCCTCCACAATTAGTAACAAACAAATAGCAGCAGGACAAGAACAGTTGCTTCTCAGAGTGTTTGAAGGGTTGGGGGTTTTTTTTGCCTTACAAGAAACTCATGAAGAGAAAACAGCAAATGGAGATAAGCTGGGACTTCATTTTATGCAAAAGTTGGACTGACATGTTTTTTGGGACACAAACCACGGAAGCACAGTACCAGTTTCAAAGCCGCAGCCCTCCACTGCCTCACCAGAAACATAGCCCAGGCTCTGCTCAGCTCCTCTTCTTCCAGCTGGCCCTTGGCAACCTGCTTTCCTGCGTTTGTAACCCCTCTCTCCCCAGCCTGTGTGTCGTAACACGCTGGTAACAATAACATTTCTGAAATCGAAATGCTTTGCAGGCCAAAAAGCTGAGCTCAATCAACGCAGGGGGAAAGCAAACCATGGAGAGCTATTGTTTCTGAAAACCATCCAAAAACTCTTGGCACTTCAAGGCATTCCCAATGTCCTTTGCACTATTTCCAGGAAAAATTATTCCCAAGGCCTTGCGTATTAAAAAAAAAAATCTGGCTTATATCAATAAACATGATAACTGCTGTATTTTCTTCTCTTTAATCAGAGCACAGCTAGCATGTAGAAGCAATCAGAGCTGAGTCAAATAGCCTGTTTTAAGTGTAGCATTTCAAAACTCTCAAATTTTCTGTTGAGGAGCATAAATTAACTCCTGGGATTCCTGAACGTGAACATCATCTTTGACTACATTTATGTAATGAAAATTCTTGAAGAAAATTTGTGGGCAGATGTTGGTGGAATAAGTGGTAGAAAAGGCAGAGGGGCAGTTTTTCTGACCAAATAAACTTAACTTGTCTGTGTTGTGGCAGAAGCACTGCCTGCGCCACTAGTTGGATTGCAAGCCTAGAAACAGGATTGCTGGTTCTGATCTCAAGTCCTAACATACTGACTTCCAACAAGTCATTCAGAGCTCAGTGGGGCTGCAAGGGGAGGTTAAAGGATTTAAAGGAGATGAGGGGTCCATCTACCTTTCTTATCCCCTACCCGATACAGGAAATCCAATTTGCAATTAAATTGTAAATGAAGTTAAACTCAGAGACATGTAATACGTGGCCCAGGACAGACAAAACTTCAGGCAATATCATGGGTAAGAGCATTGAATCACTAACAAACCATCAGCAATCACCACTGAATTACTCCCATATATTGTTTTTACTAGCTGCGCAATATAATAACATTGTTGCACTTATAATCCAATACAACCAAGAAAGAATTTGCAGACATCCCTTGTTCAGGATAATAGAATATATTTTGTCTCATTTTAGCTACTCAGAACTGAGAAACTCTTCTATTCTCTGGATTATGAGCTGTTCTTGCAGTGTTACATAGCCAAAAAAAGCAAGCTTTGAGTGTCTCTTTTCTTCCTATCCACAGGGTCTCAGGTAGGTGGCTTTGGAATGAAGAACTTACAAATGAAAAGTTAGATGATCAGGTGTACTTTTAAGATTTTACAGCTTAAGGAAAGGATTTAGGAAAGTGTGAGAAGATAAATAGCCATAATTTTGTAACTTATATTTATCCACCCCCTGCTCCAAGAATCATATTTTGAAGAGATAAGCAAGAGTCTAGTATCCCTGTGAGAACAGTGAGAAGCTTATGGCTTTTTTTCAGAATTCACACCACATGCTGTCTCTACCGCAGTCCCATAGAACAACCACTGTCTTCAGGGGAAGCCGCTGTGCAATGAAATAGTCTTTCAGGTACATTTCACAAAAACAGAGAAATTACTGGTTAGGGAATTTTGTTTGTTTTTTTCAAACAAATGGTGCACTTCATGATGTTCTACCTCACATGTCTATTACCTCTCTATTAGACTTTCCAAACACTTAAATTTATTGCAATATTTCACATGGGTATTTTATTTTCAGAATGATTGTGAAACGTTTTACATGTCATGGAAAATTAAAGACCAAAGATGTACTAAAAGCAAAGCAATTTCATTCCCTTGTTTAGCCGAATATAGCTCCAAACCTGTGATTTCACAAATATTATAAAGAATACATAGTCAATTTGTCACTCAAGTTCAGGGCAAAGGGTTGTGTTGTGAGGTTGGGATTTTTGGTTTGGGGTTTTGTTTTTTTTTGGATTTTTTTTTTTTTTTTTAACA
>VFFE01008282.1:2637803-2857231 GCA_008921705.1 Burhinus oedicnemus | reverse complement strand
CCCCACCCCTTTTTCCCCCTCTTTGGAGGTTTTTAAGCTTTCATTTATTTCTTAAAAAAAGAAACCTAAACACAATTTGTTTCCTCAGTCGGTCAGAACATTTCACACAGCATTTGTTCTTGGCATTGGCACTGCTCTGGAGAAAAGTATCAGTGATTTGAAAAGCATGGTGTAGGTTTTTAACTGCTTTAACTTGATGCGGCTCCAATGAGGTTGTTATAAATACTTCATTTAATGGTGATGAAAAAAAATCCCTATGGTTTAAAGGATGGCCCCATTTTAGCCAGTTTCTACTGCTGCTACCACAGACATAAAATGATGCCACACAAGCAAAGTTTGAGACCTTTTTGTCTCAAAGTTGCTTTTTAATTTCAGATAAATACACAAGAGTATATATTATTTCTGAAAATAGGTGTATTTTGAAGTTCCCCATTATATGGGACTTAGTTTGTAAACTAAAAATGTGAAGTTACGTATGTCTGAGAGAAGCCTTATACGGAGAAATATTCTCTATATTTTACCTTTTTGTATAAGTGAAATTTAGATTATACATGGATTGCATACCTGTGATGCTCTAGCAGTTATTCCAAAAATAAAACTACTTAAAACATTGAAAGTTAAAAGCTTTTGGAAATGTCAGACTTCATAGATTAGTTCTTTGTCCTGCAGTCACATAGAATATTTTTTTCCTAGTATGGATCCTAAGAGTTGTCCACTGAACAGTATGCAATAAATCATCAACATGTGTTTTTCAAGTTAAGCCAATTGACATACATTTTCCACTTGCCTTTGCCAACATATTTTAATATGTAACGGAACTATCCCCATAAAAAAATCATTCTTTAAGATATGACTCCACTCCTGACTGGGCTTCAACCCTTATCTCTTTCCTATCTGCAAAACCACTGCTGTCTATTCAGTTCGCTATATTGCTGAAGTGCTCAGAGGGCTGTTTGAGATCTTAGATATAGGGATGATGGTTTGTGTTTCTAGGATGAATTTCAAAGGGACAATCGTGTGCAGTTACTAGCCATAGATGATTGATATAAATGTTTACCCCTGTATGAAGTATTTTACAGTTTTACTTGCAGATGTGTATTTATCTTGAGTTATACTTGACATAGAGTTTCTTTCAATTTTTTTTTTTTTAATACTATGTGTGTATTTTGGAAACCTTTTTAGATGTTAAAATTTTTGAATGGTTACAAATATTTCTTGTAATACTGAATTGTTATCTTATCTGGAAACTCTTTGCAGTAACTTTTTTGTATATATTTGAGGGCCTTTTTAAAAAAGTATTGTTTGTTTTTTGGGGAAAAGTTTTTACAATTTGGAAGCTTTCAGAAGGGCCTTCCTCTCAACTAGGATACTAACAGAGGTAAGAGTTTTCTTAAGTATTTTGCAGAAATAAGGATGTATCCTCAAGAAAATATTTATGGAAGTAATTTACTTTTTTTTTTTTTTACAATGCTTTTGTCTGTATAAAGTATGCAACAGAACTACATTAAGAAGGAAATATTGTCTACATAAAATATTATATGAAAGTTGGTACATAATTCTGACAAAAAACCTTGCAATTCTTTAAGCCATATTGTTTTTGTTATCCTTGGATGAAAATATCAGTATTAAGTAACCAATATATTATTCAAGTGCTTAGACTTATATGAAAATGCTTATACAGTTTATTTATGTGTATTTGGGGAAGGATTGCTAGAAAAAGCTATCACTAGACATATAGCAAGTGAGGAGCAAATAACAGTGTACTGTCACTTTATGGCCTTGTGAGAGACACAGAAGATGCTGAAAGCACCGTGGAGACTCGGCTTTCAGAAACTCTGAAGCACAAGTGTTGGGTTTCAAACGGTGGTTCTTTCCTTTCCCATGACCAGAGGGGAAGAGAGTTGGTTGGGACGCTGTTTGACAACTTGACTTTCACAACTCTTTGCAGACTGTGAGCTCAGCTATGCAGTATCGGCTACAGCAATAATATCAATCGAAGGATGTAAGAGAAAAGGATTGAAGTAGATGATTGTAGGGGGTTATGTTTATTTTAATTAGAACTCATAGCAATATAGAATATGCATGTGCACGTATTTGAAGCATTTTTACACTTTACGTTTCATGTAGTTTGATTATATTATGAAGGATTGGGTTTTTAGTTTGATATTTTACCATGCTAAAATGGGAGGTCTGCCCAACCCTGTACTGGATTCTTGTTTCCTTTAAAAGGTTATTTAGTACAGCACTCACTGCCTTGTGTACTAGTGCTAAAACTAACACTGTAGCTTATGAATTTTTTCAGCTTTAAAAAAAATTAACCTAATAACGATTACATTTGTTTAGCTGTACCCACTGACCTTGTCAGACTCAGTTGACGATTTTATAATTTCTTTTTCTGTAACTGTTAATAAGCTTGTACAGCTAAAACAAACAAACAAAACCTATGGACAAAGGCCTCAGAGGTACCAGTTCTGCGTCAGCAATCAAGATGACAGCTTGCTCGTCTGGTGGCTGTGTCGCTAAGAGACTGTAAAACCTCTGTTGTGGATTGTCCATAAAATGGCATTCCGACATGTGCCTTATTTGCTGGATAGTATACAGCTTTCTTCTAGTATTCTAGCATTTTAATGCTGCATTAAAGTACTGCAAAAAAAACCAGCAAGAGAGTGGTATGATTTTCTTGAGAGTTCCTTCCTTTGAAGTTTTACTACCAGCTGTGTTGGGTTCCCAGGTATGGAGTGGCCAGCAGCAGCCTGGTGTTTGCAGTGCAAACCTGCCGCAGCATAACCATGACCCAGACCATGTGAAGACAAGTTTCTCCACTGCAGCTGCATCTGATCTGCAACACGCCTGGTCACATCCTGAGTGGGAGAGCTTCACCCGAAGTCTCCTCTGCTGGTGGAACAACTTGGGTTAACTGTGCTGGCTCTTACGTTTTTAACAGTCTGGTATTGTCCAGCATTTTTTCTGAAGGGAAAACCTCCTATAGTCAAAGTACACTTGTACCCTTAATAGTTGGATAGGAAAGCTTAGGTGCCAGAAAGTTGCTACAATGAAAAATAACATTCATAATTTTAAAAAGTCATTAAGCTATATCACTTAAAATTTAGGAGATGGGATCTAATTCATTCTTTGTGAACACCAGAAGTTGGCAAGAACTAGACCTACTAAATGCTCATTGCTTATTAGCAAGGCTCATCTTACATCCCCAATCAAAGTTCAATGGCAAGCAATTTTTCTATTGAGACTGCCAATATTGTTGTGATTGGAAGTTAAAATAAGGTTGTAATGAAATTAACTTTGGACTTTAGGTATCCTGTCTCTAACATGATAGGTCCCCTTCATTTAAAACAAGCACAACATTTTTAATAGATACACCAGCACATGGATCTTCTAGGCCTGATCATCCCTACCAACATGGTACATATTTGATATTTGGAGCTCTATATCATGGTGACACTATTTGTATTACATAGGAAGCCTGATTTCTGGGAAGATTTGAGTGCTCTTCTCATTCAGTCTGCATGAGACAGAGCAAGATTCATGCATGCACATGTGCATGCGTGTGTGTAGGGAGAAGACATTGGCCAAGGAGTCATCCAATTATGAAGCCTTGAAAAAAGTGACTATTTCATCAAATGGTGCAAGACATCCTCCTAGCTGAGCTCCACAGAAAGGAAAAGCGCATATTCAGAGCTAGTTGGTAAATTATTGTTTGAAAAAACAAAAAAGAGTGTTCTTCAATATAAAGCTTGCCAACAGTACTGTTCCCATAGCAAACATGAGCACAAAGCCAAGCTTTCCACCAGAAGAACTGGGGGCTCCCCAAACGCCAACACCTCAGATTTAGCGCTCCACTGAGATCAGAAAAAACACTGACTAGACCAACTGCAAAGTGCTGGCTCCCTATTACCACATTTTCTATGATTCCTCAAAGAAATAACTTTTTCATATTTAAAACAAAAGTAAATTAACACAAACAATGTGGTGTCAACAAAAATGATCAAACTACTTTTCCCTCATTTTTCATTGCCAAGCGCTACGCTTTCCCGATTTATGTGAATAAGGTCAAGAGACAATGCAACACCCTGCTCATAACAGAAGAGCCAAATAAACCCCACTTTAGGAAAAGTAATCGGGATTTCATAACAGAGCTTTCCTATAACATTGATACTTTGAAATAAAAAGCTGTTTCATTATTCTTCATGGAAAAACAATTTAAACAGTACACCAAGGTTACTATTTTTAATGTTACTCACATCACATCAAAAGCCCCCATCTCAGATGCTCCCAGTGTACTAGCAGGCATATGAACTAGACCTTAAATCCCAACTAGGAAGGGCAAACACTCTGTATGTTACACTTGTGTAGTCTTGCTCAGGACCCCCATACATAGATCGTTCACTGCCATATAACACAAGTCAAATAAGTTAAAAAGGCTCCTTCTTTCTCCACATCCCTCTGAAGAAGAACGTACACAAGAAACATTGGCAAGAGAGGAACCTGAAACACTGAGGGCTGGATGGTAACAGTCAGGTCTTTCCACCAAGAACTAAGAAATCAAGAACTAAAGAAACCTTCTAACTGGAAGAACATATAAAATCCTTACTCCTGAGAAGCACGTAGTACATAATTAGTTTGTGATCCTGAAAAAATGCAACAAAAATACAAAGAATACAACATTCAGCTTTGCTTTTCTCTGGTATTCACCTCCCCAACTCGGAGAAACAGATCATTTGCAAACTCCTGTCTCAATAACACTAGCTATTGGGCCCACACCTACTCCCTGAGCACTTCTGTTTTACTGACAGTAATGCAATCGCTCTTCCTCACCATCCTGATCGCAAAACCACTTCAGACAATAACAAAAGCCAGAAAATTGGTCTTAATGCAGCCTACCAAAACTGCTAAACCTCATTCAAACGACATAGATAAAAACCTCTCACAATCCTTTTACAAACTTCAGGAGGCGTTTTTAGTAACTGAATGTACTGAGAGACACCTACCTCAGTCAATATTTACTGGGTCTTTTTCCAAAGGGCCAAAACTGAAGCGGAGACAACCACATTCACGAAGAGTTAGAGCATCCCTGATTCGCAGCCCAGGTGAGCAGAGACAGCCAACACCACTCTGCAAGACAGCAGAGCACCATCAGCCACCCCTGTTTAAAAGCAGTACCCAGGTATACAGCTCTGTGACCGATGAGGAGACCACAGAGGCAGCAGCAAACCTGGGCATTCTTTGGAGACTTTGCTTCTATGCCATGAACTTAGTTAAATAAAAATGCAGTACTTGTTGACTTTTTTCCTTTTTTTTTTTTATAAATAAAAGGTAAAAATGGCATGCCCAGCTAACCCAACCAAAACCCATGCCTACAGGGAAAGCAAATCATAACCAAAAACTTTATAGATGTTTTAAGTGGAGTAGGGTGCGAGCCAAAGATTTTATTGTATTTTGTCCTCTAGCCTCCTTTTCACCAGCTGAGAACAGAAACTAGAATGCCCAAACACCATAAGAAAGCTTTCTCTTACACCATTTCTGAGCCCATCCAAGCAGCAGGTATGGGAACCCTAACTCCAGCCAGCTTTTTATAAGATTCCTCACAGTTTTGCAACATAACAAGGACATACAACTCAATGGAATTCCAAGGAGCCAGACATACTTATGCTTCATTTGATTTCAGCCAGCAAAACTTAGAGGAAGAGTAATAATGCAGGAAAACACTGCAGAAATAATAGGGAATAAGACTTCAAAACTCATTGCTTTCAAATAAAACGGTAATAAACAGACAAATAACACCAGCTTAAGAAAAAAATACATTTGTTGAGTACCTTCAGGTAGAAATTCAGAGAGCTAGCACCCACAGTCTCTGGAAAGGGCCTTGCTGCCCTCCACCTCTCTTACATTGGCTGCCAGCCCTGATTGCCGGGGGCTCCAGCTGTGCTGCCCAGCTGCAGGGAGGCGGGGGTGAGCACTGGCTCCTTCCCAGGTGCAGGCACTTCCCACCTGGCTGTGCCTGCTGCAGCCCAAAACCAAACAGCCCGCTCCAAGAGTGCGGCACGAGGAGTGCAAAGACATCAGTGCCACCAACAGGGATCCTCATGGGTGGCTGGGAGGCAAAGGACAGCTCAATTCACATCTAGGAGAGACCAATAACTCTCATTTTAATGGTCACAGTAATTGAAATCTCAACCTAGTTAAGTCTTAGGCAGTGGAGAAATTTCATCAAGGAAATATGCAGAAGTAAGCTTTGATGGACAGAAATTTGAACAATGCACATTGTAATGAACCCATTCAAACTGCTTTCCAACATGCCCTGCTAAAGTTTCTGAATGCCTTGGGCAATTTTTGAATGCACGTGTCAAGTAATACCTTGCTCAGCTACTTGATCTAAAGTGTGGTTCCTTCTTTGGCCATTTGGCTACCCCATGTGTTTGCACTGCTTTAATTAAACTGAGGTAAAAGCGACCGAGTTAAATGAAGATGACCAGTGCTCACTCACAGCAACAGCTTTCAGGATTTGAAGGAACTGAACCAACTTCATTAAGCTAGTCTGCCGTAGGGAGGTGAACAGCCGTTCATTGAGTCAGGGCAGTAAAAGCAAAACCAACCATGAGTAGTGGCTGACAGAGTCCTCGACGCTCGATGACGGGCTGATAAGTTGGCAGCTGGAATTTGACATTGATAAATACAAATAATGCACAATTGGAAAGACACCCCAAATGGTGCATGTTCAAGAACAGATTTTAAATTAGCTAGTAACAGTCAGAAATAAGCACCTGGTGCTCTTTTGCATAATTCAACTCAAAGATCATAGTAGTTTGAAAAAAAAAAAAAAAGGCAAATAGAGGATTTGGACATAGGAGCAAGAAGCCAGAGAAAACATCGTTATATGATCCTTATCACTAAAAGGATAAAACAGAAGTCCAAAAACTCAGGAATGATGAAAGGAAAAAAATAGTTTCCCTGTGAAAAGAGAGTCTGTGCACTGGGCCTCAGCCTCCTGGAAAAGAGATCACTGAGGGCAGGTGTGATAGTGGCCTATACCATAACAAATGACACAAAGAGGGGAGGAAATATTCATTGCTTCTACAATGCTTTCCTTCTAGAAGCAGGGAATTTGGGATAAAATTATCTGAGATAACATAATTAAAACAAACATTTCACACAGCAGACTGAAATTCATAGTCATAGGATAGCCTAGCTGTCAAAAAAATAAATGAGATCAAAACCAATTACAAAACTACATTAAAAAAAAATTTAAAATCCTGCAAGGGTTATTAGCCACGACGCTGCAACCCTGACTCAGGAAGTTCCAAGGCACAGAAGCAGCCAGAAGCAAGAGACGACACCAACAGAAGGCTGATTGCCTATGTTTAATATCTTTTCCCTTAGTAAGCTGTCGTAGGAAAGAAGATACTGGAGTAAGTGCTGGTCTGATCGTTGGGCTGGTCTGAGAGGATTATTTTTGTGTGACAGTAGGAGCTGCACTATATGAATGGAAACACACTTTTAGCCCTGTATGTAAGGAAACACTTGCATGGCACCCATCAGCCACCTGACGGCTGTCGGGGCAGGCTCGGCCAGAGATGCCTGGGGAAACACCCCTTAGTTCCCCAGCATTCATGCTTTGGAACAAAACCTTGCGACTCACCTACGCTCATGTTCGGTTGGGCTAATTGGCAGGAAACTCATTGAAACATCACTGTAATTTGTAGTCTACAACTGAATATTGCACTACTGTAGCTAGTTTGGTATCTTTTTTTTTTTTTAATTCATTGCAGATACTTTTGTTTGAAAAGCTGGTCCTAATTAGCTGTTTTTAAAGTTATTTTAAATGCATCCACGCACTGCATTCCTGCTTGCTGGACCACACTGCCCGCTCTTGGTCTCCAAGTGGCAGGACAGGGTTTAGCCCTCAATTAGCCTCACCATATAGTTTTCTGGGGTCACAAAGGAATTTACTGAGTCAAGTAAAATTTCTAAGAGGTGTTTAAGCACCTCCTAGCATCCTAAAGGTCTGGTAAATGGAGCTCATAAGGATGAGGTCGTAGGCTCTGGCCACATGCCGTGCCGCAACAGGGAGGGGCTTCCATGATGGGTTTCAGCCATGCTACACTACGCCCTTCTGTCCAGCACCGAGCTACAGCCAAGGACATCCCAAATTAATGAGGAGGTTGGTTAGCCTGTGCCCATGTTCCCCCATTTACTGATCTTATATGATGTCTTTAACTCCAAGGGTACAGCTTCACACCCAGACGGTCCCTCATGCTCTTCACAGTCCTGAGGTGTATGAGTGAAAACACACCGGAGCTCTGGGGAAAGTACGAGACATGCAGAGCTAGATTGAGAAACACTTCACAATTTGTCTTTTCTGCCATAAATATCTCTGCCCATGTCTCAGCGAGAGGAGAAAATGTCAGTCTTAGGCAGACAGAAATATTCAGACCAAAGGATTTACATCTGGAATGTGAAATGAAATGTAGCCAAGAGAAGAAAGCCAACTTTTTCTCCCCCGATTTCCTTCTACGTCAATCCCTGTGCACCTCCTCACAAGAATTTAGCACAATGGGAGAAGAAATAGAGGTTCAAATAAGGCTTTACAGACCCAGGAAAGGTGAAGTTCAGAGTAAGGTATGTGTGATTTGCTCCCTCAAGGACTGTACATGTGAAATATAGCTTAGATTTTTCTTTTTTTAAAATGAGAATTTAATACACTTCATAAACCTGATCTTCTCTTCGACACCTTACCAGCAAAGCTAGCATATTTCATACAGCTTTCTAAATATGAAAAGTAAGGGAAATTTGTCACCTGAGTTTTTTTTGTAAAGGTAGACAATACAGCTGGTAGCGTTTAACTTTAAAGTAATGGGCGTATAAGCATTATTTTCACTTCTGGCAGGTATTCTTGTTTTCTTAAGAGTTAAAAACTGCTTTTCTTTTAACCCTGGTACTGCCTGGTCTCTAGCATGTCACCAATCCCTTTCAGGGATACCCAAGGAAAAAAAAAAAAAGAAAAAGAAGTCTGCTATTAATTCACTCTAAAGCTGTGCCCGGTTCCCCAGGTCAAACAAACAAACAAACAAACAAAAATCCTGATAACTAATCTAAAAAACCCAGCTGGTTAAAATCTTTTCAGTGACTGGAATGAGACACGTATGTTTAGATTATAAAGTTGATCAGCTTCAGCAGAGGCTCCTTCACCTATAGATTTAGTTTGTAAGTGACTGTGCATGAAATAACTGGAACTGTAAACTTCAAGTCCCTCGATGCCTCCTACCTCCTCAGTTTCTCTGGCCTCTCTCAACTCCCCCCCTTGCGTGTATTTCACAGTTGTTGGTCTTTTGTGGCCTCTTTATTTCAAGCCTGAAGTTATATTACGTGCTTTGCACCACTCCTGGTTTTTCAAAAGCAATATTTTGTATTACAATAACATGCTACCCCCTCCCTACGTCCTTAATAGTGTTCTCACACATATCCCAACCAGCCCCTGCCCCACACCACCTGCGGCACAGGCAAACGCCCTGGTGCTCCCCACAGCCAGTGGTACTTGTAAGAAAATTAGTTGTTCTACAGTGTTGAGTAATTTTATTTTTTTTTTTTAATGAGAAGCATTTATTTAGGAAGCACTGAAAGGGCCTTAAGTTTGTTAGAAGGACATGGAGAAATAGCTAGGCCAGCTACTCAGGCTTCAGCCAGCGTCGAGCCCTGGCCACCTCTAAATCAGCAGGAAGCAGGTGAGTGACCACGGCTATTTCACTGCCCTCAGGGGAAGCAAAGCGAGGTCTCTGTAATCAAGTCATGATTGTGGTTTCTAGTCTTTCTCATGTAGTCCCGGTCTCTGGCTCAGCAGAGAACCAACCATGCCACGAATGAGGCAGACAGCACCACTTTGCAAGGGGCGGGAGCTCAGTTCTTGGTTGCCCTGTTAGTCCTGCAGCGTGGCCACCTGCAGATGGGTTCCAGCCAAATAACCCAACCTTCTCTTCTTCCCAGAGCTCCTTCTGTCACTCCTCAGGTAGCTCAATAGCTTAGGAGGCCTTCCCATCAGGGATGAATCTGATTTTTCTACCCCAGGAATGGCCTGTTTGAAGCCCTCTTCATTTGTTTGGCCAGGTGGAGCCACTGAACAGCTCTTCAGGGTGGAAAGTACCTTGCTTAGGGGAGCACTTTGCTCCCCCGAATGTTAGGGGAGACAAGTGACATGGTGCAATGGTTTTGCAATGCAGCAAAAAAATTACCCCAAACAGCAAGCCGGGTGTGAAAATGATCTTCTTGATTTCTTCTTTTTGCACATTTGGTTGCCTGGTGAGAAGGAGCTCGAGACAGAGTTAGCAGACGGGTCTGCAAGATTGGTGCTGGCAAATGTGGAAACTTTTGCAGCCTCTGGCTCCGGCCCCAGCTCGTCCCCACTTTCCATGAATGCCTAATTGAGACTGCCTGGCTTTTTCCGCAGAGGTGGGAGCCAGTTTCCAGGCAGGGCACATGGGTGTATTCTGTAAGTCTTTGCCTTGTAAAGTTTTAGCACCCAAAAAAGCCTCCTGTCTCCAGTATGATTCAGTGGGCTGGCAAGGGAGCAGCTGACGGGCAGGGGTGATGGTTGTTGCTGTTGGCAGGGGAAACCAGAGGGTAGGAGTGGGGACAGAGCGGCTCTCTTTTAAAGAAATGATGCCGACAGCAATCATCTCATTTTGTATGGGGCATGAAACTCTCTTGGGGTACTACACTAACGCTCCTGCAAGACCGAAAACTCACGTACAGCCACAGCACAGGTATGACAGGCAGCAGAGTCAGGGTGAGGGTGTACCATTGTGGCTGTTCATCCCTTGATGACACCTGTGGCATTTCTTCTGGTGCAATCCGTGAGCAGGGCACCCTCAGCTGTCCCGTCCCCCGGTTTAGCATGTGTCGGAGACCGCTTGCAGCAGCCATGGGACTCACCTGGCACTCACACCTACACCCGCAGTGCCTCAGCCTCTGGACCACAGCAGCACCTGCCACTGTGCCTGCAGCGCTACACTGGGGATTCGGAGGGGCAGGTCCCAAAAGAAGAGGCATGCCTACGTACCGCTGTGCGTGGCAGTGGCTCCCAGGCCAGAAGTAGCCTGAGCTGCTTCTTCCATCCACAGAGCAGCAGAGAGCCACACAAAGCCACGGCTCAGCATCCAGAGCAGGACGGGGCTGCCCACGCCACCAGCTTTGCCCCCCACTGATTTCCCATAGATGCCTGAGTCAATATTAACTTACGCCCAGCCTAGACAGGGGAGCAATCAGACAACACCCAGCTAGGAAGCTGTCTGGGCTCCCCAACATGCCATGTTCACACTATTCTGGTCTCAGTGGGCCAGGCCCTGCACCTGCCAAACACGACGTGGAGGATGGACCGGCCTGGCCTATCACGGATGTTGGCGTTTCATATTAATCACATGGAAATAATTTTGGACAATTAAACATACAGATGAAAGGCCAACTGGCTGCACATGTTGTGCAGGGCATGACCTAAAAGCAATCCCAGTGATTGAGATGATGTAGTGTGAAAGCTGGATTAAACAGGTCAAGTAAATTTGGAGCAGCTAAAATAAACTGAACTCTCTTCCAAAACATATGTTGTGCTTGCCACATTATATTGCTATACTGTGGTAGCATGTCCCAAACATGCCAAAACTGTGATACGCTTGTTCCAGGGTCACAGTGCCAGAGGGAGAGAGTGAGGGTGGTTACTTTGGAAAAAAGCCGGTTGGAAAGTAGATCTGAGAAAATCACAAGCACTCCTGAATGAGCTGCCTGATAAGGCTTTGCATGTCTTCCCTGCAGCCAACCTGCCCAAATAACCCAAGTCCTAGGAAAGGACTCACACTTTGCTCACACTGAGCAATCAAACGTGAATGAATGTTCTGGGCTTTTGCTCCCCTCTATAAACATTTTCCAGCTAGTGGTAAGCTGTTTTGAAAGCCCCCAGCAGCTTGGCTGGCAGCTGGAGACTTTTTACAACACCTGGGAATGATTTCCAAATCACTTCCCTTCATACACCTGTATTGAACTCCATTTGCAGCCAGCCTGCTGTGGGAAGCCATCCCGCGCTGCCCGTCCGGGGCCGGGGCTGGGAGGGGATCATCACCGGCCAGGCTGGCCAATTCCAGCCCAAGCATGGTCTGCGTAGGTCTGCGGTATGGAAAGCAGGGGTGGTTAATGGTGTGACATGCTCACCAGTCCTCTGTGCTGATCTTATTTTGACCTATCACCAGTAACACACACAGTGCAAAATGCTTTATTGGAGTGCTATGGCCATGTCGGAAAATAAAACAGCCCTCAACCGCTCACGGGCAGATTACCCAGGCTGGACATTAAACATACTGGGAACACAGGGAGTCCAAAGCGAGTTGCAAAAGGCCTTGGATGAACTGCAGCCCTTTCCCATCCTGTGGTTTTCCGTGGCTACTCCTGCCCAGGTCCGTGCTGCTCAGTCTTCCACAGTGCTCTTATTTTATTTTCTTATCATTTAATTGCCATATGCTTTGTATTATCTTTGTTTTTACTTTGTCTTGGTCATCCCAATCCTTCTGCTACACCAGATAATCAAGAGTTGTCAGCAGTAAGCCATTAGATAGTAAAACATATCACTTGAAAGACAGGAAATGTTAAGGGTCGACGCTTCAAATTCTTCCTTGTATGGAGCTCTGCAACATGTAGAGGGTTTTATCCATCTTGAACTCATCACTGGAAAAGCGTTTTTAGCTTATATGTGTGGTTTCAGTGCTGTTCTTTTGCATGGCTGTATTTCAGTATTGTTATTAATTGCTAAATCCCTGCCTCATTTGCAGGGGCTGTGATGAAGAGTGCACGTGGCATGAAGTTCCCAGAGCAGGAGAAGGCGCTGAGGGCATGCTGCCCCAGAGACAGCTGGACAACACGCTCCTTTTTTTTAATTTCGCCATGAGAATTTGCAAAAGTACCAAAGTTGGTGAGTTTGCAATTAATGTTCTATATATGAAGCATATAAATCCATGGAAAGCTTTGTGAAGGGAGAGCAAACTACTTGGAGAAGGTAAAAAAGCTGACTAGAAATTTGGTGATTCCCAACTAACCCCATGTGAGCTAAGGGAGGCATTCGCATTTGCCACGCTGACCGGTTGTGTGCAAAACTCCTGGGTACCCAAGCCACTTGCTTGGAGGCAGAGGGGAGGGAGAAGGGAAGGTCAAAAGATGGAGAAGTTCTGAACCCCAAATTAGTGTGATTGCTGCTGGAGTTCAGAAATACCATCTGGAAACAGGGAAGAGAGGGTATGAGCCTTTGACTACAGGTCCCTGGGGCTCCAAGCTGGAGAAACTGTACTCAGGTAAGAGGGGAAATCAACTGTGGATATTCAAAGTTTTAGGTTCTGTGCTTTATCTTCCATACTTCTCTTTTTCCATCCCTGTTTTCTAGAAAATCTTGACCTGAAGGCTCGCTGAATAACCATTTTCTTTGGCTTAGTGCCAGGCCCATTTGCCTGGCAGCACAGTACAGAGAAAATCAAGCCCTGCAGGCAGCCTGGTGACCGGGGAGGGTATTTGGGCAGCACCTGGGAACGTGCCCTGACCGTCTGCAGAAGCTCAGAGCAGGGTTTTTGTTAGCCTTTGGAGGAGTGTTCCTTGGCTGACACAGGCATCCCGGCTGTAAGGAGTGGTGACACTAAAACACAACAGATGAAACCCAAAGCCTTGCAGGATACATCATCCATTTATTAATGATTTATAAAGCAAGTGCGTGGGGCTGACTACAGCATAACAACCCTCTGCCCTTCTAAAGTTACACATGTATTTGAAACTGTTTCTTTAAAATAAATGAGATGGTCAGCTTTAAGTGCAGCTAAAACTTCAGTGCATCAAGCCTTGTTGGCCATCAATTGTTTTCTCCAGGTGAAGGGCAGGTACAGCCCCTATTTCTGAGCCCTGCGGTCCTGTGCTGGAAAGAAGGTTGCGCAAGTTTCACCAACATCAGGGTGAACCCAGCCAGGCTGACTGCTCCTTGGGCACACCGTTGTGCACCCAGGACAAGACGGAAAGGACACAGTGAAATGCTGAAGGCTTCCGACAAACTCTGCCTGCCGCCTCCAAGGCCAGCCCAGGGATTCACCTTCTGGCTGAGGCACAACTTGCTGGCACACACCCAGAGCGACTCCCACAGGTACCAAAACCCCCCGGACCCCAGGGCTGTGCCAACAGCTTGTGCTGGTGCCGGCGGGCAGCAGGGCTCCCCGTCCGGCTGTCTTGCCAGCCTTGCTCCAGCCGCCGGCGCCGTGGGATGCCCCGCACCACCGATTGCAGCCTTTACATGCTGCAGCGTGCAGTACGCCACAGCACCCACAGCGTGCCCTGCTACGTGCGTATGCGCTCACCAAGGCCTGTTTTATTTATATCCAGAAGCATCTTTTATAAAATCAAACATCTGAACAATGTCAGTGCTGTGTGGTTATTTTCTCAAGGCTGCGGCAGTGTGTTTCTGTGCTGTTGTGTTTCTCTAGAAGACTTTTGCCAGATGACTACACATGGCTGTGGTGTTAGTGAGAGCGCTAAATGGAGACCCTTAAAAACATTTGTGTATTTAGTTTGTCAGAAATAGAATGATTTTCAAGCTGAACCAGAGTTTTAAACACAAATCTGAACTTTTCTAAACACGTTAGACCTTTTCTCTTTCTGACAACCAAATGGGGGCTGGTGGTTGAGTACTGCAGTTACGCTGCCAGGCTTACGCCAGGATAACATCTGTCATTTTGGTACGGCCGACACGACCTGAGAAGTAATGCTCCAGCACAAGGTCAGGCCAAGGCTGAGCATGCCGCTTCTCCATCCCATCAGCTGTCTGCTGGCCAAGGAAAGAGGTCCAGTGGGGAAGTCAGGGGATATGTTTAAGCTCTCCTGTGCTGTAGAGAGGAGGAGAGGGAAAGCCATATGCTCGACACAGGCAGAGCACCAGGAATTTGCCCAAGGAAGTGGTGGAATTGCCATCCCTGGGCATATTTAAAAGACAGGTAGGTGTGGTGCTGAGGGACATGGTTTAGTGGCGGTTTTGGCAGTGTTAGGTTGATGGCTGGACTCGATGATCTTAAAGGTCCCTTCCAACTTAGGTGATTCTATGATTCTATGAATTACCTTTGATGGCCACCTTGCCATCTGGTCACCTTCCCGGTGGTCGGGATGGCAGTGAGGGTGGCTGGAAGTGCAGCATCCCTGGCAGCGGGCAAGGGCTCCCCCAGCACCCCTGGGGACCGCTGGGGTCCCTGCAGCGCAGGTCCCCACACATCCAGGGGTCAGGTCCCCAGGGCGGTCCCTCCTCGCCAGAACTGAGGTGAGGCTGGCAAGGGGGGGACCCTGCTCCAGGCAGTTGGCCGAGGCAAAATTCCCCCCCCCAATCCTACTTCTGCTTCCCACTCCCTTTGGTAGATGATTCCCAGCCCCAACAGGCCTTATGGTATAAATAAGGGACCACCGCTTTGTGGCTGAGCATGTACAGCACTGACACAGACCAGACTGCCACCACGGTTATTTCCTCTTGGAAGTAAAAGGGGAAACTGGTATCTCACACACCTCTGTGCAGAAATAGCTGACAAATTCCAACTTCTTCATGGTGAAGTCTGCCGCTTATGGCATCTGGGCCCCACTTCGAGACGTTAAACTACTAATTTCAAATGCTGCCCTGTGATGTGAAACATATTTATAGTTGGAGCAATCGGGGTGTTTTGGGAAGACTTACCTTCATAAATAACCCCCTGGCCTAGACCCTGACATTGGTTTTACAGCTGCCACTCAGCTCCTAGAGCTCGAGGACAAGATCAAACCATGGCCCTGCTCACTGGCCGGCTACTTGTGCAACACAAATTAACATCTCCGGACAGCTCCAGGAGCAATGGAAACTAATAATTCTTTTGGACAGGATGGATTTCCTGCTGAATTTAATAACAACAGTTGGAGACAACCGTCTGGATACTTGCTGCTTTGAGATAACCAGCCAGTAAAATAACTGTGGTGATTTTCCTTGCAGAAAATTCGTATGTGACAGCCAGATATGTACTCTCTTATTTCTAGTCATCATTGCGTATATTTATAGAACCCCCATCAGAAAAATGCTTAAGATGAAGGAATAAAACTCAAGACAGCCCACTATCAGCAAGCTTGCTTTTTATGAGGTTTTCAAAGCTACACTGAATTTCAGGGCTCTGGGTTGAGGCTTTCACAAGATCTGCGTTTGGCACCCAGTTCTCTTTGAATTCAGATGAAGCTGGGAGTCTAACTCCCTTCAGGACCTTCAAAAATCCCAGTTTTTGTCTGCGGTAGCATAATAAAAGCAGAGAGAGAGAGAGCAAAACTCCTCCAAGAACAGACTGAGAACAAGAGTAGAAAGAAATGATAAGGAGTGCTGGGAAGCCAAGATTCACATCAGGAAAGAGGGGTTTAAATGCAGTCGGAGGCCAAAAGGGAGAATTAAAGCATCTATTCTGACAGCCTGTATGCTACAAGTCATTAAATCTCAGCCAGTTACTCTCATATTTAGCCTAATAACTCTTCTGGCATGTCTTCGAAGAGATGCATTTCGCCTTGACTGGAAGACCTGCATCAATTGGTGGCTTGGTCCAAAGCTAATTATCCTCACTGGTCAGACGTTGATCCTCATTTCCTATATTAATTTGCACACCTCAGATCCCAGGTGTTGTGTCTTTTTGTGCTTTCATATGGTAAATTAAGTACCTGGTATTTTTTCCCACATTCCACTTACATAGTGTAATTAAATCACTCTCAGTCCTTTCCTTTCCCCCCTCCCGTTTTATTTTCCTTTAAGCTAAAAAGTCTCTTTTCATAAGGGATTTTCTTCTACTCCAAATCATTTCTGTGGCTCTTTTCTGTGACTTGCCTAGTTTTTCAATGTCTTTTGGAAACAGTCCCTGAACCACACAGCCTCTGTTTCTCTCTCCTTTATAAAGACAGAGCTTCCCCCTCTTTCTGCACCCTACCCCCAGCAATCGCAGTGGCCCTTTTGCCACAGGACCGTAATGGAAGCTCATGCTGAGTTTTGCATCCACTGTAGTCCTTAACTCCTTCAAACATGCAGAATTTAGGATGCAATACTCACTCTAACTATACATGCTGCCTCCGTGTTCTCAGAAGTACAGCTTTGTAGTTGGCTATATAAAAACACTTTTGTAGACATGAATCCATCAAGTCACTCTCACTACTGTGCCTGACTTTCCTGGTATCATCATTACCTGTTTATCATCATTCTGTCCATAAGTTTTACCAGCAGTGATTTTATATTGGTATTGATGAAAAGGTTTGATCGGGAATCTGTTTAGAAGTCCCAGTCCTTGTAAAATGCCACTGACTACATACACCACCACATCCCCCCCCTCCGTGCATTTGGTGACTACTTCAGGAGAGCTATCAGGTGGCAAATTCCAATTCACTTCTCAGGTGCTTTATTGATGTTACAATTGTTTTTTTCTTAAATCAGAAAGCCATGGTGTCCTAAGTCACGTGTGGTACAGAAGGTGAAGCGCTTTATATCAGACCCTTGGTTTTATCAGCCAAATGTATAATCTCTCCCAAGGCCGCAGCCTGGATTCCCCAGGTTTTAGGTGCTGCAGCGGCACTATGGAGGGGGGAGCTCAGGGAAGCGTCCAGGGGCCACACCGGGCTGCGCAGCCTGAGCTGTCGCATTTGCTGCTTCTGACACGAGGGCCTCGCTCTCCGTCTTCTGCACACACCAAGACTGCCTAGAGGTGACAGCCAGAGGTAGCCCCGGTGTGGAGGTTTCGTACCACACAGGTCCATCAGAGGCCCCGCTCACAAAGCACTGCCCTTCACCTCCCCGATGCTGCCCGGCCAGCCCAAGCTGGCTATTGCCGGACGCACCGACATTTCAGGCAGGCAAATCAGGCTCTAAGGTTCAGTTTTGCCAATTATATGGTACTTCTGGCGTTAATGAGCATTTCTAATTTGTCTCACTTGTTATTTGCATGGATATATCAGCTACTGGAAAAAACCAATCCTGTCTCTGGGATCCTGTCACAAGCTCCTGCCCCTCCTGCTGCTGGCTCCACCTGGGGAGGGACAGGCAGCCGCCCGCAGTCGCACACTCCCTACATACTTCCTGGTGCAACCACCATCTCTGTGCTCCTTTGGGATTGTAGGATAGGAAAACTGAGCTGTTTCCGCTGTCCTGTGTCTCTTTCTGGCAGCGGTACCAGAGCCGTACATCCCGGCAGTCCCTGGGCAGGGATGCATCAGGCTGTGCGTACCTCAGCATCGCCTAGTCCTGGCGGGGCCCAGGGTGGAGGTCATCTCCCTGGGACACAGCAATGTTTTGGGTGGGTGCGAGGGGCAGACAAGCCCATCGAGTCCTGGATATGTGACAAGTATGAGTTCATTAGGAGCAACTGCAGTTACAGCCCAGCCTTCCTCCTCCATCGAGACAGGGTCCAGCAGCACAATGACAAATGAACTGGCTTCCCCTAGGAAAGCTTCTAAAAACTAATGGTGTTTGAGGGAAAGCATAGCTTGAAGGAATTAAACTTGATTCCAAACTGATCGCAATCCAAACAGAAAATTAATTCCATTTTAAATACTAGATTTTTTTTTGGTTACTGAAGCAGGCTCTAAGCTGGATCATCATCATCTCTTTTACCCACTAGCACCAGAAAGATTGCTTTTACAGCTCTTTTTTTTCTGACAAGAGTTACTTTCCCCTTGAACTTTCCTATGCTGAACTGCTGGAGCAGATTGGGGGGGGAGAGAAATCTCTAGCAGAGGCTGGCAGGGACCCCCAATAATAAACCAGCACATTTTCCTCAAAACCAAGCACCTCTGCCAGGCCATTTAGAGACACCTTTGCCAAATTACAAACCCTTCAGGAAACCTCTGGGTCCATGAATGCTCTTTGGTCCAAAAGGATCTCACTAAATGAGGTCAAGAGATAACACCGTTATTGCAAATCAAGTGTAATAGGTGTTACTTTAATCACTGCAAACCTTTCCCTTCGCTTTACAAAACCCATGCAGTAATTCAGCCATAGCTGTCAGTAGCTGCCTTTAGTTGAAGCCATTCGTTTATCAATCACCAGAGATTCCTATCTCTCCCCAAACTACCGCAGCATCAGTAGCCTGCCAGTGACAAAGCCAGTGGTGGCTTATCTACAGGAAGGGCTGGCCAGCCCCCAGTCACCCTGGGGCTTCATCCTCCGAGCCCCAGACTTAGCCCAGTGTCTTACCGTGGGAAAAAAATGACGACGTATAAACAGTGGGGAGACACATTACCTCTTTTTAAACAAACTGTCTCTGTGGGAGTTGTAAACATGAAAAGCAGCCATCGTTATGTGTTGTCCCAGATGACCATCTCTAACCTAATGGTGAGGGTAAACTGTAGTGGGCTGGTATAAGCGGTGCTCAAGTGGGGGTAAGGGCTGCCACAGACCCCCTCCCAGGTCGTGGTGGAGATGCCACCAAGAGCCAGACCCTGGGGACAGCAACCTGATAGCCCAAATCTCGTCCTGGAATGGCAGCTCGTGGGCAAAACCCAGCACCCACCAGCACGGCGTTACAGTTGGCCGGGAGCACAGCAGCACAGGCAGCTCCTGGTTTGGCCAGGTTGCAGCCCGGAGGTTTGCTAACCCCTGGCAGCTACAGCAGGAACACAAAGCACAAAAAGCAGCTCCCCAAAATGCCAAGTCAGCAGTTTTCTTATCGGAGGAGACTGAAAAACAGGGCTCTGAAATACACTGGGAGAGTTTCCCACTAAACATCAACTAGAAGGCCTTTATTTATATCTTATAAAAGTAATCGCATTTGAAATCTGTCAAGGGAAAGAGGGTCTGCTTTGGGTTTTTTAAGCTATGAATTTTGTTACCAAAAAACCTGCTGTATTAAGCATGAATGCTGATTATTAAAAAACAAAGCCAATAAAAATGATCCAGAGGACAACATTCCTTATTGGAGACCATAAAATACAAGGACAAGGGAAGGACAATTTGGAACAAAGTGATAGGAAATTAATACCTTTTACTGCCAGTTAGTCTTACAAACAGAACAAATCACATCAATGGACTCAAAAAAAATTAAAAATAATATACTTTCAAACTCATCATTGATCATATATGCTTGGGAAGTGTTCCAAGTGGGATTGAATTTTAATCCTCAGACACTGCTAACCACTCTGGGCGTTTTGCCTTTAACGTTAGTGAGCAAGGATTTAAGTTAACCCATGAACCTAATAGCTTTTTACATCCAGGTGCGAGGATTTTTATCCACGTAGGGAACTAAGGGAGGAGAAATGAGCAGCTGTTTGCTGTTGTGTTGGGCTTGGTTTTGTTTTAAACATTAGAGACCAGCTTTCGAAAGCTGCAGGGTTTGGATGCAGCCATTCAGACATAGTCGGGCAGAGGTTTGCTTTAGGTCCATTTCCAGTTTTAATAAACCAGTGGTTGTAATAAAGGACAAGGAGCTTGAAAATGTGCAGGGCTAAGATATAATATTTTATAGTTCATCCTGCAAGGCAGAAAGTTGATATCTCACTAATGCATATTAGAGGTTGTTGGAGAGTTTCCAAAACTAAAGGACCTAGCTTATTTTTTTGTTTTTATTCATTCTGCTCTGTAGTCTGTGGTTTTGGTTTTTTCCAGCTTTCCATTGGTCTGTGCCAGCTAGTACAAAATAGGTGTAAAATACTGTCTGTCCTCATTCGTGCTGATGGTCTGCTGGTAGCAAAGAAGCCATTGCAACACTGGTACCCTAAAGCTGATACCTTAGCGATATGATTACAGAAAAAAGCTGAGAAATTACTGGCTACAAATTGTTTCCCCAGGAGGAGAGAGTCTTGTCCTAATAAATCCCACTGGATTGGAAGAGGTTAAAAACTTCACTGATGATAGAAGATCTATATCAGCTTGAGGATCGCACCATATGGGTTCAAGTCATTTTGCCTGGTGTTTTTTCCCTCTTTGGGACCACCACCGTTTCCCAGCACATCCCACTTATGCGACTAAACAGCTGGGAATGAGCCAGAGCCACCCGTGGTGGGGACAGCATCAGCCTCAGCACCCCGATCAGCAGGGAACCGGCTCGCCAGGTCAACGATATCAAATACAAACCAGGTCAGAACTGCCACTAGTTTATCATCCAGACACGTATTTCTGTCAGGTTTTGAGATGGTGATTGGAGAATACATGTTGAAGCTATGACTTTAGAGACGGGAACACTGAAATAATAAAATAAGGGAAAATTCAGGATAACAAATTACATCAGTGAAACAGGAAAAATTTGGGGTCTTATTAAGCCCAGGACCTTAGTCAGCAATGACACGCTGGGCCAATATTATTTTAGCCCTTTGACTCCTTGATACAGAGTTCAGTCTGCTCTTTGAGGGGCCCTGCTCTCGAAGAACAACAGGGAACAAACCTACCTTATCTGTAGGCTGTTAGCAGCCATGGAAAAACCATCAGCTTCATTCCTGAGGAACTGAGGCAGCTTCTGGGCAGACAAAGCTGGCACAGTGTCCTCCAGATGCCCCAAAAGGGGGAAATAAAGGAACAGAGTTCTCTTAGGTGGGATAATAACGACTGCAGCTGCAAAGTCCCACTGAGAGCAAGGCAGCGCCTTCGTGCTGCGACTTTAAGTTATATTTTAAGGCTTAGGAGGCAATACTGCCACACGCTAACTATTTCTGCAGAAGCCTGTCAGCTGGACGGCAAACACCAGCCCAGCTCCCAGGGTGACCCCCAGCCTTGCCGGGAAATCCTCATCACCGAGGCTTTGTCCCAGCTCCAGCCAGGTGGGAGGGAGGGAAAGGCTCCCACCCGCCCAGTCTGCAGAGCTCCTCGCTGTGGGTGAGCGGGATGGCTCAGGCTCAGGCTCAGGCTCAGGCTCAGGCTCAGGCGGTGTGAAGAAACCCCTGAGCCAGGGCTGGCAGGAGGAATGGGGACATGGGGACCGGAAACATTGCAGCTCTGCAGCAGCTGCAGGTAGCTGTGTGCTCTGTTTGTGTCTCCTTCCCAGCAGCAGGCCCAGATACACAGCTAATTTCCCAGCTAATGTATCAGTGCTCTCTTCTTTTCAGTTTTGTGGCTCCTAAAAATACATTGGTTTACCCCCAATTTTTTTTTCTGAAATACTGTATTGATTCCTCTCCTATAGATATAAAATATTCTTCTGCATTCTAACATACTGCATCCACACTGAGCTGTTTTGGTTTCAGAGCTGCTTCTGTTTCACTGGCCCACCTGGCACTTTGCTGCGTGTTACCACAGCTTTGTCTCTTCAGTCTCGCACCCTTGCTTTTTCACCTGTGTTTTGAGTTCAGAAAGCAAAGAAGATAGAAAGTGGAAGGAATACGTTAGCCTGCTCCCACGATGCAGGATGCTGCTGTCGCACCCCAGGTGTGACACTGGCAGCAAAGGACATCCATCCATCCATCCATCCATCAATCCCTCCCTCCCTCCCTCCCTCCCTCCCTTCGCTGTGCCTCGGGCAGTGGCGGGCGGAGGCACCCCCTGCCACCCTGCTCCTCAGACGCCCTCGGAAACAACCATGGAAGGAGACGACATAAACCTCATTAACTGGGGCATTAATTAAATGGAAGTAAAAATACCATCGGCAGCTGGGAAATGCTGCTGTGCTGCCTGCAGGTGAAGGTGACCGGCCCCTGGCTCCCCCCGCGCCCGCTGCCTCCTCCACCTTTCTCAAGAATCAGATTTTAATGGCAGAGAGAGAGGCGTTGGCTGCAAACTTTGAAAGTCACTTTTCTGAGTGTGGCCAAGAAGCGAGGCTGTAAAATTAGGGGCCGGCCACAGCTTTTGGGTTTGCAAGCAGCAGGACCCCACAGGAAAGGCATGTCATCCAGCCATCAGGGTACAGTTTGGCCCCCCTCTCTTGTGAATTGTGTGCTGAACCAGATGCAGTTTTATAACTCTGCTTAAGGCGATCTGGGCCAGGATGGTTTCTGGAAAATTATTTCATATTATTGTGAAGAGAAAAAAGCATTTCCTTTCATTTCAGCATGAAGGAAATGGTGCTGAAAAGGTGGAGGAGGACGTAATTATCTTCCCCACTGTTCCACACCAATTTCTGTGCATTTTGTAACTAACCATCACATAATCCTCCAGTTCACCCCAGAAATGAAGTCATCCTTACGACTAAAAGAAGCGTCTAGTTTTCCTTCGTTATGCACTCCTGCATCTGCATGCATGAATACTATTTTCCAGAGTCCAGGGGCATCAAACCACTTTTCCTGTGGTTTCAAAACAACTGGAAATGAAGCAGAATAAAAGCACTGGAAAAATGAACTGCTTTGCCTTGACCCAACGTGACACCGTCAGTTCCAAGGAGCAGTTTGTAACAGCAGCTACCCGAGAGGTGGCCAATCCACTGGTGATCTCCCCTTTTGCCGTCTTGTGTATTGAGCCCTCAGGCTCTGTGCGATCCTGTTCACCCTGCAGTCAAAGGAAAACATTCAACAGACAGTGGTTGGGGTTTTTTTTCCCAATACATTAAATCCTCGCACCTCATTTAGCTTCAGAGATTTGGGATTATGCTTTCAGCCAGACAGGCCAGATTTCCCACAGAGGGATGAGCCTGCAACCCAAAGGGATGCGGGAGCTCTGCTCGGAGCCAGGGCAGCCGTGTCCACCTTCGCTCTCCAAAGATGGGTCAGTGACAAGAGCCCGAGAGCTGCAGCTGTGCCGGGGACCCCCTGCTCTGCACGGGCAGGTGGGAGCAGCGCAGGCTGGAGGCAGATGCCCTGAGCCCCCCCATCATCCCCCACTGGAGGCAGAGCTGCTGCACGAAGGGCACAAACTGGTGACAGTCAGCAAACACTGCGTACGCCTGGAGTTCGGCGTCCCAGTCAACATCTGCCTTCACTAGTAGGTTTACTGGAAAGAGGATGGTATTAAGGTGTGATTTCAGGCAGGTGACTCACAGACAGACAAGGGAATGTCTTGTTCTCCCTGCAGCCTGGGGGAGTTACTTTAGTACAGCTGGACGTCAGAGGGAGCGCATCTTCAGGCACCCAAATGCCCGTGTAAGGAAAGCACAAGCAGCAGCCCGTGTGTTCACAGCACTCTGTGACAACCTGCCTGGCTGCACTCGCTCCTGGTGGCAGCAGTGCCACCATTGCCACCATCACGTCCCCCTGCCTGTGCCACGCTGCCTGGCCCCAGCACCAGCCCAGCAGCTGGGGAAGGAAAGCCCGCAACGGCCACAGCCTCCGCCTGGTCTCATCCTGTGGGGAGCAACACCTGCAGGGCCACCAGCCTGCAGCCCCAAATCCAGCCCTACTTTCAGTGCCGCAGCTGCGAGCAGGCTGCTGTGCGGGGAGGGGGTGCGGAGGACACCAGGAGCTCTGCTGTGCCGGGGCTGAGCACGCTGCCTCCTCACAGGGCACCCCAAAGCTCTGCCTGCACCCGCTCACCTCGGGACGCCGCAGTCGCAGCCGAATGTTCTGGCAGCGGGCTACATTGCAGCTTCCTTCAGGTTTCCTCTGTGGGGTGGAGGGAGTGGGTGTCTCGGGGGTCTGAGCTGCACGGCCTCCCCTCGGGAGCCAAGGAAGAGTTCTCTCTGCAGCTCCTTGCTCTAAACTCCCTGGGGTTTGACATCACTGTCTGCGCACAGAGGAGAGCCGGTGATGGCAAGAGCAAGGAGGGAGGCATCCCAGCCAAAGGGCTGTTTTTTCAGGCGGCTTCAGGATGGGAGCTGCTGGACCTGGTGTACGTACACCGTGCCCTGCAAAGTCGGCCCCAGCTCTCGACCCGAGGCGCTGCGGCAGACCCAACAGCAATCTTAAAGACCTCCCTTGTCAGCCACGGGTAATTAATGCTCGCGGCGCCTGTCAGGGCAGCAATCTGCATTGTTTCCCCATTGCACAGGGCCAGCCTATTGTTTCCATACGCCAGTGAGTCAAGGGGCCAAGGGTTAGTGGGTTAACAGCTCCGTAACGTCACGCTGCGCTCAGGGTGGAGGACGCAGCCGTAGCTCTGCGTTGGGGCGTAACTGCACCCCGGCCCCCAGCTACAACCCCTTCACCCCTGCCCAGCCAGCCCGCCTCGGCTCCCCGGCACGCTCCTCCCACGGGCTCTGCAGCCCCGCGCCAAAAAAGAATCAGACCAGAAAATGCAAAGCTTGAGCTTCTGCAGTTTAAGCAAGGAAACGTTCTTTAAAAAAATGCAGCAAAAGTGTTTATAGCATCCTGGCGACATAAGCAAACATGTGACAGGCTGCGAGGCCGGGACTGCGTGCTGGCATCCCCCGGATTTTAATGTACAGAATCACGCAGCTTTCTCCAAGGACACTTTGCACTTTGTTTGGCCTTGGCAACCATCAAGTTAATAGCAACACTGCTTCCAAAAAAATAAAATCCTAACCAAAGGCTGACTTTTGGCAGGGGAAAAAAAAAAAAAACCCAACCCCTAAGACACTGCATCATTTGGAGCATGCACTGTTTAGTACTAATGCAAAATTTATTGCTCCAGCAAAGCCCAAACACTAGCAGCTGCCGCCTCCTCCTCACACTCCTCTGCATCTCTGAGGACCACCTCGTGTCAGCTGTGCCAGTGGTGGGGTCGGAGCAGCGAGTCCTCGGAGGGCCACGCCAGCCCAGCCCGGGGCTCGTCCTGGGGGCCGGGGTCCCAGCGGAGGCTGGCCTCGCAGCTGCCACACATCAGGAACAGATTGCCTTTGGCTCGGCTGTGACAGCGGTTGTTATTAGAGAGACACCAGCGACGCGAAAGCCTCTCTGGAGGAAACTGCAGCGAGCCGGGGATGAGGTAGGAGCGACGGGGGAGAGAGTGAGCAGGAAAACCACAAGACACTTGCGCCTGCTAAAAATGATTTCCACCTAGTAATTTTAGCAGCTGTTGTGTTCCTCTGCCTACCTTCCTGGATGAATTTTAAGTAGGAGGTGAGTGAAAATGAGAATAGTGACAGAGTTCCCCCCCCCCTCCCCCAAACCTCTGTATCTGCACATTTTTAACTTCTCCCTGACCCCATCTTAAAGACACAGTCAGTTATTTTCCCCAGTTATGTGGGTTTTGTCCTGGCTGGTAAAAAGAACCGGGAATTCACATCAACATTTCTCAAGGGTGATTAAAAATAGTCACCCATTGGAGGAGGACGGAGCCGCACCAGCACCCCTGGTCCAGCCCTGCATCCCAGCCCAGGCAGCCGGACCTGCCAGCCTCAGACCCCCAGGTCTGGGATACCGGTGCGAAAAGAAATTCAGCTTCCTAATAACTAACAAACTCCATGAAGCCCTTGCTCCTTCCCTCCTGGAGAGGGACGGTTTCTCTCTGGCTGGGGTGGACCTCAGCAAGGCCCTGCCTCTGCGTGGAGGTGGCCCTGAGGAGCAGCAGCGCAGGGCGCTCGCTGTGCCTGTCCCCTCACCCTACACCCACCTGCGGCTGCAGCGGCCACGTTTGGAGAGAACAGGGTGGGGGACAACAACTGGAAAAACCCTGCCTGAGCCGCGCGGTTAAGCAGGTGCTCTGCTGAACCACACACACGTTGAAGCACTCGCCGCAAGGGCTGCTGGGCGGTTGGAGGTATGCTGACATTTACACACAAGCTATAACCTGTGTTTTAATCCTCAAAAATATATATGTGTGGTGAGCACGGGCTCATGTCAAGCAAAGCGCATGGCATGCTAGCAAACCAGGTGGAGATTTGTCCCCTCGACGGGGACAGGTAGACCGGAGCACCAGTTTTAGAGCATGAAGTCCAGTTACCTGCTCATTTATGCTGCTCTTTTCTGGGGCCTTTGGGACCCGAACATTTTGCTGAATTCCCGAGGGATGATGAGGTGTGCTGCTGAGTAAGTTATGGTTGCACTGAACTCAAGTCAAAAACACCACTACATTTTATTTCCAGCTACGTCCCAGGACATTATCTTCACCACTTACAGAACAGGCAGCAGGTACTGACAACCTTCTGCAGCAAGATTCCTCAAACCTTTCTCCATTTAGGCACGCCATCTGAAGTCAAACAAGCTTGTCCTCATTCTGATCCTTCAGATGCCCTGTAAGAGAACCACCTCTTAAGGCTCCTGCCACAGTAAGCTCTCCTGCCTCATGCAATTGCCTCCAAGTCCCTTCATCTTCCACCATTTACAGCTCACAGTGAAGGTCCTCCTGCATCCCAGCTCTTAAATCTCGCCCTTGCCAGTCCCCGACACCCTTGTCCTCAGCTCTGACAAAAGAAAAACCCACCTCTTTGCTGCTGTTTGCCTCCCAACGCAGTGAGCCAGCTGCTTCCCCAGGTGCAGCCCTTCCCCGAGCCCACCCTTCCACCACCCCGGGCACTGTGGGTGACCTTGTGCAGGAGCCGAAGCTCCTCCTCTTGGAGAGAAGAAAAAACCACTGCTAACCTCCATCTGTGCCTCTGTCGGCCCTCACCCAGCTGGGTACTGCTGGGAAAGCAGCTTTGCTCACGTGAACCAAACTGTAGGCAGTGTCCTCCCACGAGGATGGAAATTATGTCCAGGGGAGCGAGGCAGGGGGCTCAGCCGGCCCGTGACACGGCCCGGCTCTGGCGTGGGGCTCCCAGGCCTCGACAGGGAGGCCCACACAGGGAAAGAGGTTCCATGGGAGAGGAAGTACTTGGGCTTTTGCAGTGCAGGGGCTCTTTTCTCTCCCACCGTCTGGCGGCTCACCCACAGCTAAGGTAGGATGCAGGCTCTGGGTGGCCGCAGCACCCCGTGCAGCGTCCCCTGGCAGAGGTGGGGACCGCATGGAAGCAGGAGAGCATGGAAAAGGTGTATCAAGTGCTGTGCTGGAAAAATCAGAGCACTGATAACTGGAGAAGAAACGTCAAGTCTCGGGAGAAGTGTTGCCAAGGTTCAGTTTTCAGTTCGACAGTGCAACAAATTAATGTTTTGGGCTGTGAAGATTTTGGGCCAAAATTCACCTGTGATCAGCTGGTTCATAAAATGCCTTTAAACAGAGTCAGACTCAATACAAAAATCTGCAGTTCAAGATTTAAAAGTTTGTCACTTGAGGGTCAATGTCTTTTTGGCCTGGTTAGTTCTAAATTGGGTAGAAAGTGTCTGTCCAACTACAAATTTTCAGCGAGCAGCGGGACATCCAGATTGCCCTTGAAATGTCACGTAAAATGATTTGTAATTCACTTCTTTGAGGTTCTGATTGCTGATATATTGCTACCAGCAGAGTATATGGCATTACAAAAGAGAACGGCATTTTGTACCTCGAACCTCTTGACTTCAAAGGATTTAAACTTTATAAACAAAGAGACATAGCCTCAGTCCAGCACCAAAGAAAGCAATTTATGTAAGCAGAAAGTCTGGAACAAATAATTAAAACATGAGACTAAACAAAAACATTTGTGAGTTTGTTGAAACAACTTTGAAATATAAACTCATTTTTTTCTGCGTATATTTATTTGCACTTTACCTAAGGGTGCCCTCTGAGCGTGTTATTTCTTGCTTGTGTTGCGTTTGGCAGCACCTGAGTGGTGACCACCGCGGAGCTCACCCCGCAGGCTCTGCTCCCAGCTCACCCACCCTCACCCAGGAGCAGCCTGGATGTGCCCCGCGCCGTGACAACCCCTCTGCCCGTCTGCAGACTTCTATCCGAAACATCCAGGGGAAAACCTGCAGCAGCACACCCGCCATCCCTCAGCTCATCTCAAAACCACAACTTCTTTTCTCTTCCGTGAATCGTGCAGGATTTCTAAGCAGTAATTCCCCCTCCCCTCCAAAAAAAAAGAAAAAAAAAAAAAAGAAAAAAAGAGTTTTGGTGGCTACGCTCCATTTTAACATCTTCCATCACACCTCAGTGGGCCACAGATCGTGGCAATGTGCTGTAGCAGCTGCGGCTGGGGAAGACGTTTTGTCTTCTCCTGGGGCAGAAGCTGAAGCAGCCCCTCCAGGGCGCGCAGGGTGTACCCCCAGCAGGCACCCGAGAGCAGCCTTCGGAGCTCAGGAGTCATTAGACGCAGCTCAGCTCATTTCAGGGTAGCTGGGCGGAAGCTACAGGGCAATTTGCTACAAACACTACTGTAATTCTACCTGCTCCTCACCTGAATTTAGCGGTGCTTTGGGATGCCCGGCTCCCGCAGCCTGTCATTAAGAAAAAGCGCCGCTGAAGGCGTCAGCGCTGGCGTCACGGCGGCGGCCGAGCACGCAATGGGCAATCGCGTGGTGCCACCTGGTGGGGAGCGGGACGACGGCGAGTCTCCGCCAGCAGCCCAAGCCCGGGCTTCGGGAGCTCCTCAGGAGGGGTGCGGAGGTGCAGGGGCAGGTCCTTAACAGGGGTGACCTGCCAAAGACACCTGGAGGTCACAACTTAGAGCTTGCTTGGATTGCTGCGAAAGACTCAATCCACGGCCCGGTTTGTGACCGGTGAGCAACCTGAACTGGGCGATTACAATCCAACACACTGGGGGGGCCAGGGGGAATAATCGTTTCCACACCGATCTTTTGGTGGGGAGATGTGTTTCTTACAAGTGAAAAGCAAAGACTTGACAGGCTGCCCAGGGAAGTGGTGGAATCGCCATCCCTGGGGTACTTAAAAGACGGGTAGACGTGGTGCTGAGGGACATGGTTTAGGGGTGGTTCTGGCAGCGTTAGGTAGGTGGTTGGACTCTATGATCTTAAAGGTCCCTTCTAACCTAGACGATTCTATAGCCCTCTGCTCCAGCGAACGCGGGGACTGCCCAGCACTTGAGGACACCTCAGCCAAGCGCCAGCTTTGCAGCTCTGCCCTAGAGCGCCCGTGCCAGAAGCAGCACTGAGGTAACGCACCACCGGGCAGGGGATGGAAAAATCACGCCGTGCTTCAACTTGTCTGGCAGCAATTTTTCATGTTTTGAATATATACATGAATAACATTAGTTACTCTGGGATCACTCAGCTGCTTTAAAATGAAACATGTTCTGAATTGCTTTAAGATCAATGCTTTTTACCAGCAAGACAAGGAGAGCACATCCATTTAACATCTACATGTATTTAAAAAATAATTTTGGGCAGTTTCCTATCTCAGAACTGGATTAACTTCAGAAGTCAAAGTCCTTTTCTGTACACGACAGAGCTGTGAGGCAAAATTTATTGGTGTTGTAACATTTATCATCCTGCTACAAAATCACGGAGTAAGGAAGTCACAAATGAGTAGTGGCACGGCCTAACTCTTCATGTTCCAGCCCACAATTTTGAAGCTGACAAGACCACTAAGCAAGGCTGCAAAAGAAGAACCCTCTTCTCCTAGTAGCTGTTTGTGACACACGAGGGCTAACAGGAGAGACAGGCACTTAGGGTCCTGTAGAAAATTAGATCCTGGCAGAGAACTACTCGCAAAGGCTGATTTCTGCGTATTCACCCACAAACTGCAGTCCTGACTTTGGGTTGCATATGGAAGTGGACAAGCTACCCAGCTCCGAGCGCCACAGGAGCACAGAAGGCTAGGGCCAGCCATCCAGCCTGCCGAGGTCCTGCAACCCTTGCCGTGGTGTCCTGTGGTGCCACAACCACCTCTTAAAATTAGCTCGGGTATACTTAGTACAAGCGGTAGTTGTGTATTTACAGTATAGCAACACTCTCGCGAGGCTGCAGGATGCAAGACCTACACTGGAATAGAGCTCTGTGCCTTTTCTCTTTAAATAAAGGGAAGGGGGGAAGGGAAAAAGAAAAAACAGGAAGAGCAGAACCCCAGAAAAATCCATTTTGAGGAAGATACTTTATAGAAGACATCTTTAAGAGATTGACCTGTTAAGCTTGTCAAAACAGTAAGAGTTGTGTTACACTGCTCTAAGCACCCAGGCAGCAGAGACCTTCTCGTGGCAGAGGAGACTGGCAGCTGGAAACCGAAGCCAGCCCCATCGAGACACCGCAACCAGCGTTACTAATCACACTGACTCTGCACGTCGCCACGTTTATCTTCTAGTCAACACTGCGAGCCTTGATGGAAAATTTTGGCTTTCACATTTCAGAAGTTAGGGCACAAAGGTGTCTGTAAAAGCCACAGCCATGTGTAATACATCATTGTAGCATGCACACACTATTACTTATTTAAGGCTTAACATACAGTCCTGAGAAAATGGCCTGGCTGGTGGCAAAGCACCTTCCATTGGGCTTTCCAGTCTACAAACACCACTGAAACACAGGAAGATGCTAAATTCTTAAGGTCATTTCTGATCATGCGGCAAGGAAAGAACTTTTCCTCCGTTGTTCAGCAAAAAGCTGGAACTACCAACTTTTCAAAAAGGAATTCAGAAATTTAAAACAAACAAACAAACAAAAACAAACCAACCACCCAGTAAATTTACATTTTCCCCACTATCTCTGCAAATTGATGGAATAAATCAGACAAGAGAACAGCCTCAAAACTGGAACCACTATGCACATGCCAGATATTTTAGATTCACTAGCGAGAGGCACCATTACCCCGTCTCTTGCTGGCTGTGTCTCTGAGCGCCAGCTTGGCTTCTGAACGCCACTGCATCAGACCCATCGCAGAGTGGACGGAACAGAATAGCCCGAGTGTAAACAACAGGTTTCAGCTCCTCGCACTCCCGCTTTCAAGTAAGTGCGGCAAAGTCATAGTTAAAAAAGGAACAGAATTTTTTATGGCAGAACTGTATTTAATTATTTTTCATGTAGAAATTAAGAGAACACACACACAAAAAAATGATTATTCTATAAAACTGAAACAAGCCAAACCAGCACAAATTAATATTTCAAAAATACTAAAAAGGTAAAATAGCTCTAGTGGAAAGAATAAAAAAACTTTTCAATTCTATTTCCTGCAAAATTACACTCTGAATACTACCTCGTACACACAAGAATGCAGCCCTCAGTGGAAAAAAAAATCCAGTGCAAAATAGTTTTAATCCTACATATTATCCAAATGCAATGGAAGTAAATTCACATTTGAAGAGAGCCATCCCATTTTATTTTTCTCTTCAGTAACAAGATTATTGCACAAAACCAGTCAAGTACTTTGTCCCACAAGGATGAATACTTTACAGCTTTAGTGACTCTAAAAGTGGTGATGTGAGGTTCCAACATTTGTCACTGCTCAATCACTCCACATAAAACACTGGTTTATACAAATGAAATGTGTTTATCTGATCAGCTAAATTCTTTCCTTCTCATGCATCAACCCCAAGAATAATGATTTCGCTTCACCAATTAGGCCTTGTGATTCTGTGATGACCAATTTTGATGCATGAGAAGAAATCGTAATGTAAGTAATACCCAAGGGTGGGCTGACTTCACAGGACCAACAGGACAAAAAAGCAACGAAACCTATTTCTCACTCAGCCAAGCTCACTATACTCTTATGTTCTCCCAGTGCAAAAATAGGCTATCTATTGAGAACTGTGTTGTATTCCTCACAGAACCAGATCTCAGAGTGGGACTGCACTTCAAGTTCACAGTTGTATAATAAAAAAGTCCCGTCATCTTTTGGCTAATTTGTGGTCTTACTGCTCTAGTAGAGCTCTAGTAGTAGGCTAACTCAATCAAAAGCAATTTACTTAACCCAAAAGTCAAATTGCTCCATTGAAGCAGCTAAGGTAGAGTGTGGTTTTAACCAGTGGTCTGAGACTACAAAAAAAATTTATTAAAATGGAATTTAAAATAACCCACAACCACACATTAATTCTATTGGATCGACTTAAATTGAGACACAGAAAGAAACTGCCTGACAGTCTTGCTGCAGACAGCCTTGAGAGCACTAGTTAGTATCATTTTTTCAAAATGATGAGACAAACAACAGAACAGGCATTTATTAGCACCGAAGGAAACATGGTATCCCTCAATTTGTATCCGACCGCAAACTATAGAACACTCAGTTGTCAACTCCACCACAAATTCTAATACCTGAAACATCCAAATACTAAGAACAGTATTAACGCTGCAGTCAGATACGCTCTGGGTGATGGCAGTACTTCTTTCAAAATGCAGTGGGACTCTACCAAATCATTGTGACAGTGTGACTACCAAGGTAGATCAGTTAAAACGTGTTTCAGTTACTGTTTTATGCTTTTAACGTTATTCAATAGAGGTATAAAAGTCGGACCAAGTTAAATATGGCTCCGTAGGTGCTACTCATGGGATCAGAAATGTTTGGGGTTTTTATGATTCATTTTTCACAGCATCAAAGTTGTCCTGAATGGTAGGGCAAAAGGCTAGGACAGCTGGCCACAGTCAGTAATGACAATCTTTTTGGAGGGCTTTCCACTCTTGGAACCAAAGCTCTCAATTTTTTTCACGACATCCATTCCTTCCTTTACATGCCCGAAAACAACATGTTTTCCATCTAGCCTGTAAAACAAAAAAACAAAGGCAGTTTTACTTAAAACAAGATAAAGACTGAAGCAAACGAAGCTCAGTGAAGGGATGGTAGCAGATCTTCATAGCTCTCACCTGCTGATCAACTCTACGGCAAAGGCACAAGTGGTCTACAAGTGACATGAAATACTGCTCTGGACCTTAGGAGCACTCAGAGGGATAGCGACCTTGTTACCCTCACAGCCTTTCCTCCCTTAAGTAGCACAAAACAATGTATTTTCCCTTGTGAGTCAATTAATTTGGATATTAAGAAAAAAACACACAAAACCAAAACAAACCAGAAAAACAAAACCCCATCAACCCGCAAACAAAACCCAAAAAACCTTAGAACACCCCAAACCCTTCGAATCCAGACATCAATTAATCAGGTTAATATGCAGGGCTGAGAACCTACCAGTCAGTTTTTGCAGTGCAAATGAAGAACTGAGATCCATTTGTATTGGGTCCCGCATTGGCCATTGAAAGAACACCTAGAACAACAGCAGCAGCAGCTTATTATATTGGTGTAACAAGTATGCAGCGGAGAAGACAATTTTCCTCTGCACGCTTAGACTAAAGACAGACAGAAGATGTGATGGTCTCACATTGTCTCCAAATGATTTCTAATGCCACCTTCTTGTCTCAGTACACCCTCCAGCCCAGCCTCCCTTCTTTCCACAGCAAGAAGTTAGTAATGTAATTAGTTGTACATGTCCTGGCCATGATTAACATCAGGTAACCTCTACTGTGGTTCAACAGCAGCAGTAGCTTCCTGTGATGAGTAACAATCCCAAAGAAGAAAGACTATAGAATTCAGATGTTCTTATGTATAGCTTTTCCTTTACTTTTTCTGGATTTAATTTGAGCTTAAAAGGACATGCCTATGTTACCTAGTAAATAAGAAATCCCGGATCACTTTGTTTCCATTCTGCAGTATTCATCTAAGTAAAAATTGAAGTCTATGACTTATGAAAGAGGAAAATAAAAGCAGTAACTTCACCTTTGCAGAATTTGTAAGTAAAATGTAAAAACCCCATACTTGATTTTGCACAGGCCCTTTTATAGTAAGGCCAAGAGTGGCAATGTCACCCGTTACAGGCTGACTTATATTGTACAGCAGTCTCCGCAAATAAGCACAGGCCAGGGACAATGCATTGTTTAACTTCCTTGGTATTTCTGTAACTACAAAGTGCCTCACACATCTACAAAACCTTTTTTTTTTTTTTTTTAAAAAATACATCTTCATAAACAATGCTTCATTATAGGTTACAGTCATCATAAGGTAGAAAGAATGTGTTTATTTACCGGGTCCTACGTGCTTAAGTATGAAATTTTCATCTGGAAATCTACTGCCATAAATGGATTTTCCACCGGTTCCATTATGATTCGTAAAGTCACCACCCTGAAACAGAAATGGCTATTAACTTTACTAGCACACAAGCATTATTTTACATCAGAAGTGATGCTATTGAAAATATACTCACTTGCTCTAATTTAAAAGTAATAAAATCAAATTTTCTTCAGGTTGAGAATGAGTATGGTCACACAAGGATTTAAAATCACATAACTAGATGAAGATACAGTCAAGCTAAAAGTAAATTTCTGCTCCAGGCATTGCTGATAATCTCTAACTGACATCCATAACTCCAACAACCACCTTTCTGTCTAACAAGCCTTGCTCCCAGATGTGATGCAACAAATGGCAGTAATTTTAAGAAACACCTCAAAGGCCTCAAGAAAAAAAAAAAAAAATCATCCAAATTCATTACCATAGGCAAGACCTGAGAACATTTTTTTTTTTTTTCCTTTCTTTCTCCCAACAGGTATAAACACCGGTCAGGATCTCCATTATTACTATTTGCTATTTCTAGGTTTTGTTGTTTAAGTGCTACACCTGAGCTATTTTAAACTTCCCTCAGCTACATGCTGCTTGCTGGGATAGATGTGACCACCTGTTTTAGGTTAGACAAGCAAAACCCAACACACAAACAAAAAAAAAAAAACCACCACCCCAAAAAACCCAGCCACAGTGACTCCCTTTGGGTGGCTACTAAACACTGCTTTCAACAATCTGCCACCTCCTCTCCCAGAAGTGACACTACCCATGCCGGCAAAGAACTCATACCTAACAAGTATTTCATATCATGTTCATCTTCCTATTCTCACCTTGAGTAATCTATTACAGGTGGTGTTACAGTTACTCCTACGCAGTCCCAGAAGTATGTGCTGCACGCCATGTGGTGGCATCTGAATTGCCAAGTCCTGGGTATGATGACCTCCAATTAGGCTATACCAACTGCCTGAATCATATTAACACTCCATCTCAACAAATGGAAAGGCCTCTACTGTTTCCTCTCACTTTAAAATACTTGAAACCTGTGACAGTATTTCCACTTTGGTAATGACTACCAAGTAATTCCTAAATATTAATTCATCATCTCACAGTATCACAGAATCAGCCACCTCGTATACTCATTTCAGGTCCATCTGTGTGGACAAAACAGGGAGGCAAGGAGGATTGACTTACACAGACCTTCAAAAATCAGTGGTAGAACTTTGAGTAGGATTTCTATTTTTCTTATATTCATGTATTTCTGACCCTAGCAAGACTTCTAAACTTTGTCCCTTTGTCAGTATCACAAAACCTTACTTTTCATTTCCAATGAAAGAAAACAGGTCCTTTACAGCACACTTGTCCCCTTTCCCTTAGTAGAAATATTGTAAGATTAGGGTCTCTTGTTCTGACAGCTATATTTTTCACTTAAAAAAAGTAATAGGGTACCACCGCAGTCATAAGTTAATAAAGCACTCTTACTATGACCTTCATCTCAAATTGCTTACAAAGCCATTCTACAATGCAATGCTGTTGAAATATATCTTCGTCTAAGGGAAGAGAAGACCACCAGGAATCACTACAGCACAGAAATCCTGCTCATCTGCCAAGCGCAGTACAAAGAAGGCTTTCAAAAAGGCTTTTTTTTTGTTGTTGTTTCTGCTGTTTAAGAAAAAATTGTTAACGTGCATGGACTTTAATTCAGAATTTTGAAAGATTCATCCTTTAAATCAAAGCAAAATCCATTTCAGGTGCATCATCCCAAAAATCTAGCCCAATCAACCCTTTTGGTTCCCTCCTCCACTCCACATTAGGGAGATGTTCAGAAAAAAAACAACCTTTTTTTTAAAAAACACATTCTCTATTGTGAACAGATTATTCTACTAGGAATAAAGAATGGACATGTTGTTTTCTTAGTTCACTTAGAACACAAGGTTGATTGTCATTCTACCCACAAATGCTTCTCCCAAGCAAGTGCCATTTTGCCAAATATCCCCACACTAAAGTACACTGCTATACAAAAGCAGAAAGCCTTAAGCCAGGCTTTTTAAGACAGTCTACACATACTTTACATTTATTTGTACAAAAGATGTGCTAAGCAACAGCCACAGCAAAAAGATCAGAAATGCAAGTCACGCTGTCACTTCTTTATTCTGTAGTTAGCAAAGGTTAGAGCAGAGACACTTAAAACGTTACTGCTAGTCTAAGTGGTTCTAAAAATATATAACTAACATACAGATAACTTTAATAGCAAAAGTAGAGAAAACGTTACCTGGCACATAAATGAAGGAATCACTCTGTGAAAAGTGGATCCTTTATATCCAAATCCTTTTTCACCAGTACAAAGAGCTCTAAAGTTTTCTGAAAACAAAGCATAAAGTGTTACGTTGCCATACATGATATATAATATAATCAAACACAACTAGGTTAACTATGTCCCAAGTTTATACATTTCAAAAATTTTATAGTATCTTTAAGGTATTATTGATTTATTAGTTGTTTCCATCCTTTAAAAAACGTCTGTTATAAAGCTAAGGAAAAAAAGCCTGTTTAGCTTCAGAACAGGGTACAAACACAACCCTTTTCCATCTTATCTCCCTTTTATTTTGCTGTTACGTCTTAACTCCAACCTCCTCGCCTCCCTCTGACTTTTATGCTGTTGTTCTCTATAGTAATTGTGAAGATGATGCTTTTTTTTTTTTTAAGAATATTCATCTACTGGGAACTTAAAGAAAAATACAAGTTTTGCAGAACCACTAAGCAAGCAGATGAGGAAGGAAGCACGTGACAAAACACAAAAACTCTGTAACGTGAGTGCACTCATCAGCTAGTGACAAGGAAAACAAAAGCCTATATGCTCTTTGGAAACTCTAAGAGACACCATCCCTATGGTTTATCGTTTCCCATTTGCTTTGGGGTTTGATTTTAATGAAAACTAATGTGTTTTTCAACATATTTATTCACCACTGATAACCAAACATACAGACTGTACTGTCTTGGTGCCAATTACAAAATGAAACTATGTGGAAAACCAACAAATTATAACTCGTCACTAGCACGGTTCTGACAAAGTTTTCATCGTGTTTCTCTGTTTAACAAATGGGGATGGAATGTGGAAATAGTTTCCACAAGGTAACAGAATATTCTTATTCCTGGAAATCACAACCTAAACTTTAAATATTTAGGTATGAAATTCTCCAGATGCTGCCTTACCAGCTGTCTTTGGAACCACGTCAGCTTTCAGCTGTTAAAGAAAAATAAACAAACAAATTAGTAAGTCAGCTTTTTCATACATGCATAGGAAAACTTCTGCACCGGAGGCCAGTACAACTGAACCCTCTTCCCAAGATGATGAGCTACCTGAAATCACAAGCCACCCAAAATTCCGAGAACACCTTAAGACTTTCCAAGCATTTGGCTAGTAATTAAAAATATCCCCTCAATGCAACCTTCATTGACCAACACAATAATTTAGCAGCAACTAGGAAGAATCTTTACGATGGACCCCAAGGATCAAAGCCCACTTTGGATACAACTGGAGAGATCAAAGTCTCCCCAGCACAGAGCCATCTGTTAAAATCTGCAGAAAAGACAAAGAAAAATGAAGAGCAGAAACCGTCTATCAAAATTGACCCAAATGTGTCTACATTTGCTACCAATAAAAATTTCTGAAATTGATTAGTATGCACCTTTTACTAATCTTAAAAATGTATGGTATTGTAATTGCCTAGAAAGTGTGACATAAAAACGGCCATACCAGGTTTGAGCAAAGTTTTATCTAGTTGCACACCCTGACAGTGGCCAGCAGCAGACACCTAGAAACATCATGGCTGTGGCAAGAAGTTAATGTTCCTTCCCTAGGTTGCTCTCCTCGGATGTCTATAATTCGCAGCTGAATCTAACAACTTAGCCAAAGATTCAAGGCTATGCTGCAATACTTTCACATTTTCTGTGAATTTGGCACACTAAAAGTCTTCAATGTGGAAATTAAAGGCTGTCACAAGAAACAGAGTAACATTAATGCTATTTTTCATAATATTATCCAGCTATTTGGTAAATCTCATTGACGAATAAGGAACTTGCACAGCAATATTTTTACCTATGACTCCCTCAAATGCTACTTCCTGAGAACATGAGAGGTGGTAGTGTCCAATTAATTTATCCGCTGACACTTTCAATGAAGCAAAATGAACTGGGTGCTAGCTGAAAGGGAAACCCTTGTAGAAAGAACCCTTAAAAACTACATTTAGAAAACTCTATTGATAGACACAATGTGGGTACTGGAAGCAGAAGGCCACGGTGAATTCCCTCAGTAGGGAGCAATTTGGAAAAGCAGCATTCCCTCTGCAGGTGCTGGAGCACAGCCCTCATTCCTTCCCATATACAACACATTTATTCAGAGGCACGTGCGCAGCCCTAAGGATACGTGGTACACCACAACTAAAGTCTCGGTGCTTATTGTGCCTGTCGTAAGAGCAGACTGTACCGCAGTTTTCCTGTTCGGGCCTTCTTTAAATGGCTGAGTATTGCAGAGACTGAATTGTTAATGACAAAGCTGGTTGCTACCTGGCTGTTGAGCTAGCTGCCACTTCAGACACAGCTGGGCAAACCTTTCAATGCACTTGGAGCAGGAAGGTCAAAGAAGCAGTACCTCAGAAAACCGAAGACTAAAAATCAAACAATAAGCACTCAGGGGAGAAAGAAAAAAAAAAAAAAAAAAAAAAAAAAAAAAAAAAAAAAAAAAAAAAAAAAAAAAAAAGGCAAGACAAAGCTGGAAGAGCGGCTGAAGACCTCTGTGGCCACACTGCCCCAGGATTACGCCAACCCCTGGGTGGCCAGGCGAGGGTCCGGCCACCCACTGACCCCCACAGCCGTGCTGGGGCTTCGGGTGCTCCGTCGCTGCTGGAGCCGTGCTCGCGGCACGCTACCGTAGTGAGTCTACTCTCGTTCAGCATTTCAGCTTTCAAACTAAGGTCCAAAGTCTTCTTCCACTGAGGCTCCCTACCACAGTACGGCCCAACCTCCACCTCGGGGGCCGCAGCCGCCCCGAGCGCCGCAGCGCCGTCCCGCAGGGATGGCTCCAGTTAGTGGCTGCGGACACAGCCGGGCGCTACCGCGACGAACCGCGCGGAGGTGCCCCGCTCCAGCCCTCCTCCGACCCTGCTCGCCTCCCACCTGGGCGGGAGTCACCTCACCGCCCTCCCACCCAGGGAGCGGAGCCCCGAGAGCGGCCGGGCAGCGGCTCCGGCAGCCCGGCGAGGGCCGCTCCTCCCCGGGGCACCGCTCACGCCCGCACCGGGGGCAGCTGCGCCTTCCCCGCGGCCCCGGGAGCCGGCACTGGTCACCGCGCCAGCCGCATCTCCCCCTCTTCCCCCCGCCCCCCCGCGGGCCTGCCCTGACCTTGCCGCTCACTGGCCGCCATGCCCGGGCGCCCCGCCGCCCTCGGCTCCCCGGGCACCGTCCCTTGGGCCCCGGCGCCAGGTGAGCTGCCGGCAGCCCCCCGCGGCAGCCCGGGCGCCCCTACCTCCAGCACGACGCGTCCCAGCGGCTGGTTGTCGACACCCACGTCCAAGTACACCAGCGGGTTCGGCGGGCCGGCGCCGGCCGCGCAGCAACCGCGGGCACCGGCCGCCCACATGCAGGCGAGTCCCGGCGGCGGCAGCAAGTCCCCAGACGGGCGAAGCAGGCGGCGGGCGGCGCTCAGCGCCAGCATACCGCGGGCGGGCAGACAGGCAGGCAAGGGGTCTGACAGACACCGATACACACAGGGACACGCGGCCGGTGCCCCCGCCACCGCCTTTTATGGGCTCCGCCGCGGCGCCACAGCGCCCGCTGGGGGCGGCGGGCGGCGCGCAGGGCAAAATGGCGGCGGGGGCGCTGTGGGGAGAGCCCCGGGGCGGCGGAGCTGGCGCTGCCTGCCGTGCGGGCTCAGCCGCGGGGCGCCGGCGGCCGGCTCCGTGCGGGACGGAGGGAGGCAGCCGGTGCTTTCCCCCGACGGCGGGCCGCTGCGGGCTCCGGCTGCCGCGCGGGACCCGCACCATCCTCTGCACGCCCCCCTTTCACAACGGTTTTTAGGGGGCTGTTGGTTTGGGGTTTCTTGCTTAATTTTCCTTGTGGGTGGTTTGTTGGGTTTTGGGTTGTTGGGTTTTTTTTCCACATTTCCTCACGGCCCCTTACACCCCCAGGGATCAACAGTGACAGGAAGTTTCAAAAATTTCGTAATTCCACACGCCACCTTGGGGCTTGTCCCACAGGCCCCAGGGGAGCACCTCGGCGGGACAGGCCCGGCTGCCGCCATCAGGCGTGTGGGGTAATTGGGTGCAGGGCAGAAAGGGGAGTCACGGGCTGCCCGAGCAGCGTTACTCACCGACAGCGCCCAGGGAATGATGTCGTTAACACATGACGAAACACGTACCTGTGGTGTCACCTCGGCATCGCAGACCCCCAGGGGTGCCCATTACGTTGTTTCATAAATGGTTTATAAAGGGAAATACTGTTTATGTTTTATATGAAAATAAAATTTATCATTTAGTTTTCCCAACTTAGCAACTTAGATCAAAATACTTAGTAATTAGTATACATTTTAGTCATATTCAGATATTATTTTGCAATCCACTACAGTTACCATCCTTCTTCTGTATGAGAACTTTCAATTGTTTTTCAAATTCCTTAATGCCGCAAAATGTCTTTGGATTTGGTCCTGGTCTGTGAGGTCAAAGAAAGCTCTTCCATCAGCATTCCAGTAGGAAGACAACTCTCATAAGCCAGTATACCTTCTCTCTAAAAAAACAACCCTGTTGAGATATTATACAATCTGCATACACTTAATTTCATTTCATCAAAATAATTAACAGTGCAGTTCCACACTGCTAGCTGAATCACAACCTACCATTAGTGCATCAGCACTTCAGCCAGCAGTCATATCGGAGACCAACTTTTTTCATTGAAAACAAGGCAAGAAAAGAATTTCTGTTCTCCACAGCAGCCTCATGCAAGTGTGCTACACCTACAGTGTTCTGCCCCATTACACCTGAAGCAAAGGACACACAGGACGCCTGATGCTTTTCATTTGTGGTAAACCTTGCAGTTAAAGGGACACAACTGGATCACCAAGGCTCTGCAAAATGAACTCTGCACATAAATGAAAACACATGCGGCTCAGAAAGCCAACTGCATCCTGGGCTGCATCAAAAGCAGCATGGCCAGCAGGTTGAGGGAGGTGATTCTGCCCCTCTACTTGGCTCTGGTGAGACCCTGCCTGGAGTGCTGCATCCAGCTCTGGAGTCCTCAGCACAGGAAAGACATGGACCTGTTGGAGGGGGTCCAATGGAGGGCCACAAAAATGATCAGAGAGATGGAATACCTCTTCTATGAGGTCAGGCCAAGAGAGTTGGGGTTGTTCAACCTGGAGAAGAGAAGGCTCCGGGGAGACCTGATTGCAGCCTTTCAGTTTTTAAAGGGGGCTTATAAGAAAGATGGGGACAAACATTTTAGCAGGGCCTGTTGTGATAGGACAAGGGTTAATGGTTTTAAACTAAAAGAGGGAAGATTTAGACTAGATAGAAGGAAGAAATTTTTTACTCTGAGCGTGATGAAGCACTGGAACAGGTTGCCCAGAGAGGTGGTAGATACCCCATCCCTGGAAACATTCAAGGTCTGGTTGGATGGGGCACTGAGCAACCTGATCTAGTGCAAGATGTCCCTGCTAATTGCAGGGGGGTTGGACTAGACAACCTTTAAAGGTCCCTTCCAACCCAAACTATTCTGTGATTCTATGACATTCTGTCTGCTTGCTCTGCTCTTTCAACTTCCTAGATGGAAATATGATGTCAAAGACACTTCTAAAAATGATGTATGGTTTTATACACATTATTTTAAGGCAGTAAGTTAGCAAAACTAAATAGCAGTTATCTATAGTACTGCAGGCTACCCTTGTTAAAAATTATAGAATTTGAATGTGGGAAAATAGCTCCTAAAGTTATTCTTAAAAAAAAGAAAACCAAGGGTGATTCTAGTAGTTATGCACCTGTATTTTTCAGGTTCCTTGTACTATAAACTAAGTTATTCTAATGAAGGTTAGAGTAACGCAACCATGTAATACAGCATGACAGAATCACACAAGGACAGCCCCTACGCGAGGAATAATAAACTTTCAATCCTGCCTAAGTTCTTTGCTGTCAATAAAACAGAAGCTAAAAGTGACTCCATCAGTGACATTCACTGAATTGTCAGAAAGCTGTCAATCAAGTCACTGCCCTGACCTCAAAGTTCAGGACAGAACTATGATGTACAGGCAACAAATCCTAGATGAACACCGTTTTTCAGGCACGCACTCGAGAGGGACCCGTACTTCATGCCCACTCAGTGGAAGGACATCAGGATAAATTTAGCAAGTTAAGAGTTTTGAGATAGCAACTCAACAGCTGGCGGTATTGTAGAGATGACTATAGTACGTACCATGCTTTATTACTACAGAACCATATTAGGCTATGCCAAAGGGTCTATCTTGTCCCGAATCCTGTCTCAAAGGAATGCCTAATGAAGGGTGAAAACGGGAGGGGTGTGTTATAGGCCAGTACACTTTCGACCTCCAGCTGCTTCCACTTCAGAGAACTTCCCGAGTTGGATGTGACTTTGGTATGTGATAATCTTTTTTTTTTTTTCTATGTACTTATCCACTCATTGGACCTGTCTTAACTCTTAGCATCAGCAGCTTCCTTGGCAATGAATTGGAAGCTGCCCTTCCACAGGCCTGCTGCCCTTTACATCAAGAATCTGTTTGTTTCGAATATTGCTCCCATTAGCTTCATCTGATGTGCCCTACGTCTTGTACTGGAGGAGACACATTGATTCTTACCCATCTTTGTCATACTGTGCATGACACTGTGCACACCTACATCTTTTCTCCTCTCAGTCAGTTCTTTTCAAGACTGAAAAGTCACAGCCAACTCTATTATTATTTATAAGAAAGATGTTCCGTGTCTTCAGAATCATCTTTATTGCCCTTTGAGCTGTTTCCACTTTTATGGATTTTTTGAGATGAGGGGATCTTTGCACAGTATCCAAGATAGTAATGAACAATGGCTTTATACATACAGTGCCATGCTGGTGTTTTCTATTCCTTTATTAATAATCTAAAGTTGATTTTTTTTTTTAATAGTAGCTAAATCAGTATGTATTTTCTAGTTACCCTGTTGTATCCTCTCACCTTTACATCCATTTTTGGGAAATGATAACTTCATTCAATTTAATCATCAACGTGCTTATTCTCTAGCGACCGTGAAAAACCTTGCACTTTTTAATGTTGTTCTAATTGCGGTAGCCACTAGAAGCCCAAGCCAAAATTAGCACTTGGGTGTTAAGTTCTGTGCATACCTATAGCAACAGACAGTTCTGGCTCCTAAGGATTTATTATTGAATAAACAAGACAAAAGGTAAGCAAAAGAAAATATCAACTTACTTCGCACTTAGGAAACACTGGCAGAGCAGCTTTGAACTGTTTTGCTAAGAGTGCACAGGCAGCTTTGGTAGAGCAAACAAGGCCGTTTTCCTCATTTGTAGGCCTTGGTGAGAAGGCAAAACACCTTGCTTTCACAGTGGTGATTTTTTTATTTGGGAATATGGACTGAATTATTATCTCTAGGTTTATGCAATAAAGCTACTAAATCACTTTTCATGCTCTACTCATGCACAGTCAGGTGAATTAAAACTCATGCAGACAGTATGACCAAGAACTTGTGAGTTACAGAGGTCACTTTTCAAGCAGGACAGAAAAAGTGCTGGAAAAACTCTGTCAAAGACCACCCTAGACCACTAGTAAATGAGGCGCAGAGCTAGGCTTAGCAAACTGGAATGATTTTAGAGGAGCTTTGAACACATTTGTTTGAACATACATTCATTTTTGAAATGCTGACTCATCTGGGTAGGAGATAAGTACATTTGGCTAGAAAACGAGTGCACCTGGCATCCTTGTGCTATACAAGATAGGCAACAGAATGTGGTGGCACAGACAAAAGTCAAGACAGATGCTTCAGCAGAGCCATCAGGGAGATGGGTACCTGCCCTACAGATTTCATCATTCTCTCTCCCTTCCCCCAATCTCAAAAGACAATATAGAAGTTACACACGGGTAAACAAGGAGGACCCTTTTCATAAAAGTTTCTAAATAGGTATTTTTAGAAACACACCTATTACAGACCCTTCTTATGTCCAGCAGAGAAATTCCTGCATAGGAAAAAGAACCTTACATGATACAATAACAGTATTTCATATTGATACAATTCATTACAACTTAAAATTCTTCATAAACAAGACTATGAAGTAACTGAATAAATATTACCACCATTGTGCCAAGACAGACAGGGAACAACAACAGCGGTTAAGTGACTCTTACAAAGAAACAGAATAAATGCTTGAAACGTAACATAACTTTGGGGATTTTGATTCCAAGAGGCTCGAAATGCTGTTACCTCCCAGCAGACAGATGCTGCACTGGTAAAAAGGTGACAATACATTCCTGATTCTAACTGTCCGACTGCATGCCTGCTTGTTTGTGACACAGGAATGTAGGTTAATTGTATTATTCAGTCTTGGATTGCTGCTTTTGGATTATCTTGGCAGCTGTGGCACGACCACATTTTGCAACCTACCAACTGCAAGAGTGCAACTACGTGCAACTCACCTTTGTCTGTGGCACACTTTAATGTGCTCTTCATGGAGCTGTATGCTTAGACCGTGCAAATAAAAACTCAAATATAGACTGGAGTAACCTACTATTAAGTGGATTTCACATGAACATCATTTGATATTCTGTGATACAGGGAGTTCCCATGGTATTGATTTTGACATTGATTTTAAGAATCCTTGCAAATCTGGGACCTGGTTATCTCAAGGACTTTGCTAATCTCAACCGTTAGTAGAGGGAGAGGTCACACAGGGACCCAGCATGATTTTAAGTGAGGAGAGCAGGAATTTGCAGTGGGCATTCCCACCCTCCACCTGCAGAGCCTGGATGTGCTGCACTTCAAAACACTCAATGTAATTTTGTCTTCAAGGTTTTGGCTAAGCTGGAAGATGAGTTGAGAGCTGGGAAGGATTTCTGTGATCTGTTATCTGTGATATGCATTTATTTATGAATGGGGACTAGAGTGGGGTAGATGGTGAAAGACCTTTCCATTATACTAAGCGATTATAGTGTGAAATTAAATCGTACAAGAGCTCAAAGGGCATAGAGTAGCCACACAGGTACATTTACAGATAAAAAGAAAAAATGCTAATAAATATTTCCCCCAATCAAGGTTTCCTCTTAGGAACTTGTAGTAACCCGGCTCACAACGTGAACGTTCTCTGCAGCACACACTGTACATAAAGAAGGAGTTTCCCCACGTGACTTCATACTAATTACCTACAAATAGTCATACAAGAAAAACCTCAATCCACTCATGCTCTTTACAGCCGTGATTAGCATTTTCGTTTCAGAAGTTCTGAGTGACATTGCTTGCTCAGAATTCATTACTCAATCTCCCTGCATAATGTATGGAAACTCACTGCTAATATGTCAGACTACACAGCGCCTTTACCCAGTGCCCAGGGCACCCTGCAGCTGCTTGCAGCTTCCCAGAAGATTGTCCGTACACCACTACAGCTGGTCCGTGAACATTTACGGATAGATCACAATGGCCTGGTGAGGCACATAGGGCATTTTAAATACGTTTTTCTAGGCTACAAGAAAAATGCAGCTGTTACTCCCAGTGGACTCAGAAAGCTTCAGGATGTCTAGACAGGGGGTTTGTCTATGGGTGGGTGGGGAGACGCTTTGCATACTTACAAAACAGTATCAAGATACAGCAAAAGTTATGGGAGCCCTTCTATATTCTAAAACACAGAAATTTCAATTATAACAGAACTTGAAATTTATAGACATCAGTTCAGTTTATTTACCTGTGAAGTACCACCTCTGGTCTGAGGAACAAGTAATAATGTAATAGTATCAGAAATACTTTTAGAATTCATTAGTCACACTACTTCATCTTGTAAGACTCATGAGTAAGATGAGTCTGGAGCTTGGGATGATCTTACTGAAAATGGAATTGCTCAGGAATTGCTCATCAGAGGAGACTCCTAGCAGCTCCTTCCTGGGGAGTGGAAGTCAGTGATGCATTGTCATCCCGAGAGGCTGTTGCAACACTCACTTGCATGGAAACCTACATCTGTTCTCTCACCACTACCAGCTCCTGCTGTACCTCATCTTTTCTCTCTCTGCCTGACTCCACTGACCAGGTCTTGTTTCTGTGATACAACAAATACATAACCGAAAAAACTCAAAACCAGAGGAGTGCCGACACTTCTATAATCGCTGTCAAGAACACTAGAAAATGCAGCCAGGTGAAATAAAGGGGAATAACATCACACATTTAGCATTTTAAGACTGACAGGGTGGTAATATGACATTTTAGGTTGAGGTGTATTTTAGAAGTTAATTTTACTTGCAACTCAAACGGGAAATGGTTGCAGTCTGGACAGAGGCACAGAGCCATGTGGGATCCATGGTCCCATGCTGCATGGCACTGACTGCATCCCAGAGTCCTAACTGTTTTTTTGCAATTTCACTACAGAAAGGATTGCATACCATCAGCACATAACAGCATTACTGCATTAGCTAGCATGGAACATTATGACGCTTATATGACATAATTGCATGTGACAATCATCTGAATACACAATGTCTCACCAACTAAGCTAACAAGTTGTCAGATGCAAATTAATGCGTGTCACATTTACAACTGAAGAACATAATTTTTGGATAATGAAATGTTTGGTGAAATACTTACAAGCTCGGGGTAAGAATGTCTACTTAGCATTCAGAGGAGTTAGGAGTCTAAGTTTCCTTAACTTCCGATTCTGCCTCGGTGTCACTCCTGCACATTTTTGCCATCAGGTTGGTAGTGGCAATGTGAAAATAATGCTTCTTCCCAGAGGGACCATCATTCCTAATTTAGAAAGGAAAACTGCTAGCCAAATAGTATTTTGTGTGAAGCAACATATTCTGCATAAATTTATGAACTGGGTTATTTTTACCAGTCACTAAGACAGCTAATCAGATGGGTACATGAGTATATCCAAAATTCACTGAATTCGCATGTCTTAAAAATGTACAAAATGTACATTCTGAGAAATACAGAAGCAATGAACAAGGAAAAAAATAAGCATTGATTATAAATCTGAAACATAAGAATAGTTGATGAAAATTTGAATCAATTCAAATATGCATTAAAACTCTAATAAGACTTCAACTCCAGCATTTCATTAAGTAAGTGTGGGGTACTTCAATAGTTTGTGCAAACCAAACAAAGAAAAAAAAAAAGAATACAAGCCTAAAAGTCTGAATATTTTAAAAAATATTTTGCTTTTTCTAGTGTTTGACCAGTTAACATTTATTAAAATTAACGTCATCTGTCTCCACGTTCACAATAATCGATGTGTTGATACGTGAACAAGGTGACAAATGAAACTAAATGTTCCAGAATAGTTCAACAAAATCCAAAAAACCAACATTGTGAAACAACTATGGGCAAACAGGAAAGTCTACATTGTAAGATTCAATTAAAAATGTAATTGTTCAAAACTCTGACCTAGGGAAAAACAGAATTGGTAATCCCAAAACTCTTAGAATGTCTAATAAAGCCAAAAAAGCACAGAGAAACCAGTGTATTTAAAAGTGGTAGATACTAGTGTTTCTAGAGAGGCTAACTTTACTGTGTGTAATGGATCTATCAAAAAATACAGGGAGTTCAGTAACTGGAAAGATACTGGACAAACCAAGCAGACATATTCAATAAACAGGGGTAAGGGCTTAATCTCTTCTAGTCCACACACTTAGAAAAGAGAAGATAGACTTAAATAGCAGAAAAGCAATTACTACGATTTAGGCACGGAGTTTCTGGAAATGCAGATGAACCATGTAGCAAACAAACCAGTAAGTCCATCTGTACCAAGCTGTACGCTAGTGCCTGTAGGAGTCACAACATAATTGCTGTCTGCTTGCTTTATAAATAAAATTGCATCATTGATTAGGCTCCTTGTGGACTATTTTTATGTTCACTTGAAAAATTCTGTAGACCGGTGGAAACAAGATACCTCAGCAGAAGATTTTGGAAATCTGTCTCATACAAATCCAGCGTTCCTTCTGGAGAAAAGAAATGTGAATAGTTCATTGAGACAATGACAGACATTAGGAGTAATACCCTACATAGAGTTGGTAGGATTTCAGTGACACAGAAAATGGAAAACTGTAATAAGGTGATATTCTGGTAATAATTCAAAATGTAAAAAAGAAAGGTAATCGTTCATGACTGGAAGTTCATAATACAGGAAGATTTGTACCGACTTGGAATTTAAGCAGATAAGAGGGAAGCGGGTTCTGGTTAAATATACATACAAGTAGAAGACTGGGTACACAAGTGTAAAAATATGTTAATTAGTTTTAAGGGAAAACAGAGAAGGATAACAAATGAGAGCATTATATATAGCATATCAGGTGAGAGTTGTACAACTGTGTTATGCACTGTCTAGCTTACTTCTTTAAAGGAAAGCAAGCAGCTCTATTTACACACAGGAGTCCCAACCCCACTGTCCAAACAGAAAACAAAGAGGTGGTCCTTCCTCCAGGTTTCTAACCATTTTCAGTCTCTTGGTCCTGTAAAAGGCATGATGAAGCGCATGGCAACATACTACAAAGCACACAACCAAAATAACATGATTCAGAGATCCGCACTGATTAGGAAGAGTAAAGAAAAAATGTTGGGAAATAAGAGTGTTCTGAAGTTGTTCAACAATTGGTGAGCACACTGATGAGCAGAGGTCATAGACACATACCCGTGTAGGTGGCTGACTGGAAGCACATGCAGAGTGCAGGATGCACAGAACACACTGCCAGAACACCGGATGGGAGACACCCGCATCAGCTGGATACACACATCATACCTACCCTGGGGTCCTCAGGTGACATCTGGGAGACAGTTCACTTTCAGAATTGCCGTAGCTTCCTCAGGCTTCAAAGTAAGCTTGAAAAATATACAGTGCTTAAGGACATCTCGAGCTCTTCATGCTTTTCTCCATCTATACAGTGCCAAAGCAGGTTTGTACAGTGTCTCACTGACACTTCTTGGGAGCTTCCAGGAAAACAGAACACCAAAACCATAAGAGTCATTAATTATTAGCTGGAATGGATAAATATTTTTTCTGTTTCACTACTGAGTGCACTGTAACTCAGTTTTATTACATTACCCTAAAAGCCCATTGTAATGGGTAGTGCCAGCAAGGAAGGCAGAAGTTGAGAGTCAGAAACAAATGATTTTTCCCAATTTTGAGAAAATAAATCTCTGTTCTCGATTTTTATATATATATATATATATACACACGCATGCACGTGCGCGTATATATACTTGTGTGTATCTCGATCAACAATAAGGACTTGTGTCCTTGCGGAGCTGTGGAGTAATTGCGGTATCTCAGTTACATACTTGTACAGACACTCATTCTGAAACGGTTAGGTTGTTCCTATGTATTTGAATGCATTTCAAAGGTGTGTTTACACTAAATACTTCCACAAAATGCCATATACAAATACAGAGATACTCAGTAATTCTCTATTAAAACAAGTTCCCAGATGCAAAGTGACTGGCATCTGCGGCTGTGGTTAAGTGGAGGTGTAGAAGTCCACCGGGACAGGACCTGTACACGCCACGGCTGTTGTTGATACCGCTCTGTGTGTATTCCTTGTGTCACAATTCAGCCTGCTTACAAACAGGCAGATAAATTAAGCAGACTTTGTAACTCAAAGGCTGCATTTTGAAACCAAGTCCTTCAGCTTTAAGATGGGGATGCATTAAAAAAAAAATATAATCACCTTATTTTAGTCATTTCCAAGGTCACTATTTTCACTTTAACGACAGGCTGCAATTGAAATAAAAATGTCAAACTCATGAGAATTTAAAACAAAGCTAACCATCTACTGTGTTGGGATTAGAGAATAATCCTGTATTACAGAACACACATGTCGACACCAGAGACAAGCCCTCCTTTCCCATTATTCATCTCATGTAAAGATTTCATTTCAAAGTAATTGTTACTTGTTTAGGTGATACGCAGTACCCTGGCTACTGAACTGCAAGTCACTGATGCCTTGCTTGTCAGGGACTTTTTTCTATGTGATCTCCTGTCTATCAGTAAATCTGTGTTCATAATCTTTTATTCTGTGTCTCTTGCAGGGTGGTTCACACCTTTCCCTTCCTGCGGCAAGTCCTGCTCCCTGGAAAGGTACACCCTGCACAACTGACTTCCACATTAACACAAACCAGGGAGGGCAAAGGGGAAGTTGGGTGTTTCAGAAAGAAACTGAAAATTTACAAAGCAGCTGCCAATTAGCCAGACCTTAATTTTGCAAATTTATTTAGGAAAAAAAAAAATTAACATAAGCAAATGAGAATACTTCAGTGTTACAACAGAGTATATAAATGTCTAGCAATAGTCAAATAATTTGATCTTTAAATACAAAATAACCACATGAACACCTAATATACAGGTTTCATCTGAATACATATTTATTAGATAAATATTAGGTTGTCACATCATCTAACTACATACAGTTTTGCAAGACTAAAAATCACAATTATTTTTTCTGACCAGTTTAAAGTATGAAATGATTGCATTGTACTGTACATACAATGTACAAACAAAGACAATGGCCATTTTTGCATGTTACCTCAGATTGTACTTTTTTTTTTTTAATTCTCCTCTGATCGTGATATCAAAAATTGTACAAAGTATGAATTTGGTTACAATTTTTTGGAAATCCCCTTATTTTTCTTCATTATTTCTGTAGCACCCTAAAAATACACAGGTGATAGACTAGTACACGTAAGCTAAATATTACATGTAGATAAAACAAAACAAAACAAAGGATCAGAGTATATTACAGAAGTGAAAGTGAAACAAATGCTGAGACTCCACAAACGCTAACAAACAGGATTCATTTTCCACATAAGATGGAGCTTCAAGCTTTTTTTTTTTTCCTGCGAAATAAAACCAATGCACATTCCAAGGAAAATGAATGCATTTCTGTTAACATGTCTCTATTTGTCATTTACATATGTACAGCTGTCCCTTGAGTCTCCGCTGCAGACATTCGTGTGTATCTGTCAGTCCTATAATAATGTCTTGGCAGCAGAACTGTAGATCTCTGTGGGTTCTTTCCCAGATGAACTTCCATAGGGAAACAATTAAAAAGTAAACAAACAAAAAAAGAAGAATAAAAATACTACTGGAATTTCATATAATAATTAAGCTTTAAAACAAATGACTGTGATTACCCTATTTGCTAGGTTTTTTTCTCTAAACTTTAATACGGCAGTGAACAGATAAAAAAATAACTAAGATTTCATTTAGAAGCTTTTTCATACTGACTCCTCTATACAGTACCTGATTTTAGCTGACAGGTAAGTTTTTAAACTGTCTCAAATGTCCAACATTTGGGCGATGGGAAAATCATATTTTCTCTCTTAAGTTCTGCTTAGAAACCAAACGTTTCTGTAAGCTTAAAAATGTCAACCGTCCACTTTAATTCTCTATTACTGTACAAAGCAGCTGCAAACACTGCTCCAAACATATTGCTAATATCTAGAGGGTTTTTTTTTCCCTTTATGCTTTCCAACAGGTACTTTAAAATGATAAATTTTCAATACTACCAGTTAGCAGAAGGTCAATCCTTAACATACCTGCTTTAAAATACTAATGTTGTGTTTAAGAGAAAAATCATGTCCGGTGACTAACTTAGCTGCTCAGGATCAGTGGAGGGTGGAACATTAAATAGAATCAATTAAAAAAAATCTGAGCGACCAGTTACAGCTAATGGTGAGAAATTGTCTTTATTCCCAAACCTATGGCTTAAGAAACTTCCCCCCCAAACAAAAACCCAAAGTCTAAGGGCATAAAATCAGTTTATCATTAGCCACCCCTGCGAATGACTTCAATACTTATATAAAACAATGCAGCAACAATACAGGGGGAAACTACTACAGTAAAATGGCTACAAAACACATCCGTAACTGAAGAACGGTCTTTCCCAGGAATCATGTGGTGGCAGCACCACACCACAACCGTATTACCGTGTATTACACCAAGGTATCTTTAATATTCTGCAGAGATCCTCTACAGGTTGTCAAGTCTACATAAGAAAAAAGACACTTCTAAGCAGAATAACATATACTATACTGTTTCCCTCCCCCACCCACCAACATCCCTAAGTGTTACCGTGCCCCAGTTTCAGAGACTGGAGCACCAGAATAGTGATATAAATATGGTACCTTACATACTTGCTGCTTGCCTTAGTGCATCTTTACCTGTTCAGAGAGCTGGTCCTAGGTGCTCTGCTCACTTGGGCAAACGAACAAAATCTCTGCCATTACCAGCCCACAATCACCCACAGTCAATGAACATCGGTCAGTTAGTTGGTTGGGGTTTTTTTGCCCTAGACAATCACTTATTATTACGTTTCCACGACAGAGCTGGGCCCTGATTGTCCAGGTACTGCCTGATGTATCAATTCATTCATCACATAAATGGATACAAAATTTGGGCTAATTTATCAAAAGAAAATGGGGGGGGGGGAGAAAAAAAAAACAAAACGACTCCCTTATTCTGTTAAAGAACCCTCAATTTTCTTTTTTAAAAAAGGACCCATATTTTTCTTCAGACAAGGTATTTAAAAACACCAGCAAAAGTATAACCAGATCATGAAAATGTTGAATATTATCAAAGACGATACTAAAATATTCACAAAGATATTTACAATAGCAATTCTTAAAATAATTGATTTTGCATAATGAACAGCGCCTTTCTTAAAAAAACTTGAAACAGGAAAAATATAAGTGTGGGACCATCTCTACATAATATGTTTGACAGATTCAATACTCCTACTGGAAAATAAAAGAACTAAACCACCATTTCCTTTAATATCTACAGCAAGGTGCTGCTGACTAGCATATATATATCATGACGCATGTACAGCAGTAGTGGGAACAAAAAGAGGAAAATAAAACAAAAACCGCAAAGAATTTACAAATATGACTTTGGTGAGGGAAAGCAAATCCAGAGTCGTAAGCACAGAGCATGCCATTTACAGCATTGCAAACTAAACACAGAGGGCTAGGAAGCTATCTAGTCAAACCGACAGGAGCAAACAAAATTTTGCCTGGCACTTCAGTTTGAAACGTATTGTGGCGAGCAAACGAAGGGTGTTTGATTGGATTTGCGATGAGGAAAAGGAGTAGGGTCAAAGTTGCTTTAGTAACAAAAAGAAAGGAAACCAATAACTGTACAGTGGGCAAAAGCTGAAATGTTGCACCACGAGGGCAAAGTTGGCACACATGCACTTCTTACACAGCTACTGTACATCATTTATAAGAGAGAGAAAGAGAGAGAGACGAAGAGCACAGAAATGGGCACAGAAGCAATAGGAAGCTCATGCAGGAGCAGCAACCACACGAGAAGCACAGATCACAGGGGCAAGACAGTGATCGTGGCAGCAGGGTCTCTTGAGGGCAGTAGCAATCTACCGACAGTTACTTATTCTCCCCATGCCCGGTCCTTTGGGAGAAAGAGCTCATCCTGGCAGCCAAAGTTTAAAAAAAAAACTGAAGAAGGAGAAAAGAAAAAGGCTGAATTATCTGTAACAGTCACAAAAACAGAACGCAAAGCAAAACAAAAATGAAGCTGTAAGACGTCTGTCCAATGTCAACGCCCCTTCTCAAGCCGATTATTAAAAATAATTATGCAGATAGTGATGTTACTCTCCCTCCGTCCTGCAAGGATTTCCTGGCTGCCTTCAACCCAGCTTGTCTTACTATGCATTGTGCAGTACAGACAGTGAAACAAATGCTTGGGGCACCGAAGGCTGTAGGTAACAATCAGGAACAGTTTGGTTTGCATCCCCCCTCCTTCTCCTTTCCATTCCGTATGGCATACATGGCAAAAAGATCTATTACAGCAATCTCAACAGCTGGATATTAATGCAGCCACAAATGGTACTGATTTGAACCCAAAACCACAAAAAAAAAAAAAAAAAAATCCCTAAACATTGCGTACTTTTTTTTTTTTTTTAAATTTTTCCTGGGTGTTTCCAATCTGTGTGTTTGGCCAGAGGAATCCTCTGCAAAGAGGCGGTTAAGATTCCTGCGCTTGCAGAAATACCAACACCCATGGCTGCAGCCTGGAGATTCTGAGGACTCCGTTACTGAAGTCGCATTAGCTAAACTGCCGGCTCCTGCTGACAGGCCTGTACGTCTTCCCTATCTTTGCCACTTGACTGTAGGATTTGTGCTTTTTTGAGCTTTGTATGTGTTTTTGTTTTTCTTTTTGTGTGTGGCCAGGATAATCACTCCAACGCAAACCTGAGGTTGGAGGGGAGCAGAGGGGAGGTGGGGTGGAGGGAGATACAGTTTCAAAAAAATGGAAGAACACGCGTTGGAAGGACACTCTGAGACGGGTCAATTAAAGACAGTTCCATTTTGTTGCCTTTTCTTCCCTTGCCAAGATACTTCACACTATGTTTATCACAGAACTCTCTCTCTAGAGGATGAACAACAAATGGGATTTCCAATAGCTGCACAACTGTCTATGCTTCTTTGTCACATGTAGCACAGCAGACTCGGAGATTACTGCATTTATTTATTTTTTGTATTTTTTTCTCCCGTCGCTTTCAGTCTTTGAAGCTGACAAAAGCAGTTCTGAGATGAAGAAAGCAGGGAGTGCACCATTGGATCAAGTTGTGAGGTTTTTTTCTTCTCTTGTGGAAAAGGAGTGTTAAGATTCCTCACTGTGCAGCCACACACGTGTGAACAAGTGAAAGGGATGGGAGAATACATATGGTTTCAGTTGTTCTCAAAGAGAGACAGAAGGTCATCATTGCTATTGCTTGGCAAATCAGGAGGATCCAGGTACGAAAGCAGCTCATCTGGATTTGTGAGTTCTGGAAGCAGCTATAAAATATAAAGATAAAAGGAAAATTACAGATAACAGAAACACAATTGAGGAAAAAAGGGATTAAACACCACACAGTGCTGGAAACTGGCTTTCATAGGTATATATCCAAATAAATCAGAAGGCAGTGACACAAACCTAACACCCCAAGATGATGCAGTATCCACTTGTTTGTGAAAGTCTGTATTACTCAGTTTTCACCTGTGAATTACATTACCATCTCAATTCAGGTTTCTCAATCAACTTCCCCATCGCAAACTTCATCAATAAACAAAGTATATTTCCTGGCTAGTGACGCTGAAAAAAACTTCTCAATAAATGCTCATTATGTATGTTAGTTGCATATAAAACACTGAATAAAAACTTGAAACACGCAGTTTGAGTAATACGTATTTGAGCTTTAAGGCAGATCAACAAAGACTGGTCTATCCAACTGGCACATGGCAGTGTGATGCCACCCGAAGCCTGCATCCCTACAGAAAGAGGCAGCCCTGTCCCTTCCTCACCCCTCAGCCACCCCCTAACCCCTCTGTGCGCTGATGTGAGCTGTGGGGCAGTGCGCTGGAGCAGGAACTCGCCCAGGGTTAAAACTAGCCCAGAGTGGGGGAAGAAAAAAAAAAAAATAAAGAGAAAAACCACAACTGAGAAGGGGTATGGAGAGAGGAGTGGCAAGGCAGGTGGGTGAGTCCTTTTCCCTTCTGTGGCAGTGACACAGTTCATGGTGGTCGGAAATACTCGCTCAACTACAGCATTACATGCAATTCCAGATATTTTAAAGGGTCAGGGGCATAATACCCCATCCAATAGAAGATGCACTAATCTCCATGATGTTTTAAAATATCAAAAGAAATAGTTGTGGTGGGCTTATTTATATTCCAACCATCACTCAGATTCTTTTTGACGTGACAGATAACAAGCAAATCATAACACCTGCGTTGTGCACCAGGCAATGCTTTCTGCTTTATTCTGCATCTCACCATATCTTAGTCAAAAGTAAAAGTGTCATTTATAAAAAAACAGCAGGGAAGACTTTGTAATAAACTCCCTTTATATTCAGTGTTGTGTTAAAGCCAAGACAGAAAAATATGGACTCCTTTAACAAACTTAATAGTAGGTATGAGAAATTCGTTTTAAGTTGTTCTATGTTTTCAAATACTATAAAACTAAAAGCTTGACTGCATCACATTTAGCACGGAAATACTGTATTTATATGCTTCTATTACTCCTGTGCAAATGCAGCTTCATCTTCTAATGTTATATGGATGAACATATTTTTCAATAAGCTAAACATGAAATGCAGAAAGAAGTTTATTACTTTCTAAGCATTTTGAAAAAAATGCAATGTCAAGTTTACATAAACAGAATCTCCCAGAAGAAATGCTTTTCTTACAGTACCACCTCCTTTTATTCATGGTAAAAATGCTATTGTCATATACTAGACTAAAGATAAAAGGCTTTTAAATGTATTTCACCTGCTATCATAATTTTTTATGAACACCTAGTACAGAAGCCCAAAAGAAAACTGTGGCACCACCAAACGTGTGGAAAGTAAAGACCGGTTGAATTTGTCCTACGATTTTACAAGTCAGTTCTTAAAAATTTAACATAACGTCTCTGAGACTTATTCTTGTATACAGGGGATTTTAAAAAAAAATTTTTTTTAGAAAGGTGAATGTTTTAAACAACATGCTCAGTATCTCCGAAGATGAAGTCTTCTAAGTTTTGAGGGTGACCTTGGCTTGCCTTGGTCAGAGGACTCAGGCAGCCCAGCTGCTGTGAAAACCAGAGACCTCAGATAGGACTTGCTGGGCGCTGAGGATGCTGTACTGGAGCAGAGGTAAGAGACAGAGGAGCGCCGGAGCTGTGAGGGGTGGGGGCAGAAGCTACGGGAACACACTAGACTTAGGGGTAGAATTTGGAGTACTGCAGCCAGTACTCCTGAAGAGAATACTTGGGAGGTCTAACCAGTCGTAAGTCTTGTGCCTCTGCTATCTGACATACATGTGTAGATCATCTGTATCTGTACCTATATGAGGTTTATCCTTTAACCCAGGTTAAATCTTAGACTGCATCACACTGAAGTCCTAAAGAATTGATGTGACTGTGTCAGTAGGCAGCGGACCAAGTTGCCCATGGTACAGTCCCCTGTTTGGTTTGCTGCATGGGACTTTATTCAGCCTGATTCCACAACACAGCCACTGAAAGTTAAACCCATTAAAATAATCCATCTGATCATGACAGCTCACAGATACTTCAAAGAACTATATTCCTTGCACTGCACAGTACTTGCCTTCTTATTTAGCTAAGATAATTTTAGCCTCCCATTAAGAATCCAGCATGCCTCCCTCCGTGATAACCATGGTACTGTGATAAATGTACACGTTTTTCTACTTTGCTTTTCATCGAGGAATGAGTGCCTGACCCGTAACACCATACTTTATGTTGCTTAAATATTTGAAGAAAAAAAATGACATTTTTATTTCACCTATTAATATTGCTCATATGGGGTCCTTAAGGGTTCAGAACTCTAATTGCCACAAGAACTATCATTCCCAAAGGATGTGCACGTGACCGTGTTGTGTGAAACAGCAGCAGCCTGGTTCAGATAGAAGTTGATCCACCGAGCACTGTTCCTGTAACCGGAGCATCCATCCCTCCCCGTGACCCCTTCCCTCGCCTCTGTGAGGCTACCTGCCGGCACAGTGCTCGCGTGTGACAGGGAAGATGTAAGTATATAGCAACCGTAAATAGAGATATAAATCCAAGGCACAGAGGTGAACATTTCTCTAACAAAATTACACTGTGCAGCAACAGACTGTAACAGACAGAAGATACGCGTACGGGAACGCACAACTGAAACGAAAATCCAGTCCTAGTGCTAAGGAATTTATATTCTGGGAGGCAGGTGGTTAACCAGAGACATACCTCAGCTAATTCACTTCCAACTCCACTGAATGGATAGTAAGAGACGGAAGATTACTTTTGGCCTTAAAACTAGGTTTATCTTTGCTTGGTTGTGAGCTGCCTCCCATAGTGGCTAAGGAGGCAGAAGACGTCCTTGCTTATTTTCCTATGTGGTGTACCGGGAGGAAGAACTTGTGCTGCTGAGCTACCCACACGAGCGGATATGGATGTCACAGCCTGTTTTTGGCCACAGGGAGCAGGGACAGTGCCACAGGGTGGGCCAGCACAGATCCCCCTCCCACTGGCCAGGACATGCTGCAGGGCTCAGCGTGCAGCTCGCTTGGCGCAGCTCCGCCACAGTCAGAACCACACACAGCTGCATCCTTCCTCATATTCAGGCACTGCGATGGCTTCAGGGTCTAGAAGAGCACACGGGAGCCCCCGTCCAGCGACGAGGGGGAAGGGAGGAGATGGGTCCCAGCCTGGTGCCTGAACTGTCGCCTGAAGAAATGCCTGCCTTGGTGCTAGGAAGAGGCTATGGCTCGCAGGCCACGACGCAGCTGCTCAAACCAGTGCCGTTCTCCCAGCAAGCCAGGAGCTCCCTGTCACCTCGGCTGCAGCACTTGCACCCATGTACCAAAGCATGAAAGGATGGCATGTGCCGTGAAAGCAGCTCCCCGTCCCCACGCCCTCCCCGCCCTCCCGCCGCGATGCGAAGCACACGCTATGGCAGGCAGATGATAGTATGACACAGACTTACATCCAGCGAGGGCTCCGGCATGTCGGGTGCTCCCTGTCCACCAGCCTGACCCTCTAAGGCTGAGGAGGGATTAAAGGTCAGGTCACTGTGTGGATGGTTGCTAGAAGCGGCCGGGGGCGGCTGCCGGGACTGCTGGGTAGGAGGCCCGCTGTGATGTAATGGCTGCCCTGACTGGCTGCTGGGGTGAGGGACGTGCAAACCTTGCTGCATGGAAGTATGGGACTGATCAGTGCTGCCGGGATGAGGGATCTGCGGAGGAGGAAAAAAGCAGGAAAAGAAAGTGAGGCCACAAGGTACAGTGCTCGCGGTGCCTGACTCTGTAACTGCATGTTACAAAAAAGAAATGACTTAAATAAATTAAAAAAAGACACACACAACAACAACAACAACAAAACCCACTCAAAAAAAAAGAAGTAAAAAAGCGCAATCAGAAAAGAAAACTCCATATCCCAATGTTGGAGGAAGTGTTTCAGCTTTTTGAAGGTTATCTGCAAGGGGGAGATAAACACGTTGGATTTGTGCTGTTGGTTTGCTTCCTTGTGATGTGGGAAACTGCACTTGAAGATGCAAAATAACAAACCCCAGAGAGGAGGGGAGGAGGTGCTGCTCAGCATTAGCAAGGCAGATGCTTTTGCCCTAAAACATTCCATGAATGAATGGATAATTTGTCGAATAACGATCCCTATGCCAGGAAACTGCTTAACTGAGAAAATGCATCATTTCTGCTCAGCTCCCTTATTGGGTAGCTTCTTGACATCGCTGTTTCAGCTCATTACAAACATCTTGCAAAAACCAGCTCTTCCCCACTCCTCCCCTCCTTTTCAGAATACAACACCCCTTTTAAGGGCTGAAGATTTTCCTCGCTGATATTCACGGCTTCTGATGGTTGACAAAAAAACCAAGTCAGCTCCACTAGTGAGCTCCCCACCATCAGCAGAGCTGCTGTAGGTGGCTGCATACTTGCTGACTGCAAAGTAAAATGCATGAGCTTAAAGTAAGCTAATGATCACACTTCTATTTTGTATCCATGCCATGGATAAGGTCTCTAGCAAAAGCTTAGTACTTTTTATGTTTTCTGGGGGGAATAAACTACCAAACCACATGCATCTTCCAAACCCTATTACGGGAAGAACGAGTGAAAAGTCTTTCTCACATGACAGAGAAGCAACAAAAATGCACAAGCCCAATTCTTCCTTCTGCTGCATGTCACATTTAATGCTAGTGGATTCTTTGGGGCTTGGCTGTGGTACCATGAGAAAGAAGTGTCTGAATGCTTCAGAATCAGATGTCTTATGTCAATTGGGTATATGGAGAAGCAAAAAATGTAAACATTTTTGAGGAATGCCACATATTGCCACAAAGTGGAGCTGAAATAAAAGAACAGATACATACAACAACAGCATGAAATTCATCCAGCCAAGCCAACAGAAACCAGCAAAATGCTACATCAGCATTGACCCTTTCATATCATAGTAAACTGCAACCTTAGTCTTCAGTTTTGGAAAGCAAAAGGGAGGTTATTACAAAACTTAATTAAAATGTTCCCACAAAATTAAGATAAAATACAGAAACAAGCATTTTCAAAAAATACATTTCACCACTCTTATGAAAACTGAAACCTGAATACTGATCCATTGGGACAGTCATACTCAGCTACACCTGGGTCCTTTTCAATACTTTGGTAATATGAAGGTTGGTGGAAATAACCAGGATTCTATCTGGAACACCTCATTTGGGCCTCTTTTGCGTATGAGAGTTGAAAGTAACTGTTAAAAAGTACTGATACACACTCTTCTCTCAGTTAGGGTCACAGTTTGGCTACTTGAAAAGTATTCTGCAATATTATTCTGGTACCTTAGGGGTAAATTTGTACAAAATCTGCCCACAGACGACAACTTAATGTAAATAAATCTGCAGCCTAAAAACTTTGCAAACGTCCAAGTGAAAGTGGATGCCTATCCAAATAGTACTGTTTCCTTCTTCATTCATTGAGGACACGTGCAACAGAAAGTGTGGAAATTAAGAAAGCTTAATAATAAGAAAAAGTAAAAAGCAATTTAAGACAGTGTTGCTAAGTGGGAAAGCAGTTTCCAGAAAAAAAACCCCAAAATAAAACAGCATTATCTTGAATAGTCTCTTAAATTTATCCCTGAATGTACAAAACAAGAGTCATACTGGCACGTTTAGATCAATAATTATTTAAACCAAGAGGCATTCATATGTTCTCAGACATATTTCAAAACAAATAAGCAGGTTAGAAATTCTACATTATGTTTATATATGCAAGCATTTTATATATATAAAAATTTTGTTGATAAGGCCCTGACATAACTGTCGGATCGCGAGTAATTTTTCATTGTAAGACTGAGGACTACCACGACCTTAAACAGCCATCGCAGGTTCAAAATCCATCTGACTTATGCCACATGCTCCACCAACCCACATTTTTCTATTTGTATCCAGCTAACTAATAGTAAGTTTGCTCTGGCACAAAAACATTCTAAGCAATACACTGAGTATGTTCAGCTTGTGTCTGCAACTGCCATCATTTTATTTTAAAAGCACTAAGCCACACTATGAACGTGGAGTCTAACACAGTTGCCTTTGCTGACATAGCAAGGTAATTCCAGAGTTGTTTTTAGGAGCGTAAACTTTGGCACTCTTAAAACATTTACAATCTATAAAAGAAAAGCTTATAGCAGACACAACTACATCTTCAGCTTAGTAGCACAACACAACACAACACTTTACGAGCACAACAGTGACCTCTAGGAGTGCCGAGATGTATAGCTGTAGAGCAATGGGACCTGCCACTTGCAGAACAATATTCCTTTCATCTCAGGAGAAAACTGATAGTGAAAAAGAAGATCAGCAGGTTAAGTTGATGGTTTATCTCTCTCTCCATTACTGGGGTCATAGTTTTACCAACTCTTTTGCTGGGTTAGCTGGCAGCACCACTGAAAGATGCCATCCTGCCCTGCTACTGTTCTCGGCCACTTTTCCCATCCATGCCTTTGTCATCGGGTGCATCCTTGCAGACATGCAGTGAACTCAACTGGGGTACTGACGTGGATCAAAGCTAACACCCCCCCCCGCCCCACCTCGAATTAGTTTTCAATCACATCAATACCCGGATCCAGATCACTCGATGGCTGCAGTAACACTTGTGCTGGTGTGAGAGAGAGGAAAAGTGAAAATGGAAACATGAGTGATGACTTTTTACTCCAGCTGGTATCACCTCACTGTGTATGTGAAACTATGGTGTGATCATCCACACTGCTCAGTCATGTACCACTCCTTATACTGTCTGCAATAAGCACTAAGCTAGAGCTAACTCTGAGTTCACCTTTGTCTAAAACTTGTTTACAATTTCTGAAAACAAACATGATGTGATTGTGGCAGCTATTTTCTAGCAGTCTTGCACTGACATAGAAGCATCTGTTCTATAGTTCTCACAACACTTTGCACCGGGGAAGAGGTATTATTTCTAGCCACTTTTCAGGTCTTGATTTTTAGTTCCACAGGAGCGGAACAGCAGTGTTGAGAGAAGGTAGTTCTGATGATCCAGCCCTCGTTACCCAGCCCTACCTACACTGGGCAAACACTTCCTGGAGTGACCTATGGAGTGTGTCTGGAGGGATCGACTTTCTCTGCCTACCATCAAATAAGGGCCACCACATAAATCTTCATAATAGGAAAACGAGGAACTTCCTCAGCAGCACTCAGCTCCAGTTAGAAATAGACTTCGGGTCTAGAAGAACCTGACATCTGATCCTGACTCACCTTGTAAACATGAAATGGTCAAAGTGAATAGTAGATGAAAACAAAATACACCTTAAATGTGTAAAAAGGAAAGACAGAAAGCCAGACGAGCACAGACAACATCTTAAAACCTTAGTTCAATTACGCAATGTAATTTATAGTTATTTTTGTACCGAGATGTCTGTCCAAAGACATTCAGCTACATAATTTAGAAATGTGTTAATGGCATGCATTTCTCTAAAGGCAGTAATTTTAAGGCTGCCTTTCCTGAGAGTCTGCTACAGATCAACAGTTCATTTTTTGAGAGAGAAGAAAGGAAGAAGGAGAAAGACAGAAAGAGGAAGGCAGAGATATTTTATAATACTGAAAAAGCTGTATGGCAGCACTAACAGTCCTCAAATGTGGCCTGAAGACTGCATGGTGACGTTGACAAGGTCAATCTAATTCCCTTGTGTTAACAGACCTCAAAACTGATCCTCATTAGAGAAAATCAGCCATTGACATAAACTAGGTGGAACCTGCTTTAGCACTGCTTCCCGTTCCCAAACAGTATAGCTTGCTTATGATAGATGAGGGAGAAGTGAGGCAAAGGTTTAACTGCCAGCTATCGTAAGCAAGTATCAGATTTGCTACACACTGGCCCACAGAACCAAAAATCTATTAACATTTCCCCAAATAACCTCTTACAGCTGTGGAACATCCATAGCCTTGAGTAACTTTCACCTTTGCTATCATCTGTAAGCAGTCCCATTTTCAGAAAGCCACAAATTCTTCACTCTCATATTCAACCACATCATACCCTACCATTTCAGAAATTTCACTGAGGCAACTACTACAGCAAAGGCATAGCAGTTAACTGACGAAGTCAAGAGGTAGGTGTCAGGTAATAGGAGACAAAGAATAATTCCCTGTGGCTTTGATTCAAAGGAAAGCAGCTGTGAGTGGTTCAGGTCGGTAGTATTTCCCCTCACTACTATATTCTAATACTGTATGGTTGGTTCTGATGCAGATAATTCAGACTGCTCTTTAAGCTGAGTATGTGGAGTTTGCCAATGTAAAATTAAGTTTACAGCATGTTTTTTCTGTCCTTTGTTAGCCTGTAAAGTAGTCAAGTCGTCACAGTTTCTGGACTCTTCCTTTCCAGTCTTGTTACTTGGGCTCTCTCCAAGCTATACTAAGAACTCCCTCTCCACTGTCTTCCTATTTCTCACCATCCTCCTTGGAAAACCCACTGCCAGCTAGAAGAGACATTGACAGAGTAGGCTTTTGCTAAGCATCTGCCACCACATTTCCTCATTACATCCCAAAATTGTACTTTCTAGTATTCACTTAAGACATGGCACAGATGACTTGTCAAGTTAAACATCCTTCCTGTGCAGTAACAGCACACTATAAAGCCCCTGCCCTGTAACTTAAATGAACATAAAAGGATGTATACACACTCCCCCCACAGAGTTAAAATAGATGACTAGTCATGCCTAAGAGCTAAATGTTGCTTTTCTATCATCTAGCTGCTGGAGTACTGCATTTTCTGGAGATACATAAACTCTGTGTATAAAACTCAGTGCTATGAGCAAGCTGCTTTTCCAATGTACAGTTCTGCCTCTCCATCTGAGACCTGAGGAACCTCCGTTTCTTAGTCTCTTACACTGATAGACTCTCACACCAGTGGCAGTGTCTCTCCTTGAAATCTACAGGCTTGTCCTATTCCCAACAGCTTAAAGGTGCCTTTCATGCTACTTGAGTAGAATTCCCCCTCAAAATGCTTTGATGCAAATTTTGCCCTCAGGGACAAAGCCAAAGAAGATATTGTCCCTGCTTTGAAGTCAGTCAATGTCTTGCTGTAACAAGCTGTCTGCAGATGTATATTCACAGACACTGCTGGCCTAGGGAACGAAGTCTAGTTTTTTGCAGGTGTCAGAGCAAAGCACAATGATTAACACAAGCACACCAAGTCAGGTTGTCTCTTTCAGATAAACAAGCTTAAACGGCAATTCAAAAAGCTCGGAAATGCTTCTCCAAAAACTCGAAAAGGCCAGAAACTAAAAATGGCATTTTTGGCATTTCTCAGGACTATTCTATTTCACAAACTTCCAAAGTGAGGAATCCATAAAAAGTAAAAGCAGTTCACAAGGCAAGTCCATTAGCTGGATGAGAGCTCCTTACCCCCACAAAGGAAAACCTACACCCACAGCACCATTACTTACAGATTCCTGCATGGGGTGGCTGAGAGGTTTGTCGAGAGCTGCCATGCTGCTCGGCATGTCTGGGGGATGTGACAGCTGTGGCCCATGCATGAAGTCATTCATAGACGTGCCACCGGGATTCCCATGTGGAAAGTCAAAATTGCCGTGCCCTTGGTAACTGTTGCCTAAAAGAGAAACACATGTGATATGAAAGAAACTATTTGTTTCCCAACATTGATCTCTCAGAGTATCTCATAAAAGCTGTATGACATGGCATCATCCCTGCACAGCACAGGACAACTGCAATGCTGAACGTGACAACACTGTGCTCCCCACCGCTGAAGCGAGCTGGAGGAATAGTGAGGAAAAAATGGCACTCAGCTTTCAAATACTGGCTGCTGTAATAACTCATGTACATGTTGTAACTAATTGAAAACTGCTGACATTTTGAAAAACTACTGTCAAGTCACCACATAAACTTAACCAAGTCAAGAAGTGAAAGGGATATTAAATTCTATGGACTATTTGCATATGGAAGCATCTCAGTACAACTGAGACTGATTGCCCAAGTCCAAAATTATCTATAGGACACCTGTGTTATTTATGTCTACGCTTCTACACACTCAGTAAGATTGTAGCATTGCTTCAGTTTCTGATGAAGCTAACTGACAGAACTGTATCAGGAAGATGCCACAGTACCAACTCATAGCACAGCATCTATTTTACCTCTTCTTCTGCAGTATAAACAGTCAACAAACAGATAGCACAGAAGAGGCCTTCATGTCTAATTGGGGTTTGTGACGTAATTCTCCTTGCTCCTGTAAAACCTAATAAAATTTGCTTGCCTGTCTGCAAATACAACATCAATTTTCCCCTCTTGGATCTATTCTTCTCATTTTCAGAGTAACAAACTGGCTTCCTGTAGTCTGTGTTTCAGCATGTGGATATGCATGCTTGTAATGAAAACTACTGAATTTATGAAATTCACCTAACTGGCCTGAAACAATGCTCTCCAAAATTTCACACTGATTTGGAATATGTGATCTGGATTTACCCCCACACATCTATCGTCTAGCAACAAGCCTGAAGTCCCCTGCTGATCTGCAGGACAAGTACAGTATGACCATCGTCAATATGTTTTGATCTGTCCCACCTCAGCCCAGTGATATTCACTTGAATTCTAAAGCAAGCATGTATCCCAATACAGTGGTTTTACTCTCCATATCTTTTTCTGGCTGGATCCCTCTGTTAACACTTCCAACTGAGATACTAACTCTGGTGGCTTATTTACTATGAACACTAGAAAAGCCACTCAGCTATTTTGTATAAGTAACTGAATTGGATGATACTGAGCGCTGAAATAATAGAATAGCTTTGGAGCTTGCACGGACAGCCTGCAGTTTGTCAGCTGAAGTACGGCAGCTTTAAATGTTCAAGTCAAGAAGGGAGTTTGACAAACTGAAATAGCTGCATCATTTGCTCTTTAGCACAGCTTCACAAGAAGTTTAATCTCAGAAGAACAGAAGTCATTAGCCACATAAGAGTACTTCGCAAAGAAGTCAGGACTTTGATCTATCATGTAAATACTGCAGAGCCTTACTAATTCTTACTTTGTTAATCTGCAAACTGGGTAAGTTTCACAGAATATAGCTGGTCCTGCCTTGCTTCTCAGGAAAGATTTAATAGCAGGGAGCTGGAATAAGGTCTTGTATTACCGAGCACTTGTTATATTTGCAAATTAAACTTTAGTATGCTTATTGTCAAATGCAAATAAACAAACATAAACCACAGTAGTAATACGACCACTACTACTGCTTTGCTCTAGAGTACTGTTAACCAGAGGGCATTATCTAATTCTAAACACTAAGTTTCAGTGCACATGTTGCTGGAGAATGAAGATGCAAGACAGTATGCCCAGGGAGTTACAGCCATGCAGCAGCATGCCCTTCTCTGGGGCAAGAGTTTTGCCACATGCTGAGGGACAGACCTATAAAGACATTTAGGATAATCTGGCACTCTGCACTGATATGCTTGTTGCAAGGGAAATAGGAGAGCGTGGGTTTCACCTGCCATGGATGAGTCAGGGCTCTGAGAAGCAATGACTACCTCTGCTACAGAATCCACAGGGGAAGGCAGAGAAATAACAGTCTAGGCAGCAATCATTACACAAATCCTAAATCCCACTTTATGTGACTATCCTATCCGTTCCTGATTATGAGCTAGAAAGACGAAGAAGAATAGATGGTTCTGTTCTCATGCTCTGACTGCACTTCACTCCTACTAAACGAGTGGAAAATTTGTGATTCAGTGCTCTTGGCTTAGTTATAGTAATCATTCATCTGTTTGAAAACCTAAAAAGTTTTATCATCTGTCATCAGTTTTGCAGTCATTGGAGCAAATTAATCATGTATTGCATGCAATCTATATTTTTCTTCAAACGCCTGCAAAAAGCACATATATCACCTTGTAATCAATTTGGGGATTCTGATGGTGTGAACAGTTGGTCTTTTCCCAGAGCTGAACTGAGTCATATCATATTACTTGCAAAAGAAACAGTCTCTGGTTTCGTATTTTCAGAAATGTCACTATAATTGAGTTATTCACAATATACCAGCCATTTGAAAACCTGTCTCCACTGCTTGTATTTAGTTCCCCGTTTCTCAATCTGGCAGCACATGGGTAGAGGAAGTAATTTCCTAAGGCAAAGGTGTTTGCAAAGCAGTTGAAAGCTCTTTAAAAGTCACCCATTTTCTGGGTGGCCTACCAAATGTCACCCACGTGGCCACAAGTTAAACTTAGTGGCCCAAGTAGCAGGGTTAATCGGTCAGGTTCTCTACTTTATTACTTCTGTAGCACTAGGAGCATTCACTTGAATGAGAGTGAAAGAGAAGGAAAATGGACAGAAAAAATGAGGAAAGATGTGTATTGTGGCAGGCCATAAACATATAAGGTAACATAGAATTTTTGTTGACTCAGGGAGGGCTGCATGGCAATAAATATGACAAGCCCCAATTTCCTTATTAAAATATATTTTCCTCTAAACAGATGAACCTTAAATGAAAGGGCTGATACAGAATTTCAGAATTGCAGCCATATAATTTGCTTTCCTTATGCACCTCTCTGAGAAGATGCATTGACACACCTGAATCACAAAGCTGACTGAACCACTGACTTCTAGAGTGACCACCTGCGTGCACAAAGCTGTAAAACTAACCTTGGTTACCATATTCAGTGGAGTTGTTGCCTCCTGGAGGAGGGGGTAGGGATGGATAAGGTGACGGTCCAGGACCCAAAGCTGCAATCATCTCCATCACATTTGGCATGATCATCTGGCTTGGACTCATGGTCTTAAATCTTTTTGAGGGAATGCCATCTGGGTCATCTTTGATGTGAATATCTGACTTTATAGGGACAGGCCTCCAACTGCAAGTTGGATCAATGGTAACTTCTTCAAACTCTGAGCTGTAAAACAATGTGAAAATTTTAGCACATTAATCAATTATTATTACTTTTTAATCAATTCGGCTGAAGTTTCCATAAGAATCTGCATGGTAACAAATGTTCTGAAATGCTCTAGTATAATACAACCTCAAGATCCTTCATTCCTCAAGCGTGTGCCAAAAGCAAGTTTTAAAAAAGGCAACTGTGAGAGCACATTTCTGTGTTTATCCACACAATGAAATCCAAACATATCTACGTGGTATGCCACATGTGAATCAGAGGGACTACTTGTAAACACGAGAAAGCATTTAATCCTCCATTCTTTCTCTTCCCACTTCTTCATTGGTGACGCTGCCATCAGGAGATAACCCAAACAAGATCTAAGCAGATGGAAACTGATTCACTGTATCACTAGCTCCACCAAGGAGTCATGAAATAGAATATTCAAGTTCAATCACTAAGACCTACTTTGGCATGACTATCTCAGTACTCATTAACATATCTCCTAGTTGCTTAGCCTTGGATATCAGAAATTAATAAATCCACTTACTTTTGTATAGCGTTCAGAATACCCCACATATACTGGTCAACCTCCAAGCCCTCCAGCAGAGCAGTTTTACTAGAAAGGAAAAGAACCCCAAACCTCATGTTAGAATATTGCTATGCGTGTAAAAGCGGGATGAAATCAGCAGACTCGGATCCACCAACTTACTCTCTGTAACACATAATTTCAGAATCATTTGGGGCAAACAGTTTTAGTTCTGTATCTGCATTACCAGGGTAATAGCACTCTACATCAAATAGATGAGATAAGGATACATCTACTTGTGCGTGTCCACAAGCTGCTTGCATCCTTTAAATCACTTTTTATGTGAAGTATATTGTGAACGTAAAGGCTTTTCAAACATAGCAGATCTCTCCTGTGAACATCAGCTAGCCCTGGTTTCTTTTCAAATTGGATCTAATTTTTTTTGCGCTACACAATAATAATAAGGCTTCAAAGTAACCATGTATTATAGCTATTTTACTTAAGATCAGCATAGATGGGGACAGAACAAAACAAAAATGGAAATGATTTACTTATGTAGGCACTTAACTCTGAACGTCGGTGCTCATACTCAGAGAAACAGGACAAAAATTTTGGCCTAGATATATGAATACATAAATTAAGAAGCAAGACATCCAATTCTTGTGATATTTTTAGCCTAACTTAGAAAAGATTCAGGTTGTTCAGAGAAAGCACCTGCACTTTAGGATATGTATCAATCGTGGATAGTCATTGAAACAAGCTTGTCTCAAGCCTGCAACGTCCATAAGAGCAGACAGAATGGACAATCTCCACTCCTGTTTATACCTAACATTGGCTGGCACAGAACTGGAGACTTGCAGAGATCAAGTACAAGTTGCTACAGCTACAGCTGCTTGAGCTAAAGAGTCCTGGCTCCTCAGCTGAAGCTGGAACAAATTTGTAACCCTGTGGGAACTGAGCACAGTAGGTTACAGACACTGAACTGGCCTGCAGATATTCTGCGATTCTTTCTGCCCAGTTAAACGTAAGAATGGGCAGACTGTAACACTTCAAAGCTTTTGTGCCATTTCTTCTGCAGTATACTAGCTCTCTGGTCAAAATATAAGGTTGAAAGTATGTCAAGGTATCCCTCTTTTCTTTTAAGCAATCACTCCAAACTTCTGGGCCTTGGAAGTCTTTTGCCTTTTTTAAAATCAGCCTTATTCTGGACTAGAATCCCTTCTGCTTTCTGCTCTCACTTTAATTTGCACTTGATGTTGACTTTGACCTTGGAGGGCCCAACTTCATTTCCTACCTAATTACTGGGAAATGTTGCAGTGTCCAAAATTCCCCCACTCCTTGAACGCTGCCATTAACTGTGTATCTATGTGACTCAAAGCACAGTACCTGAGACCGTTATTTGGCATCCGTACTTAATGTTCAGCTGGATGCTGAACACTTTAGTATCTACATATTCCAAGTTCAGTAATTTGGGCATTACAATATTAAAATTATACAAAAATAACTCTAGAATAGACTATCTGTTCTTTTGACATGGCATGTTATCGACTGGTAGATGCTTATACTTCATAATCTAGGGGAAGACAAACTCCCAGTTCATTCATTTATGTAGATACCTGTCTTATCAACGTAAATATTTGAGCTTCTTTTGAACTCTACATAACCCATTGATAGCCTGTAATGAAAGCTCGCAGATTATGTATTTTGTGAGAAAATATCTCGTTATCTGTTTTTTAAATTTCCAATAATCCAGGGTGTTCCCTCAATGTATGAAATATTACAAGAATTCTCATTGGACTTTATGCTATTATGTAAATGTAATATATACACTTTATTTCCTAGTACTTCCTTTTTCTCCCCTCCATGACCTTAAATATGATCTGAATTTGGTCAAATCACGTACAACTGCATCCATGTAGCATAGTTGCACTTACTTGCATACTGGACACCTCCAAGTTCCTCTTTCACAGTTCAGTTGCAAGTAAGATTCCAGATCAAAGCACTAGGTATCAGAAAGAACCAAAGAAGAAAAAAAAGAAAAAAAAAAAGGAAATAAAGGGAAAATCAGTTGGACAAAAGTAAAACTGCCATGAAAAAAAGTCTACTAGCACTCAAAACTAAACGAAATAGCTTACTTTCTCCTTCTACATTAAACTTATCTATATAGTTAATTATTTAAGTTGATAGACACAATGAAATCCCATTTCATTAGGCGCTGTCATACAATAACCAAGCTAAAGGTACCATAACAACACGTGGCTGAGAGAATGCTGCCAGGCCACTGGCATCCACTCACTTGTACATGCTTGCAATCATGACCCCTTGCTGGGAGCTGAATCCGCCGGAATGTGATTGGACACTTCAGAGACACTTTAATAGCAGTTTGCTCTACTCCATCTTCCCCATTTAGTGTCGCATTGCCAGAGGAAGCTGCTACGCTACTGAAGTTCCTCTTTACTGTTTAGGAAGAAGATATGTGTATGTGTGAGAAAACATAAGCGTACTGTAAATTCTAACGTAGAGATCTGAAAGACCAACACTTCAACCTTCAAGGGCCAATTTCATGGACAATTTATCCACATAGGTGTATTCTATGTAATTTAGAACATTCTCCCGAACAGATAAACCATCGCACACATACATATCAGCTACACCCTCAACCAAATAAAGTGCCATATAAGCACTTAAAGCAGCCCTAAATAAATAAAGAATAATCTTTCTATGCGGGGCTTTTAGGTAAGTCAAAAACAAATACGGGGGAAAAGCCAGAGCAATTCTTCTGGAACGGGAGAGTCTTTGTTAGGAACTAAGCTTGTGCCCTTGGTACTTTGTTACACCCACTCAAATAGCCCTCAGCAACACCGAGGATTTAATCTACGCACATGATATTCTGGAAATTCCTGGCAAGTACAGCTTAAGGATTTCAATAATCAAGTAAATCTTGTGTAGAAATAGGTTATCACAACTCAACATAGGCGTTCTGGAAAGTTGTCACCCACACAAAATGAAAACTCACTCTTAGTGATACAATGTTCTGCTGGGAGGAGGCGTTTCTTTAGTAGACCTTGAAGTACGGAGCGAACTGATGGCCGGTGTACTAACTGCAACACGAACAAGTGCGACTGAAAGAAAACGCACTTTGTTACCAAGAGAATCAAACACACACAGTAAATACACTGCTGAACAGAGCTGCATTCTTCCCGTGGACACGTGGCTTCCGTAAGAGCCTGATGCTTAAATACGAAAGCTGGCTCTGCTCTGCTGTGCACACACGCTCCCTTAGGGATATTCTGGACACTGTGCATATGTGGTTCCATGCTCCAGGAGCATAACGTATACAAGAGCTTTTAAAAAAGCAAATATTTTCTGCATTTTCTCCCTCCTTAATATTCAGAATACATAGAGCTGATGTATTCATCTCTGACATCAGGGTTTATTTTTAAAACCCTGGATTCTTTGACACAGTCTAGCCTACCTGCCTGCCCTCAGACTATGTTGGAAGTTGCAAAAACAATTTGCTACTGACATATCTGGAACCAACTGAATCTTCTTCCCCAACACAGAGCTTGTTGTGGATTCACAGGATGCTGCCCCTGCTCTTAGCCACCAGATAAATGACAGTACGTGGAGAAACATCAGTGTGAAGTAAAGCAAAATGGGTGGACGGCTTCTTGTCAAAGTGTCTCACACTGTGACCTTGGGAGAGGTAGCAGTTTGCTTTCTTGTCAGTGACAACAGAACAGTCAAAAACTCAGACTGTATGTGTGCAACATTCTGCATTAAAAATACAGTACTGCTCCCTGCGAATAACTAAACCATGGAAAAGGAAAAAAGGGAAAAGTTGCATGGTCTAGACTGCATCATGGAACATGAAAAGCTATTTGAAAAAACACCACCACCAATGATTGTGGTGTTGATGTTCTCATGTCAAACCAAACACAGTTTAATACCCTAACTAAATGAAATTAGTACCGGACAACAGTCTGCATCACAATAATCTACTTCTACATTAATACACTTTAGCCACCTTGTTACACAGGCACACACTAAACAGGCAGGAGACCAAACTCGTTTCCTCCCCTAGACCGCAAGCATTCTCAGAGACATCACAAGGACACCACTACATTCTGCAATAAATCAGCAGCAAAAATTTCCATATTAGCACTCCCACTGTGTCAACATCATCAAACAAGCACCTTACCAGAAAAATGCATGGAAAAAAATGAGAGTAAGACTCTTTCAGCTAAGGCAACATTTGCAAACTGTACTAAATAGCAAACTCAGCATCAGCAGCCGTGAGCTCCATGTACTTACACAACAACATGCTGTGACTGTAATTTGAATCGTGTTTCTTCCTGGCTGACAGACGTGCTTTAGGTGCAGGGGTTTATGAGATGTCTTGTTGTCGCCACGTTCAATGGTAAGTGGGGTTGCATTAACGCTGACCTGGACTGAAGCTGGCCAGTTTGTGTTCATTTGTCTGTCTTCATGGTGATAACACTTGAACTGTAATTCCAAGTCAGACCTGTACAACAACCAATAAATCTTCCTTTAACTTTGCTTTCACATTGCACAGGGAGGTCATTTTGATGTTAGGAATGCTTTTTCTTTATCAATCATTATTTTTCTAGAAGTACTGCCAGTAAAGCATAGAAATATTTTCTTCATAAGAGCCCTTAACAGACGCGAGTCATGGTGAATTAATAATGCAAGCATGCCACAAAGTTGTTATTACTATTTTACACTTATAAAGGACTTTCCAAGGGAACATCTCAAACCACTTAGCGAAACTAGACCGTGGAATGATCCTGCAGAAAGAAAGACGTTAACATCGAGTAGGTCCTTGCTGTGTGTTAAGAGTTAAGAACAAGAAAGTGATATGCTGCAGTGGGTTGTGCTGGAAGACTGTAGATTCTTCACTACTTCAGAGCATTTAAAAAAGCATATGAAGGAATGCTTGTCAGACAAAATACAGGTACAGCTAATTCTGCCTTGGAACAGGTAAATCAACTAAGATAAAATGATCTGTGTATCTTACCTCCTGTGTTTCTTTGATTCCAAATTAACACAGCTGTGGATTAAATCTACCCAATTTAGACCTCCTTTCAGAGCATGAATTCCTCCCACCTCCCCAATAATAACTTCCGCACACTATTTAGCTCCTCAAAAATTAGTTTTATAACATCTCCAAAAAAGGAAGAGGCTGAGATTAAGTTAATCACAAATTAAGTGGGTAGAGACTACGACTTCAGTTTCATACATGGATGTTAACCTTGTGTTAGGAATGAGTCATTTGGAAGAGAAATGTAAAAGAATGTGAAGAACTGAACTGAAATGTCAGGATTCTGCTGTTCATGACAGCAAGACAGCTGAACGTTTATCTTTTATGCTTGGAAAATCTAGGTGCTCATTTCTTCATCTTGCCTGAAGGAAGATAGCTTTGTAAGATTCATGAGGAACAGCTCATTCAGGAGATCATCACCTTAACTGCTATTTTCCTTATCCAAAACCAGAGATTTCAATACTGACTTAACATCATCTTTTCTTGATTTCAAAACATCAAGATTTAGCACTGGCTAAAAATATGTTTGTTTTTTTTTTTAAAAAAAGAAAGGTATAGAATACAAATTACCTGACCTTTCAGCATAATCCATCTGTATGAAGTCTTTCCAGGCTTTTTTCTGATATTTTATCAACAATTTTTTGAAAGCTCTCTCTGTAAGATCCACTGGAGATTCTTACCTCGCACCGCAGTCACCCAAACCCAGAGGGAAGCAAGGTTTGGTACCTCTGACACAAAACCCAAGCAGATTAAGTATGTTCCTGAGGACTCTGAGCTGAATGTCACAGAGTGGTGACAGAGCTCAGGAGACCCCCACATTCTTAGCACGCAGTGTCTCCACTGTGGGACACTATTAAAAACTGGGCAGTGCTAAGACTGAAGCAGCTTCAAGACGACATTTTCCCTGCCTTCAACCTTTCTGTTTCTCATAACCATGAGAAGTTCCCAGTGGGGAGAAAAATAGTTGCATTGCTATTCATTATGTTGGTACACGTGAGAGGTTTTGCCGAATATTTTAACTGGCAGACAAATATTCAGAATTGGCTCTATTCCACCATTCTCTATAAAACCGAAATCCATCCACACATGTGATTAATTCATTTTTCTGGACTCCATCCAGCCCTGAGTTAAATGTGAAATGACTTCATTACAGGACCATCCGTTCTCCCCACTATTAACAAGCTTTTCAAAACAGCAGACCTGAGCACAAGTTTACCTATGAGTCTTCATTAAAATAAGTTTAAATAAAGGCTATGTGTTTGGTGAGCTAGGGAAGAAAGAAAGAACAGATATTAAGAAACAGCCTCATGCCTCAGTGCAGCACTATAAATCTACTGAATGAGCCAGCACAATCCCCAGTAGTGATTACTTATTAATAAGAACCGGCAAATAACTGCCAAAACTCCCTCCGCTGTGAGTACTCCACGATAATGAAATGCAAGTAAGCAATAACTGACCTCAAAGTTAGGTGTTAATTATTGGATGTGGTCTGCCTGCAATCTCCCTCCCTTCCAACCCCCAGGCTACCTCAGGGTAGGGGGGCACTGTGGCAGCAAGGACTCCTGCATCAAGCCTCAGCTTTAGAGCCAGAGTCCATCCCTGGGGCAGGGAACTCAGTGCGTCTCTCTGCCCACCTCACACCCTCCACACCATGAAAATAGAAGTCTCAAGAGGATTCCAGTGAATGGGAAGAAGATCCTCACAGGGATAAAAAGCTGAAGCTACAAGTTATCATACCCCCCATTAAGGTCAGGGGTATGTGGCCCAGGCTTGGGAATAAACTGAAAGTGAGGCAGGCGTAATGGAAAATGTGCTTAAGATGCTGCATTTTACCATCTCAGCTGCTACACCTGTGAAACAACCTCCATACAAGATCCTGAGCAACTAACCAGACTCCACAGCGTACAGAGACAGGCTCAAACAATGTAATCAGCAACCAGGATAAACACTGAGATACTTTCTGAGAAAAACAGAACAAAGAGACAAAATTATTCCATGGTATTGAAAATACACAAATAAAAAAATTAAGCCTCTGATTGTCATTTGATCTAAAGCCCTTCCATGAGCATGGTGGAATCAGGACATAACCCGGAATCACTTATGCAGATCTACATTAAATGCAGGAAAGTACCACCTAGGAAAGCTATTCCTCTGTGCTGGAAAATAGTACTCGCTGTAAGTGAAAACCAGAAGCCTTTGTATGTGGAAAGTTATGCTCTGGTATTTCTGACCTGTCCTTACTTGTGGAGTCATAGGAGAGGGGGAATTTAGGAAGTTAGTTTCTGAAGTTTGGAGGATTGTCTCCAAATTGTCTTTCCAAATTATTTTACCAAGCCTCTAAATCAGGTCCTTCGTTAGTGTGGTTTTTTTCATTATCAGATATCTGCACCATTTAATTTAAGCATAAACTGTAACAGCCCTGCATAGTTACTCCTGCAACTAACATTTCACAGGCCACAAAGCACCTAGGACTTCAGAGTCTCCCAAATGGAAGTTTGTACTGGTGTTGGTCGCGTGTGTCCCACACCCATTTCACCCAGAGCAGAAAGGATGGAACAGCTGCAGTGATTTTTCAAAGACTGCATGCTGTATGCTATCAGCAAGGAGATGCAACACAGATCAGGAAGCTTTTTAGAACGTGTTGTCTCTGGAAAGTGACAGGTGAGAGTACCTGTGAGTTTAAAGGGCATTTTTCCTACCTCAGCCACAATTTTTAAAGTGAAATTCCCAGCAAACCTAAATGAAGTTCATCTGGCACGCCACTCCTCCATCACTGGGTGCAAGACTTCCTCACAGCAAGGCTGAGCTTACCTCCACATCAGCGTCTGATGAACAGTTGGCCGTAAGTGAAAGACGTGGTTACTGACTGCCAGGTTGTGTTCCAGCCGGAAGGGCTCCAGTACAACACCATCTCTCACGGGAAACGTCAGACGCAGCTCATCATTGTGGTTGGCTGGGATCGAAGAGGGAGAGAAAGCGTGAACTTTCCCTTTAGCATCTGCAGTGCAATAATAATGTGTATATTTATACAGAATAGTAACAAATGGCACAGTGATCTGCTACTGGGTCTAACTTAGTAGGTTCATACACACAAAACAGAAAATCGTAAGTAACTACATCATCTAACGGATACAAGTGACAGGGCTCAAACTGACAGCAATAGCAAACCGAAGTCTTCTATTCTCCCACACTTAACATTAGGACCTTAGCATTCTGGCCACAAACAGAAACCAGGCATGGCAAGAATTCCTGGGTTTTATTACTGGATAGGTTCTGTGTCCAGGCTTACTCTGTTGGCAGAAGACTGACAACAAATCTCTTAATTATGGCAAACTGTGATAACGCTTATTGTCCCAGCTTTGAACTGGGATCAACATTGCCTAATTAGTTCCAACAGTTTCATCAGCTGAAACTATCCAATGACCAAAGACACTGGTATGCAATTACTATCTGATCTGATAAAATGAGGTTTTGTGGTAACTTACAGCTAATCTATGAAGTCCAAATGTCTTTAAATGCTGTGTTCTTGGCACAAATAATACTGCAGGCCACCTTCTACTTCGTTTTTCAGCTATCCTGAACTCCAAACACAACTCCAAAGTTGGGAAGTGCTAATGCAGCAGCAGTTATTTTACAGAAAACATAAAGGTTCTCCCAGTTCCCTAGTAAATGATATCTCCTACTGTTCATCAGTCACTTCAAAACCTCAAATATCTTGTGCTAGTATACAGCCAGAAAGATCTTACAATTCCTGCCCTGTTCCCAGCCAAATGTAGCTGTGATGTTGAGTGGCTTTGAAAGAAACATGTATCAATTTTTGGCATACTACTGAATATTCTTAAGAAGCCTGTATGGATCGCAATAGAGACGCTGCTATAAATATTCACATTTTACGCTGTTCTGCAGCGATGTTCAATGAATGGCTTTGCCCTTGAACAAAACAGACCACAATGAAAGTTCATACAATAAACAAGCCTATCAAGCACACATAACGCAAACCAAAATCAAGTAATTTATCCTCAGGAAGCGTATCAAAGGAATACTTCATGAGTAAAATCCTTACAAGTTTAACCTGGAACAACTTTTCTGATACTCTATTTTAGGAGGGGATAGCAATCTTTCTCTTTCCTGTCCACTGGCTCTAGTGAGCCTGCACTGTGCATGCCACGTATCACAACTTAGCAATTGGAGCCTCTCCCAGAGCAGCAATCAGAGCTAGTTTCCAGACCCTGAAACGTATGTGGCAGAGAACAGAGGGACAATAAATGACTGTGGGGGCATTCCGTTTGCTACTCACTTGGAGGCGGTGGTAAAGCATTGATATTTGGTTTAATGTCAGGTGGGAATGGTGGTTTGACATCCTGGTTAGGTGATAGGTATGGAGGAATATTGCTCCCTGGAGTCATAGGTGGTGTGGGGTTTCCTGGAACAGGTGAATGAGGGTAATTTGCCACAGGTACAGGCCTTGATGGCTAGAAAATAAATAACATCACATTGTTACTGCAGTCTGAAATTAAGAATAATAAGCCTTGTGATCTGTACTGCTATCAAACACCAAAGACTACAAACAAGGCAGGGAGGCCCCTCTGTCTCCGGAAGGACAAGAAACCACAGGACGTCCCATGAGGCCTTCAGGGAAGAGGCAGACTAGGAAAGCAAAGCAGGAACTAAAACCAGCAGACCAGCCAGCTTAATTCAGGCAATGACCAGATACAAGCAAGGCTGCCAAGAGGCTTATCACGTTCCTCTGAACACTCTTTCCAAAACCAACCAGCCATTCACACTTCAGTTTTTCCACACCACCCCAACCCACCCAGCCCTTTGTATCTCTTTGGCTTCCTCCCAAAATAACCCCAGTGCACAAAAGCCTACATGAAAAACAAATCCAAAGACATGCAATTAGAATGTCTGTGTCCCTTTCACTTCCATCTATCCTTTCTTCCACCCCTGTCCAACTCATCTACTCAGAACGAAAGCTCTGGGGGTCAGGGGATGCCTTTTATTCTCTGTATCTGCAATTTGATTCTGTTGTTAGTTTGCTGCTGAATAAGACAAACTAAGAGAAAAAGGACAGTTAAGTATAAATATTAGCTATAGTATTAAAACAACATTGGGTTTGTTTCTTGTAATTAAAGGGATGGTTGCAGTTAACAGAATAAACCAACAACAATGATGCGAAGGAAGCTGACATTAAATAAAACTGCAATTGTGTGGTACTCTCTTGTAATAGCTCGCGTACCATAAGCGCATACACGAGAGTGTCAGAAGACGAAAATCTTTAGACAGCCAAAGTATCAGGACTTCAAATCTGATTCTGTATCTAAATGCTGTGCTGCTAGCCCAGGATACTCCAAAGTACACAAGAAGACAGCTGCATTTTGAAATCTTAAGCATTTACGTTTCCAACCATCTTTGCTTTTTTCTTTAACACATACAGTTACTATCCCCACAATCACTACCATCCAAAGTTGCCGGTCCTGTCTGTGACAAGCTGGAATTTTTTCCCTAGCCAGGATAATATCCTTTCTTAACAAGGTCTTTTATTTTCTAACTGTTTCCAGAACAATTGATATTTGAATACAAAATAGGGGATGCATTGGGAAGACCACAGACTCCCTGTTAGAACTATTCTGTAAACAAGAAACTTAAACCCCATCTAAAATAAACACATGCAAAATGTATTAAAAAAAAAATAAAAATCTATCACTTGAAAACTTCAGAGAGATCTTCTGCTGTTATTTTAGCATAAGTGACTGCACTGGAATTACAGTAGTTGAGGATCTGTCTCCTCCTCGTGTTCTTCCTGGCAGTATACTGCAAAAGTTGCCACGATGCAACAGGCATTCCTTTGGGTACCACAGTGGACGGCTTGGTTGCACGTAGAACAGATGCTCTATAGTAGAGGGTTTTGGTTGGGGTTTTTTTCCCCCCTCTTTTTTCCAATGGCGTTTTCTGTGTGAATCACACTGGAACAATTCCAATTCAACACCAATGCGCAACTTAGATTCTTTCAGCCTACATTCAAAATCAAAATGTAATCCAGAGACTTCGACAGCTAATGCTTTAAAAGCAGGTCAGACCATCGATGGTCCTCCCCATTTTTATACTCACTGGAGTACCTGTGTGCAAAAGATCACTTTTGTGCGCACTTCAAAGATGTCAAATCTCAGCAGGCCCTCAGTACAAACTCAGTTTGGATAACATGAAGTACGCAAGATGTATCCATAAAACAGGTTTTAGGCAACATTTTAACAATTCTAATTCTTGCCCAAAACAAGCAGCGCAGAGGGAAAAGGAGAAAAGGGGAGGTAGAGGTTGGAGAAAGTCACCCAAACTTCAGTTCAAAGATGAATTCTACAGCTGGAACAGCTTTTAAGTTTGGGCTGGCTTAATCCAACAGTGATCACTGTAGGTCTGAAACTGGGATGCTGCAATGTGGAACTTGTTTATTACAAATTTCCAAAGTTGTATTTTTGCAGGGTGCCATGAATAGGTGAAAATATTACACCTGAATCCCCTTAGGTACTTCTTTTTTCATGCTATTTTTAAAACAAAACCAACACTTTCTTGTAAATGCCTCTAATGAGCTGCAGTAACATTCAATTTTCTTTTTGAACTGCTCTGAAGTTACGATGCAACTTGGCTGAATGACTTGATTCTGTGATATCCAAAACATTAGTAAAAACACTGTGCTTTTTTCTCTCTTTCCTTTAATTATGTAAAAGCAGTATCTATGAAGTCATTAATGTCATTTCATTCATAAATGTCTACCAGAATGCAACAAGATAATCTAAAAATTCTTACCTTGTAATACTGCCCCATGTTGACCGTTGGAGGAGGGTACTGCCCCGTGTTTTGCTGGCTTGGCATCCTCTGTCCAGGATAGCTGGGAGACGTAAGGGGTCTTGGAGGGTTGGGAGTGGGGTATTGACCAGGCTGGTTTGGAAACTGGCTATTTGGTCCATACTGCTGGTTTCCATAATTCTGCTATTTCATGACAGAGAGGAAAGAAGACAAAGATCTGTTTCATGCAAGCAGCTGTCTTCAATTGATTATTAGCACACATTCAATAGCGGAATCAAAACGAACAAAAAAACCCTCCAGGTGAATACTCCTCAACTTAGTGTTACTCATGCCTAAACCAGGGCCCTGATGGCTGGAGGTGAATACTCACTCAAAAGCATAAAAGTCCGGCAAACCAAAGTGGGATAAGAATAACCATGTACCTTAACACACACAAATGCTCAGCCTTGCAGCGCTGCCAAAGGGCACCGTGTTTGAAGAAATCAGAATAACAACCAGATGCAATGTTCACAAAATCCTGTGTTTTTGCAAGTGCTACCATCCCCATCCCTGGGTCTCCTTTTCCAGACGGAGAATGAATGCACAAAAAGCAACACAAAAAAAAAGTAATCCTGGAATGGGCAGAGAATAGAAGCTGTGTTGTCCATCCCTGTCTTCTCAACATAACTGCCATGTGGGCCCTGTGCTGGAGTGTTTAGCATATTGCTAACAACGAAATTGAAGCTATTCCTAGTCATAAACACCTTGCTAGTGCTAGCTAGTACCCTGCTGCAGTTTTAGAATCAAAGTCATGAAAACTGGAACTTTAAAGGTAATAAAATGTCAGCTTGAAAAAATATCTGATTAATAAGAAGTTTCCATAAACTATGCTTTAGAAAACCAACAAGAAACCAGCATCTATGGGATCTGCAAAATTCCAGACCAGCAAGCATGTAACATTTAGGGCACTGTTCAGTACTGACTTCTTGGGAACGTGATCATATTCACTTACGATGAAAAACCTGCTTCTGAAGCAGCAAAAAGGGATTCACAGTCTTTCTTAAAATATGAAATCTGGAGATAAAAATTATCTGAACAAGGCACATTGTGTTTTCTTAACTTAATTGTAGAGTAAGTGGCAGTATTGACACAGGGTGAAAAGCCTTTCCAGAGAAGCAACTCCTGCTAAAGTATATAACTTTTTAAATTTCTGATTATTTTTTTTAATTAAAAAAAAAAAATAGTTTGCAGATTGAGAAAGAAACGTAGCTCAATAATAAATGTTTGCTGTATTTTTTGCATGACACGGTACTCTTTGCTGTATGTTTTCTATCAACTACTACCATTATTATAATCAGGGCAATATCATAGTATTAAAACTCTACACCTGGAGCTATAGCTGTTGTTGTAGTCTCAGTTTAATACAGAATTTTACCAGGAAATTGTCTCTGAAGCTAGTAACCCGTGGCTAGATTTGTAAAGACATTTAGGTGGATATAGATGCTGAGAGTTGGTGAGATTCTCAAAAGCATCTACTGCCCGATTCACACCAATTTGAATAGTAAAATGCATTGGTGATTTTTAAAATCCAAAAGCTTGTCTGTCTACATCTTTGGTTGTCTAAAATTCTCTAAAATTTTGACCCTAAGTGTTTTGCCCAAGGTCATAATACACATCAATGGCAATGTAATTTTGCCTACAAAGCCACTCAGATCTCATATAACAGCATGGGAACTTAGAAATACCACACTCCAAATAAACTGATATTAGATAAATGCTGACACAGAGGGATTTGAGTTCAACATGATTTATATTCATCTCAGTGCCTATGGAAAAAATCAAGCCTCAAGAAGTTTGGAAAGCAATTGGTCTTTAAAATAAATGTTATTATTATTGGTGTTTATACAACGTATGCCCTGTATTTCTTTAGAACAATAAAACCATTAGAAAAATGCAGATCACATATGTATTGGACTCAAATGAAGTATTTCACCTTCAACATCTCTTTTAAGTTGTCACGTTAAATAAATCAACTCCTGTGAAGGAAGTCTGCTTACAGTCTATGAATTCACCATCTAGTACGAGAATCTCAAAGTGACATTTTGAGGGCTGAGCCGGTTTTGGGCCTTTCTTGGTTTTAATGACTGTCATCCTGACTAACATAGCAAGGGTCAACCTGAATGCTTTAGAAGCTAAAAAGGAAGAGCCGCTGCAGCTCGTATTTTAATGGCAGTGTTCCTACTAAGGCTGGAACAAAGATTGCACCTGTCTTACAGGGATGCACACCACACATTACCCAGCACGTTGCAACTTTCAGTCAAAATAATAGTGTACATAAAATATAATTTATTTTATTACCTCTCCTGGGTACGGTCTCTTTATGCCCTGTATAGGCAAAGACTGGGGGCGTGGGCCTGGGTAGGCTTGCTGAGGCATCCTCTGCCCATGGGTGCTGAAGGGACTCATTCCAGGAGGCCTAGGCTGGTTCATGCCCATGGGTGGCCCACTCATGCTGGAAGGTGTCATTCCTGCTCCCATGCTTGCGGGGTTCATGTTGCCTGGCATAGAAGCAGGGCCACGAGGACCAGGCTGGTTCATAAACTGGTTGTTGTAAGCCTGAGTTGGACCCATCTGGAAAGAGGAACAAACCTTCAACGGAAGAAGAAGAAAAAAAAAAAAGAATAAAATGCGACATGCATTTAAAATGGGAGGAGGGAGCTGAACATGCTTTTGGGGGAGGGAAGAAGGAGAGGATTTATGTCGCATTTTCCTTCAATGTTTTGCAGTATTTGATGGGTGGTGATGTTATTTATAATAAAAATTCAATTGGAACTGTAGACGGCATAAGAGAGAAAGACAGACATAAGTCTAAGGTGAGCAATTACATCATTTAAATTGGCTAGTCTGTTACTGTAAAGTAAAAGGTTAGGAAGTTGGCTGTGTAAATACAGCACAACACTACAATTTCTAAGACATTGTGCTGCTTTACATCACCCAGCATAGGGGCCCATATACTTCAAAACTGAGAAAGGTAAAAAGCTAAGCAGGAAAAAAAACCTCAACTGATCAAACCCTTGTTTATTTTAAGAAAATATTATTACATGAAGTCATGACATGCTGGAGGGCTATGGATCACTAGAAATGCATGTCTCGCATACCTGTTTTCATAGAGAACATTATTAAAAAGCAAATCTCTTTTCTACTGTTGTTTCCTTGTTTGAAGGGGAAAAAAAACCCAACCAACCAACTGTAGCTGGCAAAATAAACAATTACCCAAGCGGTACAAAACCTATTCCAAGATTCTGAAACATTTCACCGGGTACTCAAATTTAGAGTTTCACAGAGCTGGCAAAGGCAGCAATAATGTATCATGTCAGATGCAGCCGTAGATGCATAATCTTCCATTTTTTTAAGGGGCAATCTCCAAACTACATAATACACTTAAGGCAAGACTTATCGGGAAAAACACAGGAGACCAACTCATACCTACATACACACATTCCAGCAGTTTCTCATAAGCATTTATAACCATGCTCATGCACAAAAAAGAAAAAAAAAAAAAAGAGTAGGCACCCTAATAAACAGCGGAATAAGAAGGACAGCCCAATTCCCTGTAATAGTCCAGATCAAGCAGGTATGAAGACATAAGGGTTACTCTCTTACCGGTCCATACTGGTTCATGTCCTTATTCTGCGTTTCCTGAAGGGCTGCCACAGTGGCTGTAGCTGTAGCTGTTGCTGTAGCAGCTGCAGCTGCAACTGCAGCAGCGGCGGCAGCTGCAGCTGGCTGGGTGAAATCAGCTGGCGGCCTCGTATGGGGAGGGATCCCCATTCCTGCAGGGGTATTTGGGCCTCCAGGGTAACTAACAGGGAAGAAAAGGAAGAAAGGAAGAAAGGAAGAAAGGAAGAAAGGAAGAAAGGAAGAAAGGAAGAAAGGAAGAAAGGAAGAAAGGAAGAAAGGAAGAAAGGAAGAAAGGAAGAGAGAAAGGAAGAGAGAAAGGAAGAGAGAAAGGAAGAGAGAAAGGAAGAGAGAGAGAAAGAGAGAAAGAGAGAGAAAGAAAGAAAGAAAGAAAGAAAGAAAGAAAGAAAGAAAGAAAGAAAGAAAGAAAGAAAGAAAGAAAGAAAGAAAGAGAGAGAGAAAGAAAGAAAGAAAGAAAGAGAGAGAGAATTAAGACATGCCTGGTGGATTTTGTTTTGAACGTTGGTGCGACGCTCATCTGGTACTGTTCCAAAACCATGTATCAATGCCTAATGAAAACCAGCGGGACAGGGAATGAGGTGTGTACATGCAATACAAGTGTTGCTCAGGTGCAACAGCCATAGAGCTGCCACCGGGATTGCAAGGCACCATCGTCAGTTGTTTCGGGAGCAGTGAACTGCTTTGTAGCTCTGTAGCTTACTGCAAAGTTGAACTGAAATCCTGAAAGTTAATGCATGCTCCATTTCCCAATAGTGCAGGGGCAGACTGCACAGCAGCATGAACAGAGAGCCTCCTCCACTACAGCGCGTTCATCTGCCTCACTGCCGAATCATGCCAAGTGTTCCCGACCTTGTAATAACGTTCCTCCCTGAACCTCAGCAGAAAGGCCAGGACAGACCCAGCTCTACTGGATCCCACACAACCTATTTTGCAGTTCCTACCCAGCTCTCCTATTGATCATAAGATAAATTAAGCTAAACCATGCCTTTCCCACTTCAAGACATCAACTATCTTTACAAATAAGGGCCAGTATACTGTGCCCATTTTAGAGATGTTAATACAAAGCTAAAGAAACTTTCTGACATGTTCAAGGTCACCCAGTAGATCAGTGGCTGCAATGAAAGGAGGGATAAGTTCCCAGAGTCCCAGGCTTACATTCTTCACACTAGACTGACTATGCTAATGACCTTTCCAGCAAGCTTTGCAAAGGGACCATAAATAGTGGTTTCAGTTAAGTGCACTTACCACCCTTGTTTACAAAGCACAGACACAGAAAGTCAAAACACAACAAAACCCAGGCTATTAGTTTTGGCTTATTTCACTAATGCAGCATTTACTTCCCCAAAATAAGTACACAGCTTGACCATCTCTTTTAACAAACATCTTCACCCCCAATTCTTTTCAAATTCCTGCTGCGGAGTAAGTCTTTGGGCAGAAATATCCCATTGCACAGGAACCTACTTTGCCTAATATACTCAAGCTTATTCCTCCATATGCACGTAGAAATTATACCATCAATACCTTTCACATTCTGCCCTTATTAAATGTTAATCATTCCTAAGCTTGTGGTCTGTTTAACAATCTCTCTTAATTAAAACTTTATTTTGGGGGTTTATTAGAGCTAATTGATTGACCTAAGCCATTTCCATTTACTGTGATGAATTTCATTGCCGTTTGGGTAGCTGATTTCTGAAGCTGTAAAAGCAGCATGCGCTTCAGTTAACCAACATAAAATAGCGACTGAGACTTTATATACCTAAAATAAGCCTATGACACTTCTGCCAGGTCACTAAAGCAAGCTGCATCAACTATTTACATCCATTTTTCACTTCACACATGTAAATCCTACCTGCCACCAAAGCCTCCACTTCCAGGATAATTGGGGCGCCCGTACATGCCCTGCTGTAGGTACGGCTGAGTGGAGCCTGCCTTGGTTGAAAATTGTTGCTGCTGTCCAGCAAACTGAGGGGAATTGATTCCAGGGTTGCTGGTAGTCATCCCAGAAGCCATGGGATTTCCTGCTGGGTTCATAGGGTTGTTAGCATTTGCCATTGGATTCCCCAGCACCTGTGAGCAGAAACATGAGAATAAGGGGGTGTACACTGAACTACATCAAGCAAATTAAGTTCATTTGCTGCAATCAATAAATTACAATACAACCACCCTGTATTCTGAACTCTAATGAACACATGCCTTGTTGTTATCTAGGTGCACATTCCTGGTGATTTCTCCTTTTCTTTTGCCATTCCCAAACAAACAAGAGTTTCTGATCTCTAATTACCCTCCACAGGAGATTTTTAACTAGATGGAACCCAAACTAACACGCTTGTGAAAAAAAGTTACGATAAAGACCTGCTAGAACCATGCTCTGTAGCTGACAAATTCATCCAATTAAGAGAAAGTACATGCTTTATCTTTTTTTTATGTAGGATTTCAAAATAACTTGCAAATATTCAGTCTCATTGGCATACTCTAAAGGATACTACAGATGCAGAAACTGTGAAAGAATGTATTTCAGTGGCTGAACCTGTTCTTGAATCTAACTCTCTCTAAAGCATACAGAACTCTTGTCGGTTGTTTTTAGTGCTTCTTAGAAAAGAGTCCTCCGTTCTGTTTTTAAAAGGACTTGGTTTGCTTGTTTGAAGCTCCCCCCCCTCCCCCAATTGAATCAAAATTGCTATGATTTCCATTGAGATGCAAGTATGGCTGCATGAAAATCTGTCTCTTACTTGGGAAGAAATTCAGTGATCATGTTTTTTGCAGAAGACTAAGTCATCAGCTTTGGGAATTTATGAAAGGGAAACGGTGAGCCTGGCTCATTCCTTTCCCTTGGGGAGCATGAAGACTTACGAGAAACCCTGTCATTCATTTCAGTCTGCTCTGAACAGCTACAGCCAAGCTTAACATTTCAGAGTTTCACCCTTCCCTTGCAGTGATTCTCAAGAAGCATTTTCTTCTTTATACCAAAGCACTTTTTTCTCTTATCACACATTCCTCTGAATTATCATGATGAGTTCGAGTTACATTACAGTGTTATGATAGCGCAAAACTCGAGTCTTTTTTTTTATTTTATTTTACCATTTTAAGTGTGAAAGACTTTCACAAGAAACTCTGTTTCCATTTTCTGCCCAATGTATAGCCCTACATGTTTACTCAGGTGTTTCTCTCCCAGATGGAATACCTTTTCTTTTAAGGTGTTAAAAAGAAACCAACAATAACAAATGATGTTATAGACCCTGTAACTGTTTCCTCTGTTTATTTTTTGAAGAAAGATTTTGCCACAACCAGTGCTTACATAACTGCCATGCGAGTATACGACTCGTCCCCCCGAACGATTTCTCTTTCAAATGGCTCAATCCGTAGCAATTTTGTTTTTAATTTTCTAACCAAAATTAAAATAATTAAAAAAAAAAATCCACAGAAAATTTTGTATGGGATCCAATGTCACTTGATTTGAAAAAGGTAGAAAAGACAAGTTAGGTTTACGTACCATTTGCACTCATTAAAGATGGTGATGTGTTTAGAGCACTTCATCCACGGTGTAAGAAAAGGCTAGACTGTCTGAAAACTTGATTTGTGCCACACCCCTTGGAGAGCACACTATCACAAATAATTGGCATCTCCTTCATTAAAGCTGCTTCTTTTTTTATACCATAATTCAACATACATTGCCAAAGAAAAAGAGAGGTAAAAGCGGAGAGAACCAAATGAAAACCCAGTAAGTACGGCTCTCACCTGGAAGCCAGGAGCTCATATTTTTCCTCCAATGCATATTGAAATATTTTTGCAAAGTAAAGCACTATTAACAGGAGAGGTTGAAAAGAGCACAGCCTACAGCTGGCAGTTAGCACCTCAGCATGGGGGTGGGCGGGATTTCACCAGCCCAAAAGTATGACACAACCCCGGGTAAAATCAACAATAACTGTGAATCCAGCTAGAAATTTTATTTTTAATAAAACCACTCTTCAAAATCAAGCTGAAACTCTGAAGAGGTCTGGGAATACCCCAAAATCATGCTTTTAGTGTTGAAACCATACAGTGCAAAATACGTGTTAAACCCAAGCTGGACATTTGCATGTAGCTAAAGGAGTTACTGACTCAAGCACTCAGACACCTCCTTTCCGATGCCACCAAAGAGGACATGACTGGAAAAAAAAAAAATGCAGCATGTACAACAAAGAGAACACAGACACTGTTACCAATCGCAAGAGGATTTTCCAAAAAGCTTTCCATTTTGCAAATACTAGTGAAAACCCGTATCTACAGGGGAGGGAGCACAAAAACGAAGCTTACCTGGCTTTGAGAGGTGTTAGTCACACCCCATACTGTGGTGACCACTGATAAAGAGCCTGGAGGCTGGTTGGTATTTTGCTGCCAGGGAACAGAATCGTAAGGGAAAGACCCATCACTGCAAAAACAAATGTTTAGGAGGGTAAGATTCTGGAAGTTTAAACAATGGCAAGTTGCTGTCAGGGACAAAGGCATTAACACCTGATATTACCTTAACTCGCCACTCCTCCTTCCATTATTAGCCTAGTACTCTCAGAGGCATAAAGTTTCTCTAATAGCAACATGATCATATCAAAACCACACAGAACGAATGAATTCCTTAACTATACTGAAGCACAGGGCTTCTACCATAAAGGTCTGTTACCAACAAAGGTAAAAATAAACTCGGAGCAGAGTTTCAAACAAGGACACTAAGCAAGTTGCTCAGAAGCACTTATTTTTTGCAAGCCATCTCAAGCTCTTCAACAATCACTCCTTCAGCTGCCTCCTATCAATTCAATTAGATTTTGAGACCAGACTGCAGCTCCACTGTCTGCACTCGGTCCCCAAATAGCCAGAAAAGCCTTTAAAGGAATAGCAGTTCGACATCATTTTGAAAAGTAAATTGAAATTCAGATAGCGTTCTCCCACACGATGGATAAGCTGCATGCCAAAAACAGTATTAGCTAATCAGCATTCTAGAAAATCAGCTGCAGAGATATACAACACATCTTTCAGATAAATATGTGGATGAGAGGACTGGGTTTTTCCATTACCTTTGTCCACAGATACAAGCAAACATTTCTTACAGTTTTTATATGAAAGCATTGGTGGTTTCAAAATGAACACAGGATAGGTACGCATCTAGTGTAATTAATGAAATATGTTAAATCCAGTGAAAGTAACTATTAATCCCATAACTGTAAAATATATCCCACTTGAAATTTGCTCATTCTCATACTATTAACTTGTAAATTAGATTTCTATTTGCATATATGCACACATATACACATGTGAACTTTCCTCATCTATATATATATATACCATTTAATACACACACACATTGCTCTCTTCTATGATTTTCAAACACCATTGACTTGTATTTTACATCAAGAACTGCATTTTTCCCTGGTCTACCAGCTATCACCGGAATTCTACACAGGAGTTCCTTGCCTAAAGAATCCATACAGGCTCTATGAGCACTGTGTCCATGTGCTTCAAAGCCTGCACCATGAAGTGCCACACAAGTAACTCATACAAGACACGGTGAGACAACCAACCTGCTGAAGTCCTAAAAAGGGCTCTGTGGCAGACCAGGGAGCTGACTCTCTCCCATGTCCCCAGACAGCACTCCAGGCATGAACCACTTTTCCTTCCTTTTGTGCTGTGAGCCAAAATCAAGGACTACCTATGCGTTCATTCTTCAGCCTGTTCATAACATCTAGTGTAAATCATTTAAGAATAGGAATTGCATTGCACAAAGAAGCGTGTGCATATGTGATAAAAACTGCCTATGTCTCAAGCAAGCAATAATCTAACAACACCACCAGCAGTTGCGTTCGGCAAAATGAAACGGTGAATACATATTACAAACAACCAGGAAATTTCAGACAAATTCCATAATGCTGTGCTAGCACAATAGCATTGTATTAGAACACAACTATGAATTTGAACTGACCTAATTGTTTCAAAATACCCAAATTGAATTAGGCAATAAAACCACAAAATAATTAAAATGAATTAAATTAGGGAAAAGAATAATTTCCCCTAACAAATAATTATGGAAAATTAATGGAAAACAGTAATTCTCTATAAGATACTTGACATGTAATGTTTATGTTGACAGCATCCATATAAAACGATGTGTGAATAAGGGTATACTTAACACCTTGCAATCAGTAAGTCCTCCTAGCCCATTTTTAAAAATAATATTTTCTTTCAGAAGGCTGAAAATCTTCCCCCTCTCATTCAAAGGCTCAGACAATGGCTTCAGTGACTAGCATTTGCAAGTGATGCAATGCTTCAGCAAGTCCCCTCTACCAGCATGGAGACAAATGATGACTAACCCAGAATTTGTGAAAGCTATGAAGCTTTCCTTTTTTTCCTGTTCTGAATGATGCCTCCTGCTTTACTTTCTTCTCTGACTCTTTCTGATGATGTCTGCTATGTGAGTTGTTCAGATATTTATGGCACATATGAGCGTTTGTATACTTCAATGACTACAAAGCAGCTCTCTCCATGACATAAGCAGTTAAAGGACTGACTGCAACCATTCCTTTCTATCTCCCACTGATGTGCTGTGGACAAGTAATAAAACCTGAGGGACAAGACAAATACTTTGCAAGTGTATGAGTAAATAAGAAAGGTAATGACAGGCAGGAATCAAACCACGGAGTCACCGAAGGTTCTTCTAATGCAAATACGCCACACTGTTTGTATGCATACTCAAACTTTGAGCTAGCTATGCCTTAGCCTCCTGTTAAGAAGTTACAACTATTTCTTTACTTTATTTGCCTCCAAAGCATGTTTCTCTTACCCATTCCTCTCCTTTACAGTACACAGAAGAGATTTTGTATAGTATCCCATACTTTCCAATGGTAGAGTCAGAGCATTTGTTTAGTGGAAGGCTGCGCTGGGTTCTCAAAGCCTATATAACCACTTCATCTAATTACAAAGAGGAGTAAATCACTCAATTAAAACGGGTGACACCTCAAGAAACCATATTGTTGACATATGATGAAAGCCTCCGGCACAGGACCCAGCCTAACACATGAAAGCCAGAAAAAAAGACCAGGTACAGATTTGTTGAAAAATATTCATTGTGCACATTGAGTCACATGACTATTACGTTATCCAACACAGGACTTAGCTTTAAATCACAGACAACATTAGTATCAGAAATTACGGCGACAATGAAATAGTGAAGTATACACCTTGCAGAACATCAACTAATATACCCTAATATACACTTACTGTGCTAGACCGCACTTCACTCAAACTTCACTTTAGTGATTTCAATGAGAAATAGATGGCATTATCATGCTTTGCATTCCCCAGCACGATACTGTGGCCCATCACCAAGTACACACGTTTGAGTATGACTTTTGCCATACTGGATACAATACCCACCGCTCCTCCACCATGTGAAGGCTTCTTTGGTTTCAAGCAGCAGGAGACGCTGAAACACATGCCACTCAACTAAAGGATTACTTGTCCCACCACTTCCCTCTTTCAACTTGCTTTTCTGTCCTTAGACAACCCAAAGGAATACTCCCACCATCAAAGGAAAATCCATGTAAGTACCATAATGAAACGTGACCAATCCAATTCTCACTTGCAAAAGAGCAGTGGTTTTCCACTGTTATTATACAGAGCTGTGAATTATTCTGAAATCCCTTTCTTTAAACTCGAAAATAGCAGCCAATAGAGAAAGAAGCTTCAACCTCTCCAGCCACAGCGAAATGCTGCCCACGACATTGTTCCTGTTGAACGGTACAAGGGTAATTAAGTCTCTCACTACACCCTGGAGGGCAGTGAGTCAGTATGGGCTCAGCTGGAGTACACTAAAAGAGTATTGACTAAATTTATAATAGTGTTAATGAACCTATACATACTACTGGTCAGCATTAAAGGCCAAACAGCAGAGGAAGCCATAGAGCAATAAGGAAGAGATGAAGGGAAATTAGTTCTCAAACTACGATGTAGTGAAACTGCAATCAAGGAATAAGGAGGAAGGATTTCTTAGCTGCTGGCAAACGTACTGAAACCACCCATAATACAACACTTGTGTCAAAGAGGTACATCGGTACTTAGGTCTAAACAGCTTCTCTTAAACCCAGTCGTAGGAAAACAGAACTAGGCAGATATCCAGCCTCTTTGGAACAGTTACAGACTTCGTGTCAGACACAGACTGTTAGTTAATTCTAATAAAAGCTGCTTAATAAAAAGTGAGCTCCATAAATTAATACTAGTCAATTACTGTAATTTATACATGATTTGTGGCATTATTTGAAAATGCTGTATTTTAAATATGTTTATGTTGTCATTAAAGCAATTGTATGTGTATCTGATACTCTGTTTACATGTCTTCATTGATTGAGGAAGGAGAGATTCAGATGGTTTAGTGAAGTACGCATCCCTAGAGCATTGGTACTTTACATGTTGTGGAGGAGGATAAAAACTGGAATTATATCTTCCCAGTGATTTTCCACATCACTTGCTGAGAAGGCCAGGTGTCTAAAACACTACCTTTATAAAGCATCTATCTCTGTTTTAAACACTGAAAATCTACCAACTACTGCAGAAAAGCACCAGATGTTGTCTTTCTCAAAAAACCTTTTGACTCCAAGCACTGCAATCAAGTTTCCCACAACTGGGCATTCAGTGACTAGTTTCTGTTGCTTATCCTCCAGCCAGCTTTACAGTTTTGTAGGGGTCTCTGATGTTTCTGAAGCACAGTCATCCCACCTAACCGGTAGCTGACACACACAGAGTCCACACAGTCCTTTAAATCTACAGACTGTGTCATAACTTCTTCAGCTGACGCCAAGATGAACAGGTAATTGCCAGTGTAACACTGTCGTTTTTCCCATGTCTTCTTTTGTCACCCACGGACACCTAGAGAGGAGAGCATCTGGAGTGAGGTGTCAGGGATCTACCCAGGCCAAACACTCCTTTGCAGTTACACACGGCCAAAAATCAGAACAGTCCAATTACAGTTCAAAACCAGGGCTCCTGATCTGTTCTGGCCTGCCGGCACCTCTCTGGGCCTGCACCTCGCCCTGCCTCTACAAGTGGCACGTGTGTGCTCAGGGTGCCCAGCACCCCTTGGCTGTATTCTTGGTTGGAGCCTCTAGGTGACACTACTTTAATACAAACTAAAACATAACAATCTCCAAACAATGCTCCTTGCTCCTGCCTCACCCCTCTTTTCCCCCTAAGACCTCATCCGTCTGCAGTGGAAAAACATCACAAATCCCACAATCAGAACAGGAAATAAAGCCCTCTGTAACCGTAGCACCAATACATGCGTTTCATGCCCATATTGTCTCACAAGTAAGGCAGCTTAGCCTCTTTCACGCAGGTTCAGTTTTTGTTTTACTTGGATTTCTTGAATGAACACCACTCACGTAGCTTTAGTTATTAATATGGATTCAGTTAGCAATCCTTGATTAGGGCACCACCATAATCTTATTTTAAGCATACTGTTATTTAAGAAAAAGACTGTTTCGCGCGGTGCAGTGCAAATACTGAATTCAAACCGCCTTTTCGGCGTGCTTGTGTTGTGGAACAGGGATAATTTCACCACGTTTTTATAATCTTCATATCAGTACGAACAAAACCTAACAACTTCTTTAAAAATAAAATCACAAGAACAGATGGAACATTATTAGCAGCTTCCTGCAACACTAAAATACTCCAGGAAGGACTTCAGCTAATTTTTTCCCCAATTCAGTAAGCTAGGAATCCCTGACAATCTATTCATAAATAACAGATCAAACAGATGTTTTATTTTATTTATTTATGGTCAAATTTCCACTGAAAATATCCTTGGCCTTGACTACTAATTTGAAAAAAGCCAATGGGACACCTGAAAGCCAAAATTTGTTTTTGCTTACTGGTAATCAAAAACATTTCAGAGATCTGCTTTTGTTTTCTTTTTAAAAACTCTGGACATTTAGAAGAAAACAACCAACTTCTCATTTTTCATTGAGATTTTTTGTCAGAGGAACAAAACCAATGCCTCACCAGAACCATCTTCATATGGCTAAAGTGCCTGGCCAAAGTGTTTCAACTTAAACAGTTTTTAGTCTAGTTAACAGATATTAAAACACATTACTAATAAAAAATTTTCATAACACAAAATTTAACCAAGTTATCCATTGACTTTTTGTGCTGTGTTTTCCATAGACTGGAGAAACCACTCTACACAATCCATTCTCTGTTCACGCAGAGGAATATGGCAGAGCAAGGAGACACCTGTGTAGGAATGACACAAAGACCACTTACAGTCATCAAGGAAATATGAAGACATATTGTAAAGAAAGCAGAGAATAACTACCTCCGTACATCACACACTGACATAAAGCAAACTAAAAGCCAGTGTTGTGTACAGGTATCCTACGGTGTTGACAGGACAGGAAAGGAAAGGAAAGGAAAGGAAAGGACAGGACAGGACAGGACTGGTGTAGTAAGTGTGTATACTAATACTGGCTTTGGATGGCCAGCAGTAATTTACTTTCGACTGAAGCTGCCTCTGTGATGCGTGCCTTCCTCAAATACATTCCTCTACTTGGCATTATTATTTGAAGAAGTTTAAATGGCATTGGCATAAGTTAAGGCTCCATCATGTATTTCACTAAACAAATACATAAGACAGAGTCCCATCCAAATCACTGGGCGTATTTATGTAATGCAAAAGCGAAAAAAGTCAGTTTGGAAGCATTCTGCAAGACTTTATTTCCCTCTGCTTCTTAATGGCGTGACTCCAAACATTCAGATCTTACAGATAACATATACAGCTCCAAAAATTATTCCCCCCCCCCCCCCCCCCCCAATTTCTCAAGTCTGTTGTTTCCCTCTAGTCTTTCTAACTAGATGAGTATGTTTCTCTAACCCTTTGGAAAGCTTCGATTCTCCCAACTCCAAATGCACAGAGGATCCATACCTGGTCCTTTCCTATGAAGAAAGAATTACCTCAAACATTGTTTCAGTACTGGATGTTGCCTGTACCAGGCTATGAGCAATGTAAACTGAAGAGTGAAAGTGGTTAGAAATTTCATAATTCACTGTATAAAGAAGGAAGGCCGTTTTCTGGCAAACGGTCTGAAAACACAGAGGCATTCTGAACCCGTTCTAGGTGAGCAGATGCAGGTGAAGCAGTCAAAAGGTGAAAGCAGCAAGACATTTATCAGCTCAGTGGTTTGGATGGCACCTGCAGCTAGCAGGTGGCTATCACCCCCGCCTCTGCTCGTTTAAATATCGACACACATTTACAATAACCATTCATGCAGCCACACACATACGCACAATACAGCCACGGCAAAACTGAGCTGGCGGTTCAGCAGGTGATGCGAAGTACCTCTGGAAGCTGAAAGCCCTTAACTTTTTCTTTATAGTCCTGACAAGGCCTGTGAGGCCTGGGTGACTTATGACTGCACGAGGTGGGAACGCTGCCTTCCATTTCACATTGGGTTGCTACAGGTCAGGCTGTGACATGCTTGCTGCCGCTTCCTGGCGCCTTGCTCTACACACAGCCTCATCAGTTAGAGAGCCATGCCTGCAAAGTACCACGCCGCTCAACAAGAGTTAGTGCATCTGAATCTAATCCCTGAAATTAGAAAAATGCATCAGGCCAAATCATGAGATTAATTCAGAAGTTTCTGAACCTGCAAACACCCACACCCCTCTGCATACACACGCAGTCCTGCTACGTTACAGATTTCATATATGTCCACGCACACGTGTGTGCACACGCACGCAGAGATAATGCAACTTATTTCTGTCCATGTGGAAAAAACGATCACAGCTATGCAGGTAAGAAACAAAAATGCTACTGAGACCCTCTCCTGCCTCAGAAGAAGCTGAAGGGGTTACCATCGTCTGACATTATGGGACTACAGCATCCATCCGATCAAAGGAAAAAAGATTAAAGCATCACACCCAGTTCTATTGTCACACAAGTAGACCATGCAACACATTACTACAGCCTGGATTACAGTTACAAAATCCACCGGTAACAGCCCTGCTATTAACATGCCACCTGTTACCTTTTTCAAAATGCTGAAATTATCTTATGATCGTTTTCAGCTTGACAAATGCAGTTTAATCTTTATTGCATCTCACAGCACAGACCTGCTTCATCCATGTCTTATTTATCTCACATGTGTCGGAATGCAACCCCGAGCCCTCAGTCCCCCCCTGCCACCAGGCATTCCTTCTGCTCTGCTTTATCAATATACCTGGGTTTCCATATCCGACTGCTCCTTTACAATAAAAAACACACCCACCCAGTATTCTACCATTGCCTGTTGCCTTGGTAATCCAAATGCCTGGGTACTCGCTGATTATCGGCGAATGAGACTCGCATTGTTCACACCGCAGCGCGTCTGCTATGTTAATGTGAGATAATGGCAGCCAGAAGACTCCTTTTGTTCCCAGCTTTGCTGTTTATTCATAGTGCCTGGAGGTCAGCGACTGCTACAACAACCGGGGAAGGAACCGCTGAAAGCGCGAGCAGATTCCACTTCTGCTTTTGCCTCTGAGACAGGGGGAAACACGAGCAGCCCCTCACAGCGAGAAGGGCACCGGGAGCTCTGCAGTCTGACTCACGCAAGGTGTAGCAGGCGGCTGGGAGGAAGGTTTGATGGACTTGCACTTCCGAGATTTTAGACGAAGCTGATTTACGCTCCCCGACAACAGAGAAAAAACCGCTTTCTTCAAGAGGCGCGGCGGGGAGGGAGGGCCGGCGGGGAGGGGGGCAGCACAGCACCACCGCAACTTGCTGGAAGCGAGCCGGGCTGGGGGCGCCGGGGCTGACCCGGGAGCGGGGAGCGGGGGCGCCGGGGGCGAGCCCCGCCGGCGGCCAGCAGCCTGCCGCGGGCAGCGGCCGGGGCGAGGGCGGCAGCGGCTCCCCGCAGCCCCGGAGGCGCGACCGGACTGAAACCGGCGGGTCGGGCCGGGAGGCGGCTGCCGGCGCGGGGGCGGGGGGGGGGGAGCCGCCGAGCAGCCCCCCTCGCCAAGCGGCGGCTCCCGCGGCGGCTGGAGCGGGCCGGGCGGGGACGGCAGCGACCGGGCAGGGCAGGGCAGGGCAAGGGGAGCCCCGGCCAAACGACTCCGCCGGCGAGGGGCGGCTGCGCTTCGCGGCGCACACGGGGCAGGTCTGAGAAACGTCTCGGCGAGACGCCTCCGACGCTCTGCCTGTCAAAGTTGTTTGGAAATGCTGTTGGTGACACAGTGACACGGGCAAACAAACCATCACATCGTATCTCCCCTGACGTGGTAAGTGGGAAAGGAGAGCATGAACAGACTGTGGTACCTTCCCCGCATCCTCAGCTTGGGGGAGATGAGGATATTCAAGAAGATGCCCCGGCTGGTGTGCTGTTCCCCATTCCTGGAACAGCCCTTTCACGGGAAGAAACCACCGATTCCTGCTAAAGGCACTGTCAGTATCTGATTAGCGTCACCGACCCATCTGCACAGGTTGTCGATGTGCTCTGTCTACTGAGCAGGCTTTGTCATCATCTCCGGCGAACACCAGTCAGGGGTGTTTTACCAATAATTGCTAACCCATTTTATTTTAGGGGAACCACCAGAAAAACTCTCCATCACTGCAAATAGTAACGACTATTTCCTTTTCTTCCCATTGCCATACTAAAGAGACTCGAGAACCCAACTGTATGGCAATAGCAGAAATTAAAAAATGACAAAACCGTTTATCGGGAATTCACTCCTTTGCTAATTTATTTACAGGGAAATCCTGTGGAGGGTCACATTTTCATCTAAGTGAATGAATTACAGATATGTGTAAAGCAAAGGCATCAAGAAAAATACCCGGTTTTAGACAAAAATACACATCTGTGTTCCTGTGGCCAAATTATCAAAAAAGAACAAAAATCTTTATAAAACACAACGTATTTGCCATCATTTATGCCAGTAATTTTTTTTTTTTAATTTTTTTTCTCCACTCCACTGAAAATTGAAAACGTCGCCAGACTGTAGAACTCCCTCCCTGCTTAGAAGCCATGTCACCTCCTGGCAGGCAGGCTGACAGCGTGGGTACCCAGCAAACAGCTACTCGCCCTGCGTGAGCCACGGGCTGTGTGTCCCCCCCCAGCCCTTCTGGGCCTGCAGAGGACTGCTAAACCCCACACGTGCAGCGGTTCAAGGGCACCGACTTGGTTCTGGTGTTCCCTATGCAAAGGTACTCGGATCCAGTTAAAAGACTCCCCGTGATTTTAATGAGGTTTGCATCAAAGGGCTAGGGAAAGTACGGCTGTCAGTGACACCACGCGGGTAGTTGCACGCTGACAGTCAAAACTGGTAAAAACTAGGGGTGTTGCCACAGCTGAATGATTTTTAACTTCAGTGCCATCAGAAATGAGTGGGTTTCACTGAGAACAAGTGACAGAGGGAACCATCCCAGCACACTGGAAGAGGAAAATGACCTAGACTCAGCACAAATTACCTGCTTTGGAGAGCAGCCCTCATGTAAAGAGCATGATACTATTGTGATTATTAATGAACAGTAAATTGTAATCAATTAGACGTTTTCAGGAATTGGCTGTTCAATATGGCCCAAACACTAGAATGAAAGCTGTCTTTACAAAGGTGTTAGTTATCATATTTTTAAAAGCAGCATAGACAGGCTAAAACTTGAGAAGGTCAGATTTTGCCTAAGTCAGCAGACATACCTTAAATAATATTTGCATAGTCTTTATCAGGATTTTTAAAAATATCAGCCAGCACTTTTTAATTAAAGAATAAATAAATCACAAAACAAAACCCCAAAACTTCTTATCTAGTATGTACAATGCTTAGAGGAAAAAATGTAGAGTACACTTGCACGTACTTATCAGAAAACAATCACAAAAGTATAGTAGTTGTGTTGCTACATAGTATTCTTATTGCAGTAGCACTCACTTTGACTCACTAATCAGTACAGAAGCCCTATTTTCACATCTGTGCACAGTGCTGTACACACAATAAAAGATGATCCTTGTCTACCTGTACCTTTTACCAAGCACGTGAAGAATATATATTTGAAGTTAACATGCCCATTGTTGTTCTCAGAGATCACGTCTCAGTCTCTCCTGTTACCACAAGAATTGACCACAAACTTACCTCACCTAAAATGAAATGCAGATTTTTTCACATGAAAATATTACAGGTTTAATTATTAACAGCTGATGGTTACACATTATCACTTTTCAACTAGAAAGTACTAATCATTTGCTTTTAGCTTCAACGTTCTTTCAAGATTTTCTTCCACCTCCTCCCCACAATAAGTGTATGCACTGAAACTAGTGTCCATGGTTTCACTTAGAGGACAAGATGGGCAATCAAGTTTGGGGACAGTATTTTCAAGCAATTAGTTCTGTCTTTACCATGCTTAGAGCAACAGTGGCCTTACTTAATACTCTTCTGAACAAATCTTGAGGGTTGTGGTTTGGTTTTTTTTTTCTTTAAGAAATAGCACTTCTGCAGAAACATTTTTGGATTCTGAACTTTTCCCTTATTTTCTCCTGATGGTGGATTTTACCATTTCTTGACAGAAAAGAAGACAGAAGAAAAACGGAGGCTACTCTTGCAGAACCAGGAGTAATTAATACAGGTTGCTTTACTGGGTATTTTCTCTTATATTAGGATTTACCATCTGTTCAGTCCCTAATTATATTTATTTCATAATTTCACAAACAGAAAAATGAAAAGGCTTTGAAACAATCTTATCTTTCACCTAAAGAGTTTTGAATTCTTTTGCAAAGATTGTTCCTGTACGCCACAGCCACATGCAACAATGAAGTGATCCCTGACTTCAAACTGATGTATAAAACACGCACAATGTGCTTGTTTTCATAGAAGTGTGTATATGCTGCACCTGACCTTTCACTTTAACCATTTCTCTCATCCAGACATTCTTAAAGTGACTATCACTGTTGGTCAAAACCACCTACGATGGCAAAATTGAAAAGGCAGCAACCTTTGCAGAAACACTGACACTGTTTCTACTGGTACGTTATAGCCAGATCATTCCTGATTCTTAACAAACAATGAAAGAGCCAATCCTAACTACCCAGTAAAAATTCAGACACAGAATTGCCATTCTTTTCTGAGAGCTCCTACCGATGTTGAAAGTTCAGCTCTTAGTAAAGTTTAAATTGGAAGAAAGAAGGGACAAAACAAACACTAAAAATAAGCACCCTTATAAAGCAAGTCTAACCAGTAAAAGGTATTTACGGCAATTGCCTGAACATAAACAAGTAATGATAATAAATAAAGCACCTACCATAATATTGGATTACTAGTTAATTTATCTACTGTTTAATTTTCTCAAAACCTCTGGCACTAAGTAATTTGTGATAAAAATAATTTTATCTTCATATTTTTCATCAATCTTGACTGCCCTATACAGACATTACTACCCTTTGGTCACTAACTGCAAGACAGCTGGCAGTTAATACAGAAGACCAAAATTTGGAGCAAGAGAGAAGACAGTAAAAACCCGACAAATGCTCATGACAACATACCAAACTGCAACTAACAGCTGCCTATTTTCAGGCGTTCTTGTTGTTGAAGTAAGCTTTACTACAAGCTATGCAAGAAATAAGAAGCCCCCTAGGGCTTGCATGGGTCAGATCCACCTTCAACTGAACTAGGGTGCAATTCCCGCTGGGATTGATGGAACCTGTACCTACATCAACCAAGATTCAGTTTGATCTACATGTAGGGGTCCACCACTTAATGCAATGAAGTGTGAAGCAGGAACTTGATCAAAGCAAAGGAAGGTGTACAACGACAATAATTTGTACTTACATAACAGCATTTGCCAAATACCTTAAATTCATTTAAAAGTAAAAAATCAGCCACTTTGAGTAGTATCTGTTACTACAGACATTATGTCACATTCAAAAAATACAACACAAAAAAGTTACATTACTCCCTGCAAGTTAGAAAGCATGAAATTTCACTTCGATGTATAAGGGCCAGCCCAAAGACGACCATCTCTCCCTTAAGCCCCCATAAATCCTTTAAGTAGGACTTAAATTAGAAGTTACACAGGATTAAGGAGGTGGATAGGTCTCATACTGCTCCTTCAGTACAGGAGTGAATCCATAAAGAAAGTCTAAAATAAAATAAAAAAATCTCACATTCAAGTTTGAGCTAACTATTATTACATGGCACTGACTTAAAGAAAATATAAGGTTGAGGGGTTCTTTTTTTGAGAAACCGGTGCTTATGCTGTTCATAAAGCACAGGAGTTTGCAGTCCAACCAACCGTCCTACATTAGCAAGCAGGTATTTAGCTGATTTTTTTTGTTCCATATGCAACACACGATCATTTTGTTAATGAAAAACTAAATTTACAAAGAAATTAGCACAATACAGTCCCTACTCCAAAAGCATTTGTTGCATGTGTGCACATCCTTGTATGGGTTATATTCTACTCTCTCTAAGTGCATCTGACCAACAGGATCAAAGCCCTCCTTGATCTGTCTACTTCAGTCTTCTCCCACAACTCAATTAACTTTTCAAAAACAAAAGGTTGTCCCTAAAAATAGGTCACTGAATTCCCTCCAGTGTATGTGCCCACAGATTCTTAAATATGAATCCTTATATTTAGATTCTTGCGATACATTCTTGAGTCAGAATTTATGTAACAGCTGAGCCCTGTTTCAACTTTGAGACTAAGCAGCTGTATTTCTGTAGTGCCAGGTACATCAGGATTCTAGTCCCTGACTAGAGTTCTGGGTAATTCTGTTGCTGAGTAAAAGCAACAGCAAAAAAAGCTCTGCGTGAAGTACTCAAGATAGTCCAATGACAGGGGCAGGGGTTTTTTTTTGTCTAGTGATATTCAGCAGCTGACATATATCCTATATTCCCTGTTAAGCTACGTAAGGTTGTTCAGTATACTCTTGGTTGTTCTAATTTAATATCTAATTCTTCTACAAAACTTGAAGTAGCTGGCTACATTAATTTCTTGTAGGAAATGCAAAGAATACTTCTGTTTTGTTTGAATTCAGACAATAACCTTGTGAATTAGAGATAAGATACTGTGAACTTTAACACTAAGCTTTTGACCCAAATGTGATCTAATGCAAATACAAATACTGCTTCGTCAACAGCTTTATCACTAGGATTGTACTTAATGGCTTTTCATCTTTTGTTTAAGGCAAACAAACAGAAAACTCAATTCTTCTTCACCCCATACTTCACTAGTGTCTTATAGACTGATTATAAAACGTCCGTGAAAATAAACAGTTCCAGCTGGAAAAAGGTGCAGAGCCACAAATGTCTCATTCTAATGTACCACCTGAGAGACTCTGAACAGTCATGGTTATGGCTGAATTACAGACGAGACAACAGTACACATTGAAGCAGTGATGCAGATATTCCAAATTCCTAAAAGGCTGCTGCAGCTATTATAGATAAGAAGTTATGCCACAGAAATTATGTTTCTAGAGGGGCATCTCATAGGTAAACTGCAGTAATTTAGAACTGACTCCCAGTGTCTTCCTCAGTAAAGCATTTCAAGGGCACTACTCAAGAGAAACTTACAGGGACTGTTTGATACCGGGCAGGATGTTCCACTATTAGGTACAATATCAGGTAACCCGGTATTGCCAGAAATGCTGGTATTTAGGTTTACCAGAAGAAAGTATTTATTTTTTGACGTGTGACAGAGTTTCAGTGGAAAACTGCCATGAAAGAAGAGAGTTGTGCCTATCTTATCTACTAACACAGCACACAGACCCTGTGAGATATAACAGTGCTTTCATCCTTACTTTATAGACTCCAGGGGAACAGAGGCTAAAAGGTCGGCTGAGAATCAGGCATCTAAAAACTACAAAACTACCCCTAAGAGAGCATATACACTGCACCACGCTTTCTCTGCAGACTGGCCACTAATTTTACCTTGGCTTCTGCAAAGGTCCCAGGTGTAAAAATAAGTTATTTTAGAACAGAAGGTTTTCTGGTTTTTTTTTTAAGTGTGTTTACAATAGATAATTTCATAAGCAACTGAAAAACGAGGCAATCCAGGTACTCTGAAAAGCCAGTGATATTATATTAGTTATACTACAGAAAAAGGACTTTATTCTCTAGGGCTATAATAAAATGCATGGTGTTTGCATGGTTTTCCCATAAATACAACAAAAATAAAGAAAAAAAAACCAACTCAAAATTGATTTCCATACTAATTCACACATGCAAATGCGCTGGTACAAAGGTGTCCCTAAGCTCCATTCAAACACAAAAGTTCAAGTTACTTATGCTACCGTAGAATCTAGGTACAAGGAATTTAGCCTCATCCGCACTCTTATAATCCTTTATGAACAAAAGTGCCCTACGCTAAAACCAGTTTATAATATTTGTGGTTTCTTTAACGTGATGCTGAGAGAAAGAAAGCCTTGAAAAAAAATCCCAGAAACATAAAGCATGAAATGAACGTTTAATCCTGTCTACACTCATTCTTCAGCTTTTGCCTTGACCTAGGCTCTGCAGACAAGAAATACAGATGCTGTTCCTCCATGTAATTTGGTAATCAAAGGCTTCACATCTTCAGCTTCTTCTACTGCCCTTTAATGCTCATATTTTCTCTAAATTAACATAAGCACTTTGTGACCCTCACCTGATATAAGGTGGTACAGGTCATTCTCCCATCTATGGCTACAGCCGCTATACAAGTGCTTTATATACAATACATTTCCAACACAACTTGCAAAACAGAACATCAGTGAAATGTTCTCAACCTCAAGAAAAGCCAGTTGTATTTAAATAAACAGTAGGAAAATGTCTGGTGAGAGACATGTTGTAGACATTTATCTCTAGGGCACAACTTTAAGTTTGAAAGCAAGCCCACTTGATCTGAGCACAGATTTGAAGATGGAAGCATCACTTCACTGAGCACCAGACAACAGCAAAGACAAAACCTGAGTTTATTTAGTACTTGCTGTAACTACAGATGCCCTGTTGTCTGTAATGCTGTTCAGTGCATGAAATGGTGTAGCTACCTCTGTCAATGGTAATAAGCATTTCAATTAACAGAACTGTCATGTGGTACATCTGTACAGACTGCCACTCCTACGGACTGGGCTGAGACTCACCTATGAGAGAGGGTGGGTTTCATGGAGCTCATAGAGTTCATGGGGGGTTGCATGGGTAGCTTCCCTGGAGGATCGTTCTGCCGGCTTTTCTGGTGGCGAAGCAGCAAGAGCCGTCCCAGCTCCTCACACCACGATGAAAGCAGTGCTGTGCAAACGGAACACAACGACAGTAAGTGCACAACTGAAGAACCGGCACAGCCGAGTGCAGATGCAAGCTACTGTAACAGGAGTCACAATCCAAAAAGACAAACCCCAGGAGTGAAAAACTCATCCAGGAACCCCCACTCACATTATTATCCTATCAAGTTGAGTCTGTAATTGCCCTACATTCTCATTACAATGTTTTTACACAAGTTACAAACATTCTGTACAGCCCAGGAGGCGCGAGAGAACTTGTCTGAGTTGAGTGGCACAGAGATGAAGAAGGGATGAGGCACAAGGACATGGGATAGCCGTTGCAAGTGAAAAAAAAAAATATGCAGAATTCATTTCACACTAACAGAAATCTAACAAAACCATACAGAAGACATCATTCACAGAGGGAAGCAAAGATCAACAAGATCTCTTTTCTGTTTGGCTATTTTTATGCAAAAGCTTAATCAGAGAGGCATGAAGAGAAACCCACGTGCAGGAATTTGTTTCCAAAATTGCTATCAGCTACCAGTCTTGAATAGATAAAACAGGAGAATATGGCCACACTGATGTATGGATATAAAGTTAGGCACTTAAATCTATATTTGACCCAGCACAACCCCTAAATGTGTATTTCCATTATGTGCCTAATCTTCTGGTCAATGAGGGTAATTCTGTGCTTACAGGAAAATCACGCTTATGAACTATGAAGATGCAGAGATTTCCTAGAGGGATGAAAAGCTTGCAACTCCCTCTGAAGACATGAAAGGGGTCATTATCTCGGAAAACATGGCCTCTCCCTTACGCACCCACACTCAGAAAAGACCAGCCGCTGTTAAAGCAACCACCTACTTTGCAGTAATCAGAGCTCCAGAAAGTGATTGCAGGTGAAATTTGGCTCCCATGAGCGCACCCAGCCAAGAAACCCCACCGAAGCCTCTAGCAACACCCGACTGAGCCTCAAAGCCACTCGTTTAATTCCAGCATCAGAAGTGGCTCAGGTAAAATCTCACCAAGGTATGACAAGGTGAAGGGTTTCACCAGAGCATGTTCTCAAGTGGAAGAACTTGGGGTTTTTCCTTCTTTAAAGTATGCTTTACAAACCCCTCAGAACAAGAAAATGCTTCATATTTAATTTTTAACTAAGTGCTTTCCTGGGGTGTTATGAACCGAACACAAATCAACAGATTGCACAAGTAGGTGAGAACCAGAAGACTACTCAAAACCCAAGCTGCCACAGCAGTTTAGAGTAGGAGAGCTCTACATGTAATTTTAGGCTTACGAGTTTAAAAGAGACAAGTGCTGAATTCTCTAAAATTGGGGATTTTATTTTAATTTCTTATTTTTCTAATGGATCTTTTCACCAAACAACATAATCATAAGCAGTTGCAAACTATCATTTCAGGATACATCACCTTCTTTTCCCAGTAGCTGCTCACAGGTACTGTTAACACATATTTAGTAGAACAAATTCCAAAGAGACTAACTGTAAAGTCCTATTTGTAGGGGGAAAAAAGGAACCTGCTTTGCCAAGAACACCCACAAATATGACTTTTCAGTACAAGAAACAACTGGAATTTCTCAAGTTTAACAGCCACACAAGAAAAATACATAAAGCCCAGGCCATTCCTGTGAATTCATCACACATTTGGACAAAGGAGAGGTAGTAATTTCATTGCATTTATCAAGCAGAAGGTCAAGACCGGTGTTTAGGGAGGCATTTTAGAGCTTTGCTGTGACAAAAAGGGGACACCACTTCTTTATGTAACTAAATATGGTCACTCAGACATTGTCAGCCTCACATGTAGCCTACAGAAAGCATTCCCCCGAGCTCTGTGAAATGTTCCAGCAACGAGTGTCAGTCTAAGCTGCTTCTCTATTAGCCAAGGAAACTGTCAACAAGCATTTGATCAAATTATACTCACCTTTTATCCCTGGTATATCATTACTAATGTGCCAGTGACAAAGGCCCCCCTCCCCCTTTTCCAGCCGCCTGGAGATACAAATTCCTGCCTTGCAGGGTTTCTTCCCGCGTACCACAGCCACTTGAGCTCCGAGAAACACGAACAAAGTGTTCTGCTGAACGCTAAACGCAGCCGTCGCAGAGTAATAGTGGATGCTGAGCACTTCCACAGCCGACTGTAATTACTATGGTGTCAAATGGAAATCATCCATCTTAAACGAGGCTTTGATGGGAGAAAGGAGTTGCGCCTTCTGCACACCTCTATGCACTTAACAAATAAGATAAAAAGCAACAACCCAATGGGTCTGAGGGTATGAATCTGCAAACAAAAGCCAAACCTGCTTGGAAAAAAAGCAGAGCAACTCCTGGAAAAGTAATATGCCAATGAGATAGCATTGCTTTGGTGAGGTGAAGATAAGAAAAGATCTTAATGAGTTATTATTATTATTAGCAATATCCAATACACGTTTATAAAGGTGAAATGTAAACCACCAAAGAACAAAGAGGTCCTCAAGATAAGCTGGACGGTTTCATTCTACAAATCATCTGGAGAGGACTGAAGTTTTTAGAACCTACGAGACTGCAGGTATAAAACGTAACAAATTTACTCATCCCTATCACAGCACTCATTACGGAGAGATTTAACCTTTCCTCCCCAGGACATTTTGACTCATGTACCACGTATAATCGCTCTCTTGCCTGCATCAGTGTTTGTGCACGGAATGAAAACAGAGCTGTTTGTAGCTGCCTTAGGAGTTACCAGTCCCCCTCTATCCTGCTCAGCAGGAGCAAGAACCCTCTAAAGGTGTCTGCTCTCTTCTGCTGGAAATGCTGGGGCAGCCTCCCCTCTCCCTGCCCCATCCAGCTCCACTGCTCTCCTCTCTGCTTGGCAAGATGAATATATACCCCACACGCACATCTGGTACAGCTGGCTTCTGGAGAACATCACTTCCTGGGCTATTCAAGCAAGATGAAACAAACTCAAAATGAATTTACAGATTACACTATTCATCTTTAGTGTACTTAGTTACCGCTTTTTATGCTGACAGTATTAGGCGCATCTCAACTCATTTACACTCAAAGCACGAGAAATTCAGTATCATACTATAATGAACAGATAAAGCAGCAAGCACAAAGGACAGCTACAGATGGTGCCAACAGTCAGTCTCTCCCTCTCATAGCACAGCCAAGCAGCTGCTTTTTCTCCCCCCTTCGCCCCTCCTCCTTGTACAACAGGAGCACAGATTTTGCAGATGGACCATCCACACCGTCTCTCGCAGCCTCTTGCTGCGGCAGTTTAATGATCAGATTTAAATCGTGTTCCTGTGCTGCATTGCTACAATGTCCCTTGCATATAATGATGTGGCTTTCCTGCTTAAGTTGAAGTCAACTGTTGCAATGGGGGAAAAGGAAAAATCCTTAAACATGCACCCCCATGCAGCCCAGGTGTAAAATACAACCTGGTTAATACACCAGAATTGACGTTTTCATCCCCTGTTCAGTCACAGAGGGCTCTGCCGGCTCATGCCAAAAGATGCATAATAATGGCAATCAAATGACGTGCTGACAGTTTAAGTGTATTCACACATTTATTTGGCTTAAAGGGACGCACTCTGGGATGATTGGTGCAATATTTGACCTACTTTTCTCCATTTGCAAAACCTGTATCATTCTTAATGGGATTGTATTTTACTTTAAGTGTTGATGTATTTTCATAGGAATAAATCAATACTGATTTGCTAATGACAACTGTGTTAAGAACCAACACAGAGATGAGCAGCCTCAGTTTTCACATTTGTGAAACAGACAAAACTAGGAAGATTTAAAAATAAGAGAAATTTCAATTACAAGTAGCCCAAGGGGTTTCCCTAAGGAAGTGAGAGAAAAAACCCATTCAGAGATACTCAGCTTGCTGCCACCCAGCTCCATTTTTGTTTCTCCTTTCTCTGAAGAGGACCAGAAGTTGCAAGAATGTGTCTCAGCACAGTGTGACCGACCTCTCCTTAAAATACTCATAAATACTCCCACACACCCCGAGTTGGCCACACTTTATGTCCTTCTGAATGCCTCCACTAGTTTTAAACAGTTTCATTGAAAAAAATTTTAAGACATCGCAATGTATCCACACTGGGATCCTGGGGACAAAGAGAGGGAAGAGCTGGAAGGCAAAGATTTTTTATTTTTTTTTTCCTTCCCCTTCAGCCTTAGTCACATTTCAAGCATTTCTCTGCAGCAACCAAAGAGCTAAGCCTTGCTTGAAAGAGAAAGGAAGCAACTGTTATTTAATTGCCCGCCTCTAGGAGCCAGGTCTTTAAGAACGTGCCAAATATCACAAGATTCGTGACACAATTTTTAGGACCGGCCTCATCCCCTGGTACTGCTCCTTTCCTGTGAGGGCCCTTTTGTGCCGAAAACCTGCCAGGCAGTACGGAAACAAAGACCTTCGCCACCCTCTCCGTGGCACCTTCCCGTCCCTCAGAGCCATGTGCATCCATCGCCCAGCAGTAGCACCACAACTGCTGCGGAAGCACCAGGCCCTTCCCTTAGGAAAACCACGGAGCTCGAGCTGGGGGAAGCCAGGGATCACGCCCAGGCTGCCTGCACCAATTCTTACTTCTCGGTGACAAATGATCCTGGCATACTTGCAATAATTATGTGATGGATGCTGATGACACAGCTCAAAGGATGGTTTATAGCCATAGCACTGAATACTGGTACAGCCCATTACAATCCCTTTTGGGCCAGGGAACAGAAAAGGGAAGGAAAACAGGCTCAGCGATCAATTCTACCCCATAGACTCACTAATGCATTTCATTAGCTGCATCCACACCAGCACCGATAGCTGCAGTTCTGTAACTGACTGATTTAACTCGGCGCGGTGCGAAGTGCTGTAGTAAGCATCTCTGACTGAATGAGCCAGTGGGCTCCCTAGAAAGCAAAATACAGAGAAGCATGGTGCTAATCTATTTACCTATTATGATACCCTAGTATTAGTTACAGCTTATCACCTCAGTAAATCACCGCCTCTTGTTAGGGAACACGCTTAAAGGTGCAGCAAACTGTTATTTACAGGCAGACACTATATTTACAGCCACAAAGACAGGTGAGGAGGGGATAGGACAACAGCTCAGTAATTTCAATGCCTTCTGCTTCCCGGGAGACTGCTGGAGGAACACAATAGGATTACCGCTTCCTTGCTGCAGTTAAGCTGCAGTAGATAGTTCAATAGGCAGACTGGCAGACCCGTATTTCTTACTCACTGCAATGAAAATATTAGGAAAAAAGGAGGAGTTTGATTCGGAGAACTATCTGTTCAGCACCGTCGTGCTAGTTTGGTTTTTGTGTCTTAGAAGGAAACACATTTGGCTGAAAAGATATTTACAGCATAAGTAAGAAAATACAGCATTCTTTTGCAGATCAAATCCATTAATTTTATATTGCTCTTAGAAACAAATTCATATTTTTACATGGAGAATTCCAGATAAGTGGAATACAGAGCTACTGAGGGCTTTCTATTCTCTTCTGTATACACTGCAATCTAAATGCAGTTTTTACAAATCATCCAATGAGATAATTTGGTGGGGTGGGAAGGGAAGCAGCGAAGAAGAGAGCAGTGGAAATAACTATTGTCCTGATTATTTAAGTATATTATTCTTTTTACACAGAAAAATGGAGACTACATACTGTTTGGAAAAATATATTAAAAATGTTAACTACCTAATGCTCAATGTGCTGTAGCATTAGAAAAATAACTTCAATTGCATTAAAAGGATGACATCTTTGTCCACAATTTTGGGAAGCAGTAAATCAGATGTTTTCCTCGTGTTTTAAAAGCCGTTTTGCTTTTAAAGAGCTGGGAAATGGAGAGAGAGGGAGAAACTGGTCATCCCAAACTATTTCAAGGATTGATTTTCCTGCAGCTCTCCTCCTCACAAACTCCAACAGAGCCTGGCAATGTCTGGCTAACCTGTCGGACAGTCAGTCAGGGCAGAAAAGCAAGGCCACAAAGAAAATAGGATGTAACTATCAATTTGGAGAGATTCAGAGTATGCGTGTCTGCCCCTCCTCTTCAGTTCTTTCAAGATACCGCTATGTGTCCTAACCCTGCGACAGACGAGCCCTACCTCTGTCATTACACAACCTTCGGCTATGTATCTGCCTCAATGCCGAGAGCACAAAAGGCGTATGTATATACAATGCCATTTACAAAGCAGAAGTAGTAATTTCTCAGCAGTCTGGCTGTTCAACATGGACTCGCAGTGGTTCCCAGGGAGTCCACCCCTCCTCCCAAGCCCTACAGCTCTGGCTGCCAGCAGATGCCCACTCGGCATGTCGGGGTTCACAGCACGTAGTCAGTGCTTGCTCCCACCTCATCCCGGGAGGCTTACACCCCAGCTGGCTGCTTTTCTGAAGTAGCTGAGGACTGTGCTTGCTGTTCTCCATCAGGCAAAATCAGTGATGTTAGCTTAAACAGTGCAAGTAAACAAGTTGGATTCAACTGACTGATTTTATCTGAAGTTAAAAGTACCAACACAAACCTTCTCCACGGGTAGAGTAGTGAGGAGAGCAAGTTGTAACTTTGGTCCTGCCTCCAAATGCACACAGGTTTATAAAGCGCTAGTCCCAGCGACCGCACAGCAAACTGTGTGGAACTGAACTCCCCAGCAGGGCAAAGGGGGCGGCTGGCTCAGACCCTGCGCTGGGGGGCATGAACTGCCCCGCTAATCATAACAGGAACACAAAATCATCAGCCACGGTCCAACATTGCAATACCTATTTCTACTACTAATATCCAAGTAATGACCTTTATCACCGATGCCTCCTTCATTACTATAGCTACATTGTGTCCTGCAGAAATACCCAGCTTTGCCCTGGTAGGATCTATAATGCAGTTACGTATTATCATTAAAAAACCAAACACCACACAGCTTTGTAGCAAAATAGATAACGCAGGGACTGCCTAATTAAAGTGAATGTAATATCAAATTAATTAACAGAGGTTTTATTCAATAAAACCCTTACTGCAAACCTGAGAGTTATCTAGCATGTGCTTTCATGGCTGCTGCATGAGAGTGACACCATGTACAGGCCTGGTCTTGAATATGGGTCCAGCTTGCCTTGGCGTATCTTCAGCTCTTCACAAATACCTCTCAAGGCACATATATATAGGCTTCCCCAAAAGCTCTTGCCAATTGGAACAGTACATGTTGGAGACACAGATTTGGATACTGCTATCCTTATCCCACGACTTCAGTGGAACCGGGATTCCCCAATTTCCTTCTACGCTTGCCAAAACTTGGCAGAGCATCACCAGATTCACTACATTAAGTTTGAAGTAATACGTTACAAAGTATAGCAACAATGGCTCAATTTGGCAAGCACAAAACACTCTGCACAGATCCAGATAAAATACGTAAGCATCTCATTTAGGCTTAGCTGTACCCACGTTGCTACATCTGAAAACATGCCCCATTATAAAGAGAAGACAAAGCTGGTGAAAGGCCACCAGCAAGTGAATCTTGGATACGGCTTTCCAAAGGAAATGCACTCCAATAGCATTAGACTGCTTGTTTTCTTACTCATCCAATTGTGGGTTTCACTGCTTAGATTTCAAACAACAGTTTCTTTCATTACTGCTGTACGCTTTTATTTTGTAATGCCAGTTCTAGTCATCAACAGATTTCACACATAATACAGGCATCTGAAAAATGGAAGTGACTCACTTTAACCCATCTTTGCCTAGATTCAAACCGGTGACCTGTATGTGAGAGGCTCAGTTTCACTTAATCCATCCTGAGCCCTCCAATTACTATGGTAAACAACTCCTGAGCTAACACTACCACTAACACCCGAAAGTGCTAGAAAAAAATACCAGAGGCATTTAACCAGAGTTTGAACACGGGGAACCCATGCACAATCAGTACAACGATAAAAGTCTGGCAAAGGGAAAAATCTAGTGGCTATCTTCAAAACAGGAAAAGGAATAACTGCAGAATTGGAAGTCCAGTTTCCTACTGGGGAAAAATAACCTAAACTATTCAAAAGGATGAAGAGGAATTTAAAAAATTAGTAACAAACAAAATGGATTTGTCAGGAACAAATCACGCCACACTTCTGTACTTTCTTTAAACTAGCAGACAAAAGACCTTGAGCATAGATTAGTCTGATTTTAGTGAGGCTTCAGTGCTGCTTTACATGACATTCTTACAAATAAACAAGGGGAATAAGGTCTAGCTGAACACAACACAAAATGGCTGGAAACTTAAGCTTACCAAACTATTAAACCAATGGTCAGTAAGAGAAACAAGCACTATTGGATGGGTTTTTGCAGGAGTTTGTTCTGTGTCTGAAATTACTGAATGCTTCACTTACGGATATTCATGATGCAGATAGATAAAGGGTTAGAACATGTTCTGCATCAATTTACAGATGGCACAAACTGGAAAGAAGCATCAGTTCACTGCAGAAATTTAGTGTTGAAATCATCTTGACAAGCTGGAGAAATGGTCTGAAACTATGTCCAACAGGGACAAGTACAAAGTACGACACCGCACACCTTCCCAGCAACAGGGTGAGAACCATTCTTGGAAGCGGAGCTGAAGGCAGTAGCTGCGCAGAGGCTGTGCCGTGCCGTCGCAGCAAACTCAACCAGCCTCCTCAGCTGCACGAGCAGAAGCCAAGTCTGAAAGATGCACGGTTCTCCTTTCTCTCTACCCTACCCCAATGTACAGCCACAGAAGGGGGAGAAAAGTCATCAGAATGGTTAGCAAAAAAACTATCAATATAACCTGCAAGAAAAGACTGCATAGAGTAGGGTAGGGGTTTGGGTTGGTTTGTTTGGGTTTTGGTTTTTTTTGTTTTTTTTTTTTTTTTTTTTTTTAGAAGAGGGAAGATTGACAGCAGTATTCTGATTTACTGAGTAACAAAGCATTGTCCATATCCACAGTAGAAACAACAAAAAAATATATACAAAGAGAGAGAAGAGACACAGCTTAGGTATTAGGAGCATTCTAATACTCCTGAATACCCCAAGGGGTAAGTTGAGGAATCTCCATGAATGAAGATGCCAAGGAACGGTTAGATAAACATCAAGTGAGAACAGTATTAGGGATTCTTCAGGCAAGGGGGCATGGCATAGATGACTTTCTGAAGTCTTTTACAATCAAATGATTGTGAACACAGGAATTTCAATCAAACAGCCTGCATCAGAAAAATATTTAGATCTGACTTGTATTTATAATTATTCCAAAAAGACAAGAAATGTAAAAAATACTTAACATCTCAGAGAGTGGGGAGTTCCTGCAGAGACTGCTGATGCGGCCATCCAGCTACACAGCTTGCTGGCTAGGTCTTAAAGATGAAAGAACCCGAGAGCAGGTGATATGCTGAAGGTCACACCATTTGTGACAGAACGAGGCCCAGAACAGAGAGGATCATACACCTTCCTCTCTTTGCAAGGAAAAACCACAACCACCACATCAAGGGGTTACTGCTCCGTACCCACAGTCTCAGTGCCTGCCATGGAACATTTTCAAACAACAACTGTAAAACATCTGGAGAGGCTTTCAGGGAGGAAAAAAAATTTACAAAAACCACACAACGAAAATTTATAGCAGAAACGTGTTTCCAAAGTTAACATTGCGCAGCCAGAACTTCTGAGAAGGACCAAAAGCTATTTTAGGAACTTTTGCTTCTTGGTTCTGCAGTCTCGCTCTTTGCTTTAATTTTACATTATTTTACATTTTTATGGGAAAAGCATGTTTTATCAGGTGTCCTCAGAATCTTTTTCTTTATGTACAATTAGTGTAATGCAACCTTTGCCAACTTCTCTTTAAGTGTTGATGGAAAAATATGCTAAGTTTTCAAATTTGGGGGTTGTAGGACCATTTCTCACACTATACAGATTTTGTACTTGAACTGAACTAAGCTGAAAGCACTATGACCCTATCCTTGTATCCTGTTTTTTGTTCAGAAAGAAAATTACAACTACGTATAAAATAATCTGTGTGCTGAACATGAAAACAGTTAAGGACATCAGCAAAGAGAAACTCAGCTTACAGGAGTTTTTAACTAACTTATTTCTGTTCAAACAATACAGAGCAGACAGACGTGTACATGCACTGCCATTTCAAGGTGGCGATGTTTCCCATCTCACTCCCCAGTTAATGTGTTTGTTTTCTAACAAAGTCATTACTTCTCTTTTTCCCCTCTGTGTCCCACCAACCCCACAAACCCTGTCATCTTCCCTTTACTAGCAGCCTGCTCTGCTCCTCTGGTGCCAACCACCTTTTCTTGAGAACTGCCTAATTAATTAACATACCAACGTTAAATGCCAAATAATTGTTCCCAAGCTGCACTGGGAACTTAGTAACTAATTTGAGCAAGAGAAGGACTTCTATACCCTGCAAGTTTGTTTCTTCTAGCTGTGTCTGTTGGGCTAACGGACATTTCTCACCTCAAACACAGTTGTATTAAAGGAGCAGACTTTGTGAGCCATGGATGCTCTTGTTAAGGCATTCTGATACCATTTTAAGACACAACGTACACTGTTTATTTTATTTATTACCAATAAGCAAAACAAGCAAATCATCTATGCTCTATTATGATTAGGGCCACATAGAAAACTCAAGCTGGCATAAAGTAAGAAACACCTAAATAACCCTACCCCGATCTTCAGGTTATTTTGATTGTATTTTCATGATACAAAGTGTTCAGCAGCAATACTGCCTTCAGGTAGCCCTGTTTTCTGCTGTCTGTGCCCATACCCTGCTGTGGCTTGCATACTCCCAGCTGTGCTGAAGCCTCTCTTTTTCACGATCACCCTCTGAACCTGACCAGGAATCTGATCTGACTGGGTTTTTTTCTTCTGTGGTTTTTTTTTTTTTTTGGTTGGTTGGGGTTTTGTTTGTTTGTTTGTTTGTTTTTGGTGGGCTTTTTGGTTTTGTTTTGTTTTGTTTTTCCCCCCAGACATGTATTTGGTTTTGATTTGCGTTTTTCCCCCCAGCTAGATGAATCCCCTGCTGCAGCTCGGGGTCTGGCCCCAGCACCCAGGCTACGGCCCTCTGCAGAGGCGGACACCAGCCAGCTGTGCCTCTGCACAGGCAGTGTCTGAAGACACTGCTCCAGTGCGCGCATACGTGCCTCAGTTCAATTAGCTGAGCTACAAGCACACAGCGGTTTTGAACATGAGACTGTTTTATTTAAACACCTAAGTACGAACATTAGTTTTAGGTTAGAAATTGCTGTTGCCTTGTCTTTAGAGGAATGTTTATGGTTTCACACAGGTAGAAATAGGTTATCTGTGGAATAGGGGAGAGGTAAAAAACTAACCATGGCTAATTCCTTTCTACACGCAGCTAGGGAAGAAGCCAGCAGAAATCACAGCCCACCCTCATTTTTCAATACCTTTCTTTTCTCTGTCTGAAAATAAAAGAAATGGGGAAGTGGCTATCTCATCCTATGGACATTTGCAGAAGAGCAGCCTGCCTAAATTCTCATAGAGGTCATCTGGCCCCCTCTCCCTGCACACAAGTGCTATAATTTCAGGACTGGAGTACTGTAAGATAATGCCATCACTGCTCTTGCCATCTATAAATAACAACTGCATTTGGATCCAGCTGAGTCACGTGGAAAAGCTGGCCAGCGATATGTACATGTGTGTGAGCACGCATTTGGAAACCCAAATAATTCTAATAATCTTGCATGAAATAAGCTTTAGCTTTCCAAATTTAGCTCTGGTCCATGTACTCTCTGCGGCTCGCAGAGGGCTGCTATTATTTTTTTTCAACACTGTTCTTCCCTTGGAAGCTGCTGACGAGGGCATTAGCAGGGTATTGTGCAAAACCGTATCATGTGCTGCTGCGCAGACAGACTGCTCGGAGAGGCAGACAAGAATCAATTCCTCCAGCAGCTCTGCTAACCCTCCCTCCCCTCTCATTGACATCTTATCTCAGCCACTGAAAAGGCGAATGGGCCCGAGCGAGGCGGCCGTGGGGAGGGGTGGGTGGGTGAGAAAGCCAGGCAGACAGCACAGCATGGATGCCACACGCTGGAACAGTTTTCCGATCTTGCGCCGAACTGCAGCATGAGTCTTCCCAGCCTCCTGTGAATAATTCGGGCGGAGGACTGGGACGACAGAGAAAATAATACAGTCCTAATGACACACGGAACCAGGTTTTAGCACCAATTTTCTACAGCAAATCTGTTAGAGCAGTGCAAAAGGATGATTTACAAAATAAATAAATAAATAATTCGGATGCTTAAACAATCCCACAGCGTTAGTAACAAGCACAAATAGGAAACCATTTCGGATGAGTTGTATGCGACTCCTCAGGGCGTTTTCTGGGAAAATGACTAGAATGCAACCTGACATGACCAATAGAGCCTGCAAAAAATGTTGTTTATCCAAGACTGTAATACCCACAAGACATTATCGGGGTAAGATTTTCGTCTTTGGAAGCTAAAGCTGAAGAGAGCATATACCAAGGAGGAGAGGAGAAAGGGGGAGGGAGGGCAGCAAGGGACCCAGAGATTTCCCAAGACTTCAAGCCCTGTTAATTCTGCAGAGCTTTTCGCAGGGACAGTATTTCTGTTTCACAGCCTGTAGAAAAGCAGCAGTTTATACCAGCGCTGAGCAAACATCCTATCTAAATAGCAACCATGTCTATTTCATGTTCGCAGAACATCTGGATAACAGGAATCAAAATGGACATCAGAACACCAAATATTACTATAAAACACACAGTAAGATGCTATCCGAGCAGATGGTAAATAAAATTCTCCATTCTTGGTCAGAATCATTTTGGATTAGCTCCTGCTCCTCCTGAAGTTGGTGTAAAATACCGTAAACAATCTTAGTGGCAGGAAGGCTGAATCTCTTATGTTACATTTACACAACCTCTACCAATCTTAACCTTTTTTTTTTTTTAAACACACCATTTTAAGTGTATTTTACAAAATGCAAGTTCTTCTTCATACATTGAAAATTACTTTCATTTTAGTCTAACACGGTAAGTTCAATTTTAGAGATGTAAACTAAGAGATTATGTGGGAAAAGTGGCTAAAACAGAGAGTCAAAACCAAGAGAAATGAGCGGTATGATAAGGTATTACGTTAAAGAAATATAACGTTTCTGAAAGGTTAGAGAGATGTATTTATTGCCTACAGACTGTGCCTGGCTACTTACTGTCTGGGGACTATAGAAATGGCCTTTCACAAACACATAAGAACTGGCTCCTTCCACAAGGAACTTGAAAGAAATGCAATAAAACTTCAAAACAAAGATGGCATGGGCAAAAATTTCTCAGGGAAATTAACACAGGAATGTTTTCTGGAAGGAGCTGGTTACTTGAAGGGCTTGAAAGAAAGAAGGGGTTTGCAGCCAAGTATTAGGAAATTTTCTCTAAGGGGAATAGATTGAAGTAATTTTGAAAACATGAGGGTGGAGGAAGAGACGAGGAGAACCCTCAAGAGCAACAGAAACCCAGGGAACAAGGACGGAGGCAACAAGGAACAGACCTGAGGGCGCTGGCTGACTGTTTAATGAGAAGGTAGAATGGGTAATTATGTGGGCTCCAAGAAGGTGTGATTCCGCCCCCCCCACACCTTTGGTCCTGTATTTTACTTTGAGAACAAGTTTCTACTACATTTTCTTCCTGCTTAGAGCCCGTATATGTACCTACCCATGGAAGAAAGCCCCCCCAAAAGCCAAACTGTCCAAAGTTAGCCAAATTCAAATAATATCTTCATACAGTGCCCCATCTAATCTTGTCTACTGCAATATAAAATAATCTGCATTAGCAACCTGCGGTTTGGTGCTATGAAAACTAGAAATTACAGCATTTCAAAATTTCATGGTTTTTGTCATTTCATTGATGTTGGAGAAAAAGCTGCTCACTGGAATTGCTCCTGCTCGTATACTACACACACATCATCCTTCTACCTCTTTATTAGCACACAAGAAAAAAACTGGCTGTTGAGAACATCTGGTTTGTTGTCTCTTGGATTTCATGTTGATTGTTAAGATCAATTCAGGATACCAGCTCCAGTTCCAAAGGCTGTCAAGAAGGGTTAAAAAAAAAAAGAAAAAAAAAAAGAGAGAGAAAGAAGAAAAAAAAAAGGCAGGCAGTGCAGCTTGACTGTGGTCTTGGCCAAAAAAAAATGGTAAAAAACCCTGGGTTTTAACTTCCTACACAACATAGTTGTTCTCCCTCTGTCTTCTGAGTCATATCTGTTCATGTTACTAAGAAAGCCCCACAGAGCCAATATTGCTAGGGAAGAACAAGATGTATTTTCAACAAGACTGTTGGTTGATTCCAGCTGCTGCAAAACCTTTATTTTCAGAAATGACAAAAGAAGCAGAAAAAAACACTGTGAATTTCAGGTTCCAGATACTTCAATTCATGAACCAGGGATATTTGGTGTGGAAAGGTACCAGCAGACATTGTCTGTCTAGCAAGCTAACTCTTGAAGCATGGCATTGTGTTTGCTTATATGTTTATACAGTACTTACAGCCATTAGGCCACAGATGTTCTTGAAATTTCCAGCATAACCACAAAAGTCCTATGTATTAACACTAATACAAAAAAATTAAAAGGTAATAAAAAAAAGAATAGGGCAGAATATTTCCAAATTGCACAATACTTCCAGTTTTGGGAAGCAGGATTCAATTCTAAAAATATGCACATCTTAATAACTGCCTGTAACAATTATTTTGTAGCAGCATCCTAAATCAGGTGTTTTTCAAAGGCAGAGTTGAGCACTGCCATGTGATCAAGGCCATGCAGTCTAAGAGATATACATGTAAACAAAGCACTTCTTTTATCTGCAAGTAGCTGATAAACACTAGCTAATCCTCACCTAATCCTGTGAAGAGAACATCATCCTAGTTTCACAAAAAGGGAAGCCAAAGTAGTGAACTAATTCTTTGGGGAAAATACTCCGGTTAGAATGCCAGAGAGACTAGTTATTCTCTAAAGGTACAGTGAAATCATAACTGGTTGATGCCACAGTGAGGGACTCTGAGGCTACTGACTGGTAGGTCTGTGTGAGAATTTCTGCCCGTTCTGACACATTTCTGCGGCACAGACTATCCCCTCTCCCCCAGGGACCTTTAGGGTAGCTCTTTACATAAAAATGCCAGGAAGGAGAGAATGGGTTTGGACATCAACACAGAAACAGGATTTTCACATCTATAGAGCAGGGTCTTGAAAGGAGAGAGGAACTGCTCTGGAGGAGGATAATGCCAATCATTAAGGACATACATTCACAGTCATCCATAGCATCCTGAAGAGGAGAGGATCAATGCACTCAACATCAGATGTGGGATTAGAGCTCAGAGGCTCTTTTCCTAGCCTGGATGCAGACCACTAGACCATGTTAATCTGACAGAAGGAGTTCCTGCAAGGCAGCTGAAAAAAAGCACAGACTCATGTAGCAGAAAATAAAACAGAGCTGCTAAAACCTCTTTGCAAATTCTTGCCCAATCAAATGTGCCACGGAATACTAGAGAATAAATAATAACAAAGTGACAACGGCTAAAAATCTTCTGTTTTAAGTGGACTTCCAAGCATGTGAACCTGCTGGGAAAATGCTCGACTCTGCAGCCTGTTTGACACCCGGAGCAACGACCGCAGAGAACTCCAGCACCAGTCCGGCAACCTGAGCCAGAACGTTAAACAGAGAAAAGAGGGTTCAAAGCTGAAGCCTAGGATCAAGCAATCAAAGCTTAAGTGAAATAGTCTAGTTCAGTGCAGTATTTATAAAAGGTAGTATCTCAAAGCTTTCATGGAGTACAGAGTAGGCCCCCGCTATTACAGACTGGAATAAACTAATAGAGAAGGTATGTTTAAGGAAGCCTTGTAAAGTAAAAACATTTCATTCTGAAAAATCTAGGAATCAAAAAGGATAGCAGAACACAACATGACTAAGCCAACATGAACAGCTTTGTAAGAAAAAAGGGATGCACTAAAAAAAGGTATAAAGACTTCATAAGGGAAGACTGGGAGAATGATTACGTGATCTACAGCAAACATTACTGTAGGTTTCATGCTGCAACAAATGACAGCTTTCTATCAGGCAGGTTCTTGACTAACAAGTTTCTGCAGATAGACATTAATTAAAAAAAACAACCAGCAAAACCCACAACCTGGACCTTTGTGGACCAAGGTGAGGGAGAAAGAGCAGATAGGAAGCACAGCCACTACACTAATGAGAGATTAACAACAGCAATTAACAAAGACAGTTGTAATCTCTTGCAACTGATACTGCTATGTTCCAGACATTCATAAAGGACTAGAAGTCATAAGGTTTTTACTAAAGATCTTTTTTAGTAAAAGTGAGAAACTACAGGGGATCAAACCAATGGTTTCAGGGCGTATTTTTGTCCATCCTAGGCAATGGAGAAAGTATTTCCAGTGTGTGTGCTTTGTCAAATGCACCCTTACAGGGGTCAGAGAAGCCCTTTCCAGTGTTCGGACAAACATCAGCTCAGAAATTTAAGATTGAATTATAACCTACCATACACATAGAATGGAAAACACAGCAATCTCAATCCTAACATACGTGCAGCCAAGTTATAATTAATTCCCAATTCTAAACGAACCTTTAAAATACAGGAAACATTCCTTTTTTTAGAAAGGACCACTCAGCAGTGTTTCATTGGGCACTGGAGTTTTTCAAAGTCTTTGTCTGCCAATTTGATGGAATTTGGCTTTTTTTTTATTTTTTTTTATTCTTTGGGAATGTGCATTTGATTAAGATAAAAATTGGCTATCTAAATATCACTACTGTAACTACAGAGAGGCACAAGTGGCAGAGATCCATTAGACAAGCATAATTGAAGTGCAAAAAAGCAGCATTAAGAAGTAAGGTGAAAGGACTAAAGCATAAATCTGCTCCACTCCTTGGGGCAGAGACTGTCTCTTCAAATGTGTTTGTACAGTGCTTAGCACAATGGGCATTCTGCTTTAGATATGAGCACTAACCAAATATTAATAACTAATACTGGCAGATGCCTTAACCTCAATAAAGCAGCACTTCTGTAACTGGCATTTTTTAATGGTGGAAACAATCAGGATCATAAAAAAACCTGTCCAGTGAAATACGCTTAAATCTGGTGAAATCACACAGCATTCTAAAATACTAACAAAAACGTCAAAAATACTATGTTATCACATGCTGGCTCACAACTTGCACCACCAGGACTCAGCAGTTCTGGGTTTACCTTGTTCAGTTTAAAAAATCCCATATTAAGGAATGCTTTGGCTATTAGCAGTAAAGTACGCTCGTTCTAGAACAAGACAAAGAAACCAGTGACATTGGCTACAAGAAAATAATTAGCTGCTGTTACCTTGGCTTAAGACATGGTAAATGCAACTGGATAAGCCAAAGACTTAACCAAAAAACAATGTGCAAGAAACAGAAAAGGTAAACAGGAAAAAAAGGACGACACAGTAGGTAAGGGCACGATTCCCATGCATTAAAACACCCTGACAGGAACAGGCACAGTAAGTAGGAAGGCACTGCTTAACTTGTGTTTGGAAACATTGCACAAGGCAGATCTGCAGATCTGGTCGGGGGAGAGCAGGAGAAAAAGCGGGGGAAAAGCGGGAGAGGAATGGGGGTGGGTGGGCAGTGGAAAGAGAAACAGTGTCATGTTTCCTAAGTTGTCCCATTACCTCCCTGAACACACGCCATGCCCCAGCTGGAGAACCCCTTGTCTACCGAGCATCAGAGAGGGATGAGCTCCCAGCAGGCTCCGGTATAGGACACCCGATTCCCACATTGCTAACCCCAGCAGTAGGCTGAAAAACCGCGTGGCACGACTCAGGGGTGAAAACAACAATTCAGCAAATTAACTGCCCAACTCCAAGGATTATATTTTAATTAACCCATGGTATTTTTACATGTGCAGAACTTACTTATGGTGTTTTCTTCCTACAAAATGTAATTACATTGAGTTTTTTGAGGATTAACAATTCACCTAAATTTTCAGTTACAAACAAATTCAAGTCTAACAGGCAATGACTGAACTTGAGAAGACTAATGTATAAAAGCACACAAACACTTTGGATATTTGGCCAACAGCTAATGATACAAGGCTTTCCCCACCCCTCCCTCTCCACCCTTATTCTAACCAGTTACTGTGGTTCAGAAAGCAGACTGACCCCATCTAGATCAGAATAAACTGACATTTCAGTAACTGAGAGTCGAGCCATAACACAGGCATACCTGAGCTAGCCCTTCTGACTTGTGCAACAACACCCGTCAGAGCTCCTGGCCGCGAGGGAGGGACGCGAGGGGGTGCATCCCTCTGTGTGCACACTTCTGACCAGCTGGAAGGAGTGGACAGGCAACTGATGGAATAAATAGCACCACAAATTTTTGATCCTTAAAGGAAAAATTGAGATGTTCTTTCACATTATTCAAACCAATTCAAACATCTCTAATGCTACCAAAACGGTTTCAGGTTTTACAGTTTGCTCATACTAGAAAAATTAACTACGAAGAATAAAAAATCATTTAGCTGAACACTTAAGCTGGGTATTACTCCACTACTTGCAAATTAGTATTCCATTTTGCACAGTTACAGTAAAGTAAGTTGCATTCAATTTGTATTAAATCAGTTCAACAGTAACAAATAAAAAATGGTCCACCTCAGCAATCTCTCAGCTTCCACATTGTTTCAGGTGGGAAACATCTCATACTTTTGACAGCAGAACACGCAAACGTCCTGACAAGCACCACAGGACAAAGCATCTGCTAGTGTAAATGCTGTAATTTTTCTGATGGATATATTATGCATCTGAAATCCAAACTATTATGACTAGACACTGATAATGTGACCTATTTCTGTTTTCAGTGTGATTCGTAATAGCTGCCAAAGAGGTCTGGCTTCACTGGTGCTGCCTGGTTATGCCTGCTCAGCTGGTAAGTCGGGCCGGCGCCTGAACATGCTGGTTAGCAGTCAAAGCTGGGAGCAGTTCAAACACGGTCAGCCACAAGGAGGTCTTCTGAGATTTTCTCTTCTAAAGCCAAGGAAGTCCCTTGTGAGTACTTGCAAACCACAGTTATTCAGCTGCGTATCAACTTAGCCAGCTCTGAGTAGATTATTTTTTTTTTAAGTGGCAAAAAAACTCCGACAACTTTGCTACTCAAAAACCAGCATCTTGCCAGCCAAATGGGGAACACACTATCTAGAAGGAAAAGGTCAATAGGAATCTTTTCCATCAACAATGGCCTAGCCTGTTCTCTGAAATACAAACATATTTTTTTATATATATTCCTTCTTTCCTTCCTCTTTTTTTCCTTCAGATACAGATGTCTACTTTGTTAATTTTCAGCCTGAATTGTTAAAACCCAGCAGAAGGATAAAGATCCAAAACCAGTCTCATGATGGGAACAATGAGCCCTAACAATCCTACCTTTATTAGAAATATACCTAAAATTGAGCTCCAATGTTATCATCTACCCATGTAAGACTAATTCAAAAATTCTCTGACAACCACTTTAAATCACAGAATAGCAGGGATTAAAAGGGACCTCTGGAGATCATCTAGTCCAACCCCCTGCCAGAGCAGGTTCACCTAGAGCAGGTGCCACAGGTATGCATCCAGACAGGTCTGGAATGTCTCCAGAGGAGGAGACTCCACAACCTCTCTGGGCAGTCTGTGCCAGTGCTCTGCCACCCTCAAAGGAAAGAAGTTTTTCCTCAACTTGAGACAGAATTTCCTGTGTCCCAGTTTGTGCCCGTTGCCTCTTGTCCTATCACTGGGCACCACTGAAAAGAGTCTGGCCCCATCCTTTTGACACCCACCTTTTAGATATTTATAAGCATTGATGAGATCCCCTCTCAGTCTTCTCCAGGCTAAACAGACCCAGGTCTCTCAGCCTTTCCTCATAAGAGAGGTGCTACATTCCCTTGGTCATCTTTGTAGCCCTCTGCTGGACTCTCTCCAGTAGTTCCCTGCCTTTCTTGAACTGGGGAGCCCAGAACTGGACACAGTACTCCAAGATGTGGCCTTACCAGGGCAGAGTAGAGGGGGAGGATAACCTCCCTTGATCTGCTGGCCACGCTCTTTTTAATGCAACCCAGGATGCCATTGGCCTTCTTGGCCACAAGGGCACATCGCTGGCTCATGGTCAACTTGTTGTCCACCAGGACTCCTACGTCAACCCCTAACCCGTACCAGTGCATGGGGTTATTTCTCCCCAGGGGCAGGACCCTACACTTGCCCTTACTGAAATTCATTAAGTTCCTCTCCGCCCAACTCTCCAGCCTGTCCAGGTCACGTTGAATGGCAGCACAGCCTTCTGGTGTGTCAGCCACCCCTCCCAGTTTTGTATTATCAGCAAAGTTGGTGAGGGTACACTCTGTCCCCTCATCCAGCTCATTGATGAATATGTTGAAGAAGACTGGACCCAGTACTGACCCCTGGGGAACACTGTTAGTTACAAGGCTTCCAACTAGACTGCGCCGCTGATCTTACCTGTGAGCTCTGCCATTCAGCCAGTGTTCAATCTCACTGTCTGCTCATCTAACCCACACTTCCTAAGCTTACCTATGAGGATGTTATGGGAGACAGTGTCAAAAGCCTCGCTGAAGTCAAGGTAGACAACGTCCACTGCTCTCCCCTCATCCACCCAGCCAGTCATGCCATCATAGAAGGCTATCAGATTGCTCAAGCATGATTTCCTCTTGGTGAATCCATGTTGACCACTCCCGATAACCTTCTCTTCCTCCACATGCTCAAAGATGACACCCAGAACGAGCTGTTCCATCACCTTTCCAGGGATGGAAGTGAGGCTGACTGGGCTGTAGTTTCCTCAGACCTCCTTCTTGCCCTTTTTGAAGACTGGTGTGACATTAGCTTTCCTCCAGTCCTCAGGCACCTCTGCTGCTCTCCATGACCTTTCAAAGATGATGGAGAGCAGCTTCACAATAACATCTGCCAGCTCCCTCGGCACTCATGGGTGCATCCCACCAGGGCCCATGGATTTGTGGGTGTCAAAATCCACTAAGACCAAGTGGTGAAATTATCTTTGTAACCGCTGGAATCACTTTGGTACCACAATACTGCTTGGAGCATATGGCATAAAACCTTGATAAAGATTCCCATGTGGTTATTTATTTTGGTCTGTCCTTGGTCAGGTCAGCCTCTTCCTGACTACATTACATTTGAAACAAAACAAAACAAAAAAACCCATAAAACACCACCCTTCCCTAGATACAATTTCCTAAGTAAGGAAACTCAGCTAATATAGGGTGGGCATCTTTTAAGGACTTTATGTCAAAATACTTTTTTCCTCATCTCTTCACAGGTGTTATGAACCATTATAGTGCATCCCATAATCCCAATTCATAGAAAGTCCCAGGAGGCGTTTTGGTAATGGTGGCAGTGACTTCTGGTTGCACATACAAGCTATAACATAGGGTAACATTGCCACCAATCCTCACCAGCATGCAAAAAACATTGATTAGATTAATTTTTATTTATTTATTTATTAAACAATTGAAAGTTTAGGGATTCATGATAGGTACAGCATTGAAGTTCTTTGACATGACAAAATTTCTCCTAAAACAGAGACTCTCTGCTTAAGAGGCTCAACAGAGCCTCGCTGCCCAGGAAGATGATCTGCAATACTACTACAGATAAGACTAACTGGACACTGGATGTTCGACTCAGGCCCTCAAATCACTTTCAGGCTGTCTATCACTATATTTTTTAAATAATAAAAATAAACAGAATAAGCACAGTAAAGTGTGCTTTGGAGAAAAGCCAGTTGTAGCAAAAGTTGCTTTGTCTGCGAGTCCAAAAATACAGCCTCATTCACTCACAAGAGAAACTATTCATGGACAGAAAGAACACTGCATAATTTGTAGGTCTTTGCACGGCTTTCCCCCCCCCCAGGACTCCCTTTTCCTCAAAACAGCATGAGCCAGACAGAGCTTTTTGCCCCCCTACCAGTCTTGAATATTTTAGGTCTTGTATGAGTGAATCGTAAAGAGCTGTGACACAAAGTTCAGTTTAACCAACTGCCAAACAGGAAAGCACTCATTACTTGTTTAAAAGCATCCTTTGTGCAAATGACTACAGTAGAGAATGATGAATAAAAAAAAAAACAACCCAAAACCCAAAACCCCCAAAAAACAAAAAACAAACCCCAACACACAGGCAACATGACCAGAATCCATCTATCCAGCATGGTGCAAACAGCAGGCAGACACTACTGTCTCCTTTATCTGCTTTCTCAAACTGACCTTGTTGATCTGCTGGATCGTGAGGCCCTGTACCATATGTACAAAAACAGAGTGCAGGGGCAGACAGCTGACTTGCACCACAATGTCAGCAAAACCCCTGCTTTTATTTTGCCCGCAAGGCTTTTATCGCTGACAGGAAATCTGAGTCTTATGAACAAGGCATTTGAAAAGTTTGTTCAAGGAGATGTGCACCAATTAGTATTTGTTAATATGGACAGTTACAGCACCAGACAAGAGCTCCAAGGCAATTTATCACGTGCCTTACAATTACAGAGGATATAAACTATGTACACTCTGCATTGGCAACAGGGGAAGCAACAGCAACAGGAAGTACTGTCCTTCTTCATAGTGCACAGAATTTAGCTGGCCATTTTTTCTTATTGCTTTCTTTAACAGCGAAACATCTGAGGTGGGTTGAGTTCCAGTTTTAAGGGTTTCAGATCAGTTAACCTTAATTTAATACCCAGAAACACTTAACTGAACAAATGACAAGACGTAAACAAGTACGGTTCTTTGATGGTGTCAAGACATGCCTGAAGTGAAGCTTGTTCATGTAACTTAATTGCCTTTTTGAAGAGCCTTGGACAAAGCCTCTGGCAATGAACTATCAAGAAACTCAGTAGTCATGGCAAACAGCGTTGTCATCTGCTTGGAACTGCTTAACAGAAAGACAAACAGAATCAACAGTTCTCAACGTGACAATTAACATGCGAGGGGGATCAAAGTCATGCCAAATTAAAGGTGTTTAATATATTCGCCCAGTCTTTGGAAAAACAGTTTGAAAGTAAGATGACAAAATTTACAGATGGCACATTTCTAGGTTAGAAAAAGACAAGATGGGGAAGCAAAAAAAGTATACAGTCAAGTGGATGCCACTACATTTGTTTTTATGAATATAACCATTTGTACCACCTTAAACCATGACTGTGCTCTAAACCTGTACAGCCTTTGGGATAAGGGCACAGCACTGTAAAAAAAACTAGAATGGGACATAAGAAGGAAACAGCAGTAACACTTTAACTATTGCTACCTAAGTCAATGGCTCACTGTTCAATGGAATATAGTATGTAGTTTCGGTTTCTCTGCCTTAAAAAGCTAAGCAATAGTTAAAGGATTCAGAGACCACCAAACATGACTGAAGAAACACAGAGACACCTGAATGATAAAAAACTATATTATTGATAAAAAGAGGACTATAGAAACAACAAGCTTCATGGAAAAGATATACTTGATAGAAGAAGTTTCAAAATGCTATTACTAGTATTGAGGAATTAATACTTTTTTTACTACTGCTAGTTTTCTTTCACACAGCTCAAACAGTCAAGTTCACTGAAATCCCTATTACAAAGTATTTATGACGCCAAGAACAGAGTGGAACTCAAAATAAAATTAAACATTTGTACGTACGCATCCTCACTGACATTAGAAAAGATAAATGACATAAATGGACATTAAACATTAGCTCTTGTTCTTAGAAGTATAGCAAGTTTCATGCATTTGCCACATGTGATGTCTAAGATCAAAAGGTGAAGAAAAAAATGTCATTTTCTGAAATGTTAGGATACTAACTTCAAAAGACCCAGCAATTATTCTTACCTAACAATTCTACTCAATGTTTACCTCCACAATGAAAGCAAACACATATAGACTTCGTGTATTAGCTAAAAAGGCAACAGGCTTAGCTCAAAAAAAATGACAAGCTGAAAAATCAGGATTAGCAAACGGAAGGCCAGAAAATAACTGAATCATATGAACCTGCTGCCTATACTAAGCACTGGAGCGGTGCATTTTAAATCAATCTGTTCATCCCAGGCAATATGTATATTGGGACAATTATTTGTTTTCCTTTCTCCAATGTTTAGTCACCATAAAAACCATCTACATGAAAACAGCTTGTGCTTTACAGTTCTGATGAAGCTCATAAAAAATTAATAGAATGTGAAGAAGGAAACACGATGATGCATAGAGATTATATGTCCAAAAGACAAGACGTATGTGTAGGTCTCATTGATAATATGCTTAGTTCATTTTCACATCTCAGACAGCATTTTAAAGCTAAAGGTTGAATTATAAAATGCGTATAAGGAGTCGTTAGCCATCATGTCAAAACTAAAACGCACATGAATTGAAGAGAATTTATTCAGCAGTTTCTCTTTCATTTATGGGGAAAGGGAGAAACAAGTACAGGAAAATGAACTAACTCCTCTGGTAAGTCTTGAGTGTGCTCAGGAGAATGGCAAAACCTACATCAACTACTGCAAGGATGGGATTTTATTTGCTAGGTAGGACTCCAACTACTTTTCTAGGGCCAAGGATGCTGAGACCGCCCTCTCCACCACAAAGCAACCCTTTGGTCTCTGGGCAGAGTAGAAGCACAGACCTTTTGTCAGGCTTTCAGCCCCTCTCCACACCCTCGGTTCCATGTGCGGATGCTTCCTATGGTGGGCATGAGGACTTAACGGGGCCACTTAACCACTGCAGCTTATCAAGGAGGATATACCAAGGTGCAGATCTTATCTCTGTGCTTCACCCTGGAAAGCTGAGTGGGTTATTAAGGAGACAATCTAGTAACAAATTTGCCCAACAGTTTTCTCAGCTCATCTGGGATTTCCCTGCCTTCTCCCAGTGACCTTACACAGTATTGCTCTTTCAAAATTGTGTTGAATTGGGCCAGTGGAACTATTTTTCTGTCTTCCTAGCAACAGATGCTAAGGTGTATACTAAATTGACTTCCAGTGTCTTATTTATGATATGCTGTTTCCTCCTAATACCTTAAGAAGAAGTGTAAACACACAAGCAGCAGCAACAAATCAGGTTAAAACTAGTCACAGAGAATGTAGTCTGGAACCGTTTGTATCATAAATCCTTACCTTATGTTATCAATGTGGGAATTAAACTGTGATAAGCAACTATAAAAAGGCCTTTTTAAGTTTCCCCATTTATCCTCCTTAATCTTAATATTGCCTGTGCTAAAACATGTTATGAGAATAGAAAACTATCATGAACTCATGCTCATTAACACCAAGGGTTGGGGAAGAAAGAGAAATCAAGTGCAGGTAGCAAATAATGAGAATCCCATTCATGTTTTAAGAGCTGTATTTGTTCATGACTAGATGTGGTAAAACAACAGACAAGGAAAAGGAAGAAAAAGATCAGATTCATAATAGTAGACACTGTTTTCAAAGATGCTCTTCCCTAAACAGAAAAATAACCTTCTAGACTTCAGAATTGAGGATAAAATAGAAATCAAAGAACTCCTCCCTGAGAGGGGAAACTACACCTCCCTGCTGTATATCTGAAGGCGAATGTCCTACCCCTTCCAATCTCCTGACTCACTCCTGGTATCTTTTTGAATAAAATCTGTGTAACTCAACAATAAATTGTGTAACTGCTTTTGGATTTCTTGCTATAAAGTAGCTGTCTACATGATACATTTCCAGCTGCCATTTCACTGTAATTTAATGCTAATTCCTTCATGTTTATATTTGATGCTTTTAATACCATTGTTTTCTATGGCATTTCAAAAAAGTATTTACTTCAATGAGTCTGTACTGGTGAAATGAAATTAAACAAAACAAAAACAGTTGCATGAGCCTCTCTTCTGCGAAGACTGACTAAACTGTCTACAAAACTAATCTGCAACACTCCTGAAGCATATTAGTAAGCTATATACAAGCCACTAAGCTGAAAAAGGATGGAATTACAAACACTAATCAGTCATAAGATGACAGATAGAAACTAAAGTTACAAGTTGATTGAAGATACCCTTCCATTGACAGGGACACTGAAAGGAACTGTACAGCACGTACTAATATCATAAACTGGTTAAGACTAGTGGCGTCAAGATTAAACATTTCAGTCTTGTTTCAAATCATTCCTCTGCTTACGCCATTTTGCTATTCACATCTGTCCTAACTATTACATACCTGTTTATTTAAAGACAAAGAACATATGGCACTAGGGATACTGAGATAGCAAATGCAGACTAATGGGTACAGCTGTCATGCAGGAAAGTCAGGCAGGTACATTTGCCCATCTGCCTATGCACAAAGACCTCCCATAACATTGGCCAGCACTTTACCCGACAAAGAGAGAAATCCTGAAAACTGGTCTTAAACTTGAGACAAAATTTTGGTATCACTTCATACTTCAATTCTTCAAAGGTTTTGTTAGCTGGACTTTTCAAACAAAGTCATAAACGCTCTTGCCAAGTATAAGTTTGTAAAGCAAAAAGCACATCTGAACTTCAATATTGCTATTAGACACTTGACTTTCCCCTCACCTGCACCTAGTATCTTCTTTAACTTAGGGAGTTCCTCCTCACCCTGACTGAGATCAGATTCAGACGTGTTACCTACCAGGGTTTGTGTATTGGCATTTTGTTATTCTTGTGTTCATGGACTTTAGCTATCCTGCTTATGTTTTGGGTGTTATAACTGTTTATTCAGCTGTCTTTATTCTGGAACTGGATTACTAACAGCACCTTTAGTTACGTAGCCCAAAGAGGCCACACAGCTTCTTTCCTGCTGACAGATCAAATCTTTCTGCGGAGAGAAAAGACATTATCTTCTCAGACAGACACAGAGAGAGAGAGAGTAATTTCAGTGAAGCTGTGTGTGGGGATCAGGATCGCTATGCTGGTTACTCACACACAGCAGGTCCCAGTCCTGAGTGCGTTTCACCTAACCTCAGCTTTTCCTAGGACTGCAGCCATAAGGTTTTGCCTGAACTGACATTCTCTGACTTTTTCTGTTTCAATGAAAATAGAAACTTTTAATACTCATTAACAGAAATGAAAGAATTCAGTTTATGAAACAGCTGAATTCTAGTTATTAAAACAAAAACAAATTACTGATTTGCTTTTACTCTAAATTGTTATTTCAAGTAACCAGCACGCAGATGAAAACACGATTAATTTTCAAATGGAAAAATTACCTGCAGCAAAATAACCAAAGTAACTTGCATGGTGGCTCCCTGCCTGCAAGCACACAGTGCGTAGGATTAGGTCAGAACCAACAAATGTTACATTTCTGAGTTCAGCCCAGGCTTCCCCAGGTAGGGAAAGCATACTGCTCTGCAAATTGGCTCCACATGAGGACGAATTCTAGCCTCACCTTGGGTAACGGGTTGGTCAATTACTGGATTATAATTTTATGGTTTGGATTCACTTAACTGTGACATCAACAGTCCATTACTGCTGGATTAACAAGATATTTAAAGAGGCTAAACATGACATTCCAGACAAGCGATTATCAAATGCTAGAAATAATTACTACACTTAAATTGCCAGAATATGGAGAGAGGTTGTCCCATGTTATCGTCATTTGATCCAAATACTGGTTTGTTTGTCAAAACCTAAAAGATAAGTAAAAAAATAAATGATCACATTTCTACAGAAGCAAACCAACACTAGAAAAAGAAGACCAGCAGTAATATTTATCTTTGAACAGATCTTCCAAATACAGTTAAAGACCATTTGGCTGGAAAAAATGGACCACATCAATTTTGGTGTAAAAGGCATAACTGCATTTTAATTCATTTACAAAAAGCTCACAGATGTGGTTTGGACAAGAGTTGCTCAAGTTGCAACTATGACTTGCTCTGGCAAGTCTCAATTTATTTCCAAACGGTAGGTCGCTGCATGGAAGAGCAAAAAAAAAAAAAAAAAAAAAACACAACCAAAACCAAAACCAAAACCAAGCAGCCTTGGGAATATATGAAAAACAGTTTTCACTCAGAGCTAGAGTTGAGTATTTTTACACTGAAACCAGGCTAAACTGCTTCTTCAGGAAATTATCAAAGGAAACACAGCTGAGGTTGCTGAAAGAGCAACAGGGGTTGGGATGTATTTTGGCCAACAGTGTTGAGCAACTACAAATTCCATGAAGACTACAGAAGATTAGTAAAGTCAAGCCCACTTAAACTGAGTTTGTAATTTCTTTGACAGTTCTTTGAACCTGAAACTCAAAATGAAACTCAGGGCGGGATCAAGTCCTTCTGGACAGAAACCTCTGAATTATGTGCAGCTCTGCATCAGACTGATCCTAAAAACTACTCTCAAGGAGTAAAGCATTATTTATGCATTTCCGTAAAGCCAAGAAGACTCTCATGAATGAGTGTATAACACTTTGGTGTAGTTCAACTGCTTATCAATCTTTAAAAGCCAGCCTTTTTCACCCCCTACAGGATTTGTAGACTAGGCAGGTTTAAAATGTTAATCATGGATGATCCATGACACAAAGAAAAATGATGCAGTGGGGAAGAGGACTGTTTTCAGACGGAGATATTGAAGAATATCCAGGAGAGCATCTTTGGAACCAAATTTGCTAGAACATGCACCTCAACTAACCTCATAAGCTACCAATATGTTTTCATACTAACTACACTGACTAACTAAAGGCACGATCTGAGTTTGAGTACACAGTATGAGATAGCAACAGAGCATTACCCTGAAAACAGTGCTTAGTGAAAAGGTTGGAAAGTTCATATAAGCAGTAAGAGATGTAGCAACTTCTACGAGTATGTTTCTTGCCTCTTCCATTCCTTGTGACCATGCCAATAGATACTCTGCCAGCACAACCACCCTCAAAAAGTTTGATATACGTGCCTATTGCAAATACCGTTTGTATCAGCAAAGAAAAGCGATCTTGCTAGTTTATAGCTTACACTAATTCCTTGAGTGAAACAAGCTGCATCAGCAAAAGGCCATTTTTGTTGTAGAGCTATACTTACCCTAGCACTTTTGCCTGTATTGAGAGTTGTAAATAATGTCCTTAATGACATTTCCATGCTTGCACAAGTTTTATGTGTAGATCTCACTTCAGGTGATCTCATCCTCACTCCACAAAACTCCTTATTGTTGTAGCTTAATGCCTTTTTTCCAGGTTTCAGAGAAATCACCGAAACCAAGTAACAAACTATCTCCCAAAAGGTGTATGCCTTTCACATCACGTAAAACTGAAGTTGAGTGGAGAGTTAGGTAAATTTTCAGAGTTCAGATTATAAAAGGGAAGCATATGCAGTTCTGTGAGTAAATGTGAAGGGGTTGTACGAGGTCAGCAGATGTTACCAGTCTGATGTCTAATTTATAGCAGCTGAAGTTTAACTTAAATTTTAAATGTTAGTAATTCCATAATTACCAAAGAATTGTTGGTTTTGTAACCTTTTCTTCCCCTCTCTATTTTCTGTCTTTTCCTTGCTTAATTACAGCATTGTCAAACCAGATCACAGGTCTATTCTATTGCCTACAGAGGTAGAGCTATCTTTCAGCTTTTAAGAGAGAAATTACCATCACTGGAGGAAACCTGATTATGGATTATTTTGCCGCTTGAGTCAATACTGGTATATGTAGATATTACTACTCATGCAGTATGTAACACAATCTTCAATCTCTAGTGTAATTAGGAAGAAAAAGGGGAGTTAAGGACAGGCCAGAAATATCTTAATCATCAATGAAATCTGCAGCAGAAGCTTCTGGAGAGAGCCACTTAGACTTTTTTTTTTTTTTCCTCCCCCTAGGGTCCTTGATTCATGCAAAACTGATCTCAAAACAGATTAGGCAAACAATGAAAATACATATGGGAAAACTCAACTGTAGACTCCAGTTTTAGATGGTGACAACTGGTAAAAATTTTTTTAAATGCCTTGGTCTGTTAACAATCTGAAATCCTCTGAAGACGACTTTGAAAAATTGGCCAAATACTATGAGTGAAACTGTACAACAGCTTGAAATGGCATAAATTAGAAGGGTGGCTTATGGTGATTCCACTAACAGAAAACCAAGAGCCATGATTAGCCTTCAGTTTAAGGTAACAAGCACTATTTAAAGGGAGACTTCTGAAAAATTTTCAACTGTTTGACATGCTTTGTGAAGATCAACAAATTCAGAGACATTTCAGTGTAAAGACAATGAATAATAAATACTACTTTCACACTACGACACTAACTTTCATATAACAGTCAGATAGACATTTTGACAGTCAGGGTACTGCACAAATGTAGGCACAGAAGCAAAAAGTGAGGCAATGTTAGGGAAAAGTGCCATTATATATTAAACACAGAGTTGAAAGTAGGCAGAATTGAGCTGCAGAGGAAATACTCAGGCTACTATTTAGGCCTCCACTAAAACAAGCAATGTTTAACTCGCATACAATATTTACGATCAGGCTCTGCCTCATCCAAATCAATTCTCTCATTTCAATCTGCTTTGGGTCACCCTGACACCTTTTGCAATTTGTACACCCTTAAACTGATTAAATGGCTGGAAAACCAAATGCATACTTCAAGCAAAGTATCTGTCACCCAGTATTTTGGATGACTTTGGCAAACTCTAAGTGTTCATATGGGTTAGACACATGTGCTCTGGCTACAGGAGAGACACAATCGGGAAGTGAGAACCTCAGAGTAAACGTACTGGTAACAGAAACCACCACAACTGGGAATCAACACTGAGGATTAACTAACCTAAACATTGACAGAGGTCCTATTTTCCAGTCATCTGCATCAGCTTTGCTTGACTTGACACTAAGAAGAACACAGCAGAGAATCAGGACCGATGGCTCTGGCACAGTGGAAAGCTGCTTGCCTGACTGCATAAACTGCTTTTTCCTTGCTGTTTAATAAAAAGCTGTTAAAAAATAGGTATCTGAGGTCTTTGTGATCCAGCTAAATAAACAACAGTGAGTACTGAAAGGAGACATTCATTGCTCCCCATTTCTTCTAAGCTGTTATCATGTCTTTGCCGTTAAAGTAGAAATACCAACAGTTCAAGTATTTCCTCTTAAGACAGCTACACAACCTTTAAAACATCCATTTCCAAGGAGCCAGAAAGAATCCCAAATTTTCACCAACGGGCAGCCGCTACCTGGGAGGGTTCCTCTCCTCTCCCTCCACTCAGCAATTAATTCTAATCCACTCTGAACCCTTCCAAAATGCTGCAGACAATTTTATTCAAAAAGAAAACTGTCAATGACATGTCTGTCACTTGTATCCCAAGACAAGCACAGAAAACTGTGTAATGTCTGGCTTGCTACCACAAGCTCATCATTTTTGCATCTGCTAGCAACAGCTGATGAGATCATTCACTAGACTGTCATGAAGTAAAAATACTACCCATCGATATACTCAAACTCTCGGATCAGAAGGGACAGTCCATCTCATGACACTCTCCAGGGCTGCCTGATGACTGATTTCATTCCTACATCTACACTTAGACAGGTGTACTCTTCGCTGGATTAAAAACTGGCTGGATGGGCGAGCCCAGAGAGTTGTGGTGAATGGCGTTAAATCCAGCTGGCGGCAGGTCTCAAGCGGCTTGAGTCCTGTGTTCAGTTTTGGGCGCCCCAGTATAGGAGGGACATTGAGGTGCTGGAGCGTGTCCAGAGAAGGGCAACAAAGCTGGTGAGGGGTCTGAAGAACAAGTCTTATGAGGAGCGGCTGAAGGAATTGGGATTGTTTAGTCTGGAGAAGAGAAGCCTGAGGGGAGACCTTATTGCTCTCTACAGCTACCTGAAAGGAGGTCATAGTGAGATGGGCGCTGGTCTCTTCTCCCAAGTAACTAGCGATAGGACAAGAGGAAATGGGTTCAAGCCAGGGGAGGTTTAGGCTGGACATTAGGAAAAAATTTTTCACTGAAAGAGTTATCAAACATCGGACCAGGCTGCCCAGGGAGGTGGTTGAGTCACCATCCCTAGATGTGTTTAAAAGTCGTGTAGATGTGGTGCTTAGAGACATGGTTTAGTGGCAGACCTGGTAGAGTAGGGTCAATGGTTGGACTGGATGATCTTAAAGGTCTTTTCCAACCTAAACAATTCTATGATTCTATTCTATGATCTCTTCTTGCTTAGTGCAGTGGGGACCCCAGGAGATTCTGAGATATGTATGCCAAAGAAAACAGAAGTACACCTGTAACTTTCAGAGGGTCAGGATTTTGGAGCATTCTAGCTCAGGTTTTAGTATTGAGTGCAATTGCTCTAAAAAAATGAAACAGGAGTTACTTTTCCTGGAGGACGGGTATTTGCCTTTTTGTCCTCCTTGCTCAGAGGCCAATTTGTTCCAGGAGCTATCCGAACTGATGTCACCTCAGACAACCCAAACTACTTTTTTTTTTTTAAAAAATTAATTTTATTTATGGGACTAATGCCTACACACAGTGTAGTAACGCGGATCACATTTTCTTTTACCTTGCTTGATTGTGCTATATGAGAACGATGGAGATGTAAAAAAAATCTCCATAATAGAAGGTCTTTTCCCTGCAAATGAAATGGCTGCAGTGCATTTCCCTCTATCACTTATGTATAAGATCTCAAGCAAGACGTATTTTCAAACAGCAGCATTTTATTAACTTTCTTCTTTTTCTTCACCTTGCATCACCCTGCTGGTGGTAATAAACTGAGTCAGCATGGCACTACTTCAGAAGCCAAAGTCGGATCACCCTTTAACTAAAAAAAGCAGTATTAACAACTTGCAATAATTTGAAGCAAACAGCTTGGATGCAACAACCTCACAAAGACAGGAAACTGGTCTGAAGTGGGACTCGGGAAACAGGCTCAGGTAAGGTGACTTGCCAAACTCAGCTACAGGCTGTGTGCGACATGGTCAAATCGCCTCTTCTGCCGCACATTTCAATTTCTATTGGATACGACACACGCAATATCTCTCAGTTCAGAAACATTACAGAATCTCTCATGGTGTTAACGACCATCAGGCACTGTGTTATTACCACAGGGAGACCACCTAAGTGCTACAAAACTACTTTCAGCATTTCCACAGGTAACTGAAAACAAACTAGCAAAAAGTAAACCATCTCACATCATCTAGTACTATCTGCTGCACCGGATAAAGTGCAGAGGTGTTAAACATGAGTAACTGTACAGTGCTACTGTCCTTCCCACACTTGCTCTGCAGAGGACATTTGTTTCCAGAGGCGTTGGTTCAGCACCTTCTGTGAGCACCATGTTGAGCCTGACCCCCACAAAGCGAGCCTGACGTTCCCTCCCGACTTGTGTCAGCCCTCGGTGCACACTGACTGACTAAGGCACATAACGAAGTGTCCTTATTCCCTTACTTGAGGGAACAAGTTCCCACTGAAATATCTGCAGAGCTTAATCTACAAGTGCAAGAGAGAGAAAAGAAGCCAAAAAAAAGACATCTGGGACAGAACCAAGGATACTCCATGTTTTTCCTCATAAGGATGCCAAGAAAACGGATTTTTTTTTTTTCTGCCGTTTTTAAAGTATTAATAGGAAGTAAAAACAAAACAAGCAAGAAAAAATGCTTCAACCAGGTCAAATGTGTGTTCAAGTGGAGGTAAGAAACCACTTAAAGCTCTCACAGGATTATAAGCCCCTTTGACAGGTCTGATAATTTCAAAGGCCTAATTCCATTACAGTATCTGGCAGCCTGCAAGGGCACATTTTACTAACCACAGGCCACCAGGTCATGATAGATGTTGACAGAAAACATTAAAGGTTAAGTAGATGTAAGACCATAAAACATTTCAAGCTGTATAGTGCCAACAATGTTAACTAGCAACCATGGCGCTGTTTGAGAGGAGGGGGAAAAAAAAAAAAGTTGGGTCTTTCCACCAACCGCAGTCCCAGGGAGCCCTAGCAGAATCAGGTGGCCAGGATGGTCAGCACCAGGCATACTCACATGACATGAAAATCCTCTTTGCTCTATCAAAGTCCAAATTTCATATGTTACTTAAAATTCATAAAGTGCAAGATTGGGTTAATTAAGGCTAGGAAAACATACCCGTCCAATAGATTTCACTAGGTCTCTTCAGCTGGGAAACACCGGCAGCTGCTGTGCAGCCAGCAGCAGCGGCCGTGCCACAGAGGAGCAACGAGGCAGGAGACATCCTGGCAGCTAAGGTCAGGCAACCTGCAACTGCCTCTGTGTAACAGTATAGCATTCTGACTTTGAAAAGTAGCACTCGGATCCTCACCGTCATGAGGATCTAAGCCAACAGTTAAAACAATTTAGCGAGGCCCAATAATTTTGCCTCAAATCCCCCACAAAACTTATTCAAGAACAGCAGCGTAACCCCTGCAGGTGGCAACGCACACTTCAACTCTGTCGGAGAGTATTTATGCAAGACATTTATGCAGTTGCAACTCCAGCATCTAATTTTGACTGCTCATTCCTTAAAGGTGTCTAGATACAGTGACAATGGCCATAACCACAGAGTTAACCGTACTCCAGTCATTAAATATAAACCCTAATATTTCCCATTCCAACTAAGGGAAAGGAAGGTATCATTGCCTCTGTGTGTGGAAAAGGCTTGAAAGCTGCTCTGTGTACTCTCTTCTATACGGTACTATAAGGATAGTCACAAATAATTCTTCAGGTTTTCCTTTTTTTTTTTTTTTTTCTTTTCCTAAAAGAGCTCCTCTGAGTGACATCTATCTGGACAATAAATTGCCAACACCACAAACAATTAAATTAAAAGCTGTCCAATACGTAAGGAGGAGGGAATTGACTACTGACCAAATCTGACATACAAATAGCTTGCTAATTTGTCAGCAAGCCAAAATAAATGGAATGGGCTGGCTACAGGTGCAGGTAAATACCTCAGAAATAGACATCAATAAATCATTTAGCTCTCTGTAACACTTTAGACTACAGTCATTTAACATAAAGGACATTTTTTGCCTTTGTAACATGATTTGTGAGTGCTTCAAGTGAGCCCTTTTAAGTCAACACTTAAGATGGGACTTTAAAACTTCCTTTCTCTGATCTCTTATAATCTACTCCTAACTTAGCAGAAATTATAAACTGTATCTTCTGTTCTGCTTATTGCAAAATACATAATCCAAGATTATGGGGTATTATATACTAATGATCAACTAACACTCTCTATGAGACAATAAATCCCCCCTGATATTTGTTGTAGCTGTAGAGACAAAGAAGCAGCTTGATGAATGTCAGGCAGGCCAGAAGGCCAACATCCTACTATCACTAAATGTAAAGGTATCTATATGGAAGGGTGAAAACAGTGGGTTGTCACGTATTAAATGTGTTTCTTACAAGTAAAATCACCTGGTCGTCATAATTCTCCATCTCAAATGCTTTTTCAAAAAGCCGGCCACTGGCTATCTCCTCTTTCTGCTCCAACACCATCTGCTGGGCCCTTTTTCTATGAAAGTGATACAAGGAGCCACAAATAATAACAGACAGAAGCTTAATTGCATGTTCAAAATAAGGTCACCCTCATATTAAAACCAGAAACACAAATACACAAGGACCATCTATGCTTCTATTTTTTAAAGAGCTTAAAAGTATATTCGCAAGCCATAAAGTCATTTAGTAAAAAGATTAAAATCTCTGGTTTCTAATGGACTAAGACCATATAAAAGCTTACATGAAAGTTTCTGTTTTTAACCTGATTCTAATGCAACCTTTGTCTAATGAAGCACGTTTCTTGACAGCCACAAATTACTTTAGATAGTCACTTCGAAGGACCTTTGAAGTAAATCGGCCAATTAAGGAATTCTAGTACTTCCACCCTGAGGAATAGTTAGAAAATATATACAGCCATTTAGAAAGCTGACTGGAACAGGACAATTTAACAGTGCTTGTCTATGTACAAGAAGACAACATGGTTTAGACGTTTCTTCCAGACTAACCTCTCAATTACCTTACTACTAGAAAAAGAGCAGGAATGCATATGGATGAAAAGGTACATAGGAACATGAAGGACTGGTGACTACTTCCAAAAATATGCCATTTTATTACACCTAGGTTAGGAGGAGTTTTTGCACACTTACAACCAAACATGACAGCCAGGCACACTGCCAAACATGCATTATAAATCAGAGCTAAAAGCCAAATCTGGACTGAACCCCAGTTACAGTGCCAAAGTTCACTAAGGCATTACCAAACTTCTCAAAAACCACAAAAGGTGTGACACAATCCTGTGGCACATCTGTCTGAGTGGGAAAGTCGGAGTTAAAACCATTGACAACAACAAAATGAGAACATGGAGAAATATCCATAGTAGACCCCGTTAACAGAACCAGGGAGACCTACAAGCTGCTCAAGACAGTCAAATAACAGCCTGTGATCAATAGGAGCAAATACTGCTGGCAGATCAAGCAGGATCAAGACTACATAAGCCACTGCAATCTGTATGAATAAGTAAATCATGACAGGCTCCTCTGAAAGCCGTGGTGTTCGGGCAATGCTTGAAAAACTCAACTAACAAACAGCTGGATAGTGTCAGTAGATAAGACAGTAAAAGTAAAAGTACTGTTAACACCCTTCTTTGATGTTTGGCTAGAATATGGATAAGTGGCAATAAGTAAGCAGCAAAAAACCCACAGTATTTTTTTCTTTTCCAAATACTTACTAATGCAGAAATAAGGTTGTTAATAAAATGTTAAATATATTAAACCACTAAAACAAACAACAGGTCAGTAAAGCTGGTTAGCAGTACTGAAGAGAGTCATATGACAATATCCTATTAGCTCTCCCTATTACCTTCTTGGGCTTGAGTTAGAAAAGATACCCAAGAATAAGCAAAGAAGTGATTTTTATGAGCATCCCAGGTTGCCCTAGTTCTGCTTCTGCTGAACCTCTGCTCACTACATTTGTAACTCAGTTAGGTCAGAAAGATTTTGAAAATTCAATACAAATAGTTTTAATGATAAACACACAAAAGAAGGAACCCATCCAGGTACTATAACATTATACCCAAATAGCATTCTAACGAGCTCGTATTTACCAACAATTGTGGGTTTTTGTCTGCTTTGAGGATGTCAACACAGACGAGAGTCCAGCTTGCCTACCTCCTGAAATTTAAGGGATTTAAGAGATGTAAGGGGCAGTCAGGAGGTACAAAGAACACCAACTATTAACAAGAAAATTCAGTTACAGGATTAGAATTTAATAAACAAACATTAAAGGTTATTCATCAAACTGGTAAGAGCTGTACTTCAGTTACAATAAACAAGAATTAGGAGCTTAGCTGGGTGTCTGAACATTTTATTGGTACTAATAAAGACAACCGAGAACAAAAATTAACTTTTTTTTTTTCCTGGAATAGATAAAACTGCCATTGGTCGCACTGGATTACTGTCAACAGAATGAGCCCCAACAAGCTAAGAATTAGGATTAGTAATACACTCCAGAGAATGCAAGAGTTTTGAGAATGATCCAAGTCAAAAACTGGAGATATGTGCAATATTTATTATAGGTAGGATGAGTGGCAGCCTTCCACACTGCTGAAGTAATTACTGTCCCAGTGGCACTCACTTTATAACTATACGTTCTCCTGATTTTAAGGAGAAAATTCTTCAGGGAACTTCCAACTAAAAATGGGGAAAATAACCTGTTTGTGTTCTTTCTGGGCTTCTCTTGTGTCCTTACTGAATCCTCAGTGAAAGAGCCTATGTACGTGCCAGACTGGCTGGCTGCTTTCTCATTGATGATGAACAGATATGCACTCTTCACCATGCCTTAAAAGCTATTACTGCTTTGCTTTATTGCGCATTGGTGTACCTCTGACAATTACTGAAGCATCCATTTCGTTTGAAGACTAGCTTATCTTTTACATTCTGGTTTAAAAGGTTTTCTTCAGTAACTTCAAATTGTTCCAATATTGAAGAAGTTGATTTTTAGTTACTTCTTGAACAACTGTTTTACGTACCTAAACATCCTTCTGCTAAAGCATTTTAGAAGCAGGTGTACCTGGTGGAATTCTTGTCCCTATCCTGCCACATTTGTTACAGCAATATTTTTTTAACCCCCCAGGATATGTCTGTGCTGCACCATATGCCGTACCCTGCAAGGTATTGGAGGTAGTAAACCATCCACTCAGCCTGCACAGTTGGGCCGTGGCCCAGCTAGGCTTCTGATACTCAGATTAGATCACCGAGCTCTAGCGTGGATAGCTCTGAACTACAATGCAGTAATACCTGAGCAGCTCTGGGAGGAAGACGTTTCTCCCCCTTTTTTTTCCCTGCCCCCCTTGAGCAAAAGCCTAGCTGCTTACAAGCAGTTTTATGGCAGTCTGTTAACAGCAGCTTCTTCTGCTTGTTCCACCCAAGACAAAACAGAAGTTCCACTTGCAAGAGCAGCCTCAGATGAAGGTATTTCCTGTGGCAGTCTCTGTTCTAAAACTGAGAGGAACAAAACCAGAGAGCATCTTCACCGAAATCTCTGGAACATCATTTTAGCAATGTTCCACATGGTAAGGTTTTGGGTTTGTTTGTTTTCCCCTGGTTAGCTCCTTCCCTGGTTAGGTCTTTTCCTGTTTAATATAATGTTCTGTCTTTTCTTTTGTTGTGAGAGAAAAAAGATATTACAATTGTAAAATCCCATGGAGTGACACTTTCCTGTTGGCTGCACTCTAGTAAATATTTCTTGTTGCTGTTGATCGGTAATATCCCTTTTGCTGGTGTCCTGGTCATGAGAAAGCAGCCTTGTGTTGACACAGCCCCAGTGACAACTGAGGCTAACAGAGGAACTTCTGTGTCCTCAGCTTACCTTGTGACATAGAAAAACACTATTCTCTTGACTTAGTTACACATCTTGTAATTGAGGGGGTTCTGGGTGGTTGGATTCAGAGACTCTCTTTACCTAATTGCTATACTAACCTTTGTGTCAACAGAAGGCTTGTTTTGCCAGACCATTCTCTCTGAACTATCTTGTCATAATTGAAACAGTACCTGTTACTACAACAACAAATTGTTTATTAATTGACCCCAAAGTATCCTCTATTATTCTCTCATTGTCAGTTTTCATGCTCTTTTTTTTGCCTTGTAACCAACAGCTGTCCCCTGTGCACTACATGGGGACAAGCTTTCTTGGGTGTCCCCTGGAGCATTCAGCTTCCAGGACTAAATGCTACTTTCGGCACAAGTAATACCAATGAGGGTGCATGTGTTTCACTGAAGTACGAACACAGCAACATTACTGCCAGGACCACCGAGACACTGACATGCACAGATTGGACATTTGCACCCATTCTACTACAATCTACACAAGACTAAAGGCTTAAGACTAAGTTTCAAACCTCTCTTATGTTCAGTGTTTTTAACTGCTACCGTGAAACTGTACCTCGCACGTTCAGATGGACTTCTTTACTATTGAAACGTCACTGTATTTGTAGACATATTTCCCCAGAGATTTTCTGATGGGTCCTCCAGAAAGGGGTGAAAGTGGGGTCAGTGGGAATCAAATTAATGTTAAGTATTTTTTTAAATAAAAATTTTAATCATAAATTCAAAACTGCGCCTTTGGTAACACTCTTCTGTTGGCTTAAACTCAAACTGAAGTGTTACTGACTGAGTTCTTCTGAAGTAAACTGACAGAAAAACAAACTTTTGTTCTCAAGTTCTACTGCACTTTAACTGCCATCTTGATTTAAGTGCTAAGCAAAAAGAGGAACAAAATCCTGCTAAGCAGATCAGTGACAGTACAGAGGAAACATGCTTTTGCTCGACTGAGAGGACCTTCTACTTTTATGCATGAATAGCTACTGATAATTACTTTCTTTACCAATATAACTGTAATAAAGTTCTAACTTGAGGAAAAATAAAAGGAAATGCTGGGTAACATAGAGCAATTTTAGTTGGATCTTAATTTTATGTACTTCCGTTTCCAGGTAGCGTTTCAGCCATGTTAATTGTTTCTCTTAGGTCATCCCAGCCTAATGACCTGGTTAGCTTAACCGGATTGAGACATGACTTCTTGAAAGAAACTGTCTCCGCAGTAACTTTTCTCCCCAAAACCTACAGATCTGCACAACAAACATCATTTTCTGTAGTTTTATGAGCCAAGAGAAGCTGTTGTCATAAATGGGCATTCAAATGGGCCAGTTCACCCCATCAGATCTGTCTACAGAGAGCATTTACTTCATCAAAAGTTGACAGATACTAAGGGATTTTCATCCAGATCTTATCATGGGCTCACCTCAACTCAGGGGAAGTTGACTGAAGTCAACACTTGTTTTGACAGTGACTTCAGTGGACACAAGATCACGGACACTACTTTAGGCAAAGTTTATTTCATTTTATGCAGCGATTTTACTGACTGAAGAGCTGCTATCTACAATAGCAAGTCTCTTCCCCCAACAAACCATGCTGTCAATGTCTGAGTTGCAAACACTGAAGCTGCATAGATTCACTGCATTTCATTTTTGCTGTACATTAATATGCCATTTTATTCAGTTTTAAGATATGATTCGCTTTAATCCAAGTAACTGAACCAAAAATAACCAACATCACAAATTCCATTCTGGCATCACTAGTTTGAAACTTTCTGAAAACTCCATAAATCATACGCTAATGAAATAATCTTTTCAGTTTTTACACAGGCAAAGAGATAAACAAGACGCTGGGGCACAAGGGGCAAAAAACTTGTCAACTTGAATACCCGAGACTGCCATTGATCCTAATAGTTCTTCGGGATCTTCTTTGAAACCACTTCCCACAGATGTGAGTTCTGCATGGCAAAGTCTTTATAAAGACAGCAAAAATGAAATGGTGGCAGCAGTACTGTCATTGCTGTTTGCAGAACAGCGCGTCACGTTTTGACAGTGCCAGACAGGCTAAAGTTGGAGAAAATGCCACTGATAATTGCTGTTGCCTTTCGGTTTTACGATTGCCGATGCAATGTGCAAGATTCTCGTAAAAAATTAAAAGGTTCTCCCCCTAAAATAAAAATATGGTGAAGCCCAGCTAAACGAGCAAGCCGTGTATTTCCTTCTCGCATCCCCGAATCTCGTAAGGGGCGACCAGAAGGACGGGTGGCTGTATGCAAACCCGTCCCCGTTTCCCTGCCTGCCATCCCCTCTGACAACATGCAGCACTGCCTTACCCACAATGCACCCTCGCGCTGGCACACACACCCCGCTCCCGCACACACACACACTCACACACACACACACGCTCCCAGGCAGGCTGAGGCGAACACACACACACACACACACACGTCCCCACTTACACACGCACGGCCCCCCTCCCCCCAAAGAAACCAACTTACCCACAAGTTATATTTCATTCAAAACCCCTAGTCTTCCTCTGCTCCCCCTCCTCTGCTCGCCTGCCTCTCTTCTGCTGCAGAAAAAGGCCACATATGTCTGCAAACACTTCTAGGCAGAAACCAGCCAGTGCAGAACAAAGACAGCCGGGGTTGCCTTCATCTCAGCACAAGGCAGCCAGTAGCTATTTTCAAGCTTGTTCGCTCTCCCCCCTCTGAGGGCACCCTGCTCTGTTTCTCCCTCTCTCTCTCTTCTTTGCCTGTCCAGCTACTGCACAACACACATCAATTATTCATTGCTTGTCTCCCGGTTTCCAGGCAAAACCAATCACAGATGGAGTCTTGCTAATGGGCTCATGCCGTACTTGCCAACAGGCTATTTGTGCTCAAGCTACAACCCTCTAGAGACAATAAAGAGAATCAGGTTAAGCTTTAAAACTTCACACGTACGCGAACAGACCTAAAACGGCAATATACATGTAAGCATCCCTATGACATTGCTTAGGAGTACGTCTTCAGCATACAGCATGGCAGAAGGCTGCTTTAAATCTTCTGAAAGGGTTTTAAGAAAATCAAACGCTCAGAAAAATCTCACCTCGGCTGCATGTTACTGATATTGATGGTTTTCTTTTCTGTCTCTAGTGATCCATCTCCTGCTTTCCCATTACACCTCTCCCTCCTTCTCTCATACTCATGCACGCACGCACACACACGCAGCCACAGCCACTTTGCCAGAAGGAAGAGAGAGAGAAAGAGAGAGGAGGAAAAAAAAAAAAAAAAAAAAGAAAAAAAAAAACCACCCAGGCAGCTCACATTTCAAACTTGCAAGGAGGGGTGGTGCTTAAAAAGCTAGGACAAAGCCTCTGTCTCTGGCATCCAGCCAAAATACTAAAATAAATCCCCTCGATCAATTAATTGGAAGCAACACTTGTTCGAGTCCGCATAACAAACCATTAAGGGCACCGGGGCTGGAAAGTCTTTAGATTTGGGAAATCTTACACACTTGTTTCCCCCCTCCCCCGTTTGCTGAATGCTGTTGACTAAATCCATCAAACTAGTCATGCTAATTAGCGTCCAGAGCAGCCTCGGCGGCGGAGCAGCGCCCGGGGCGGGCGGCCCCCGCGGCCGGGAGTTTCCTTCCGGACCGGCCGCCGCCCCGCGCCGGGGCGGGAGGTACCGGCGGGGCGGGCCGGGCCTCCGGAGGGGCGGCCGGCGGGGGAGACGGCTGAAGCGGCGGTTCTGGCCGCAGTCCCCAGGGTGGGCAGCGGCAGCGGCCAGCGCGGCGCTCCCCTGGGCGAGGGCACGGGCATCACCCCTCCGCGGCGGAGGGGAAACTGAGGCACGCAGGCGGCGGGCGGGGTGCTGGCAGCCGGAATCACTGTCACCAGCGGGACAGCCTTGCTGGGGCTGTTTGCTTGGGGGTTTTTAAGAGTTCAGACCTTCACCTCTGCCGGCCGCCCATGGCTGCTAACAGCATCACCCTTTCCCACGCCACTCCGAGTTCAGCACTGCCCACGGAAGAGTTTTAAACAAGTGTCACGTATCAAACTGTGCCACAACGCAGCCTTTGGTGGAAGCTCAAGCTCAGCTGAAGCTGACAGTGTCAAAAGGGGAAGAAAAACAAAACAAAACAAAACAACAAACCAACACCAAAAACACAACCAAGCGAGCAGGAAGCTAATGCGACAATTTTTTTGCTCCCTCTCAGAGGGAAAACTGGCAGTTTAAGTTGTGGCCAGCCGAGCACCAGCCCGTTCCTGCCAGCCTCCTGCGGTGCGGAGCCACTTCCTTCCCCGGCGCAACCTGCACAAAGGCACCTCCACCTCTTAAAGGCGCACCCGGCCCTTCGGCAGGGCAGCTAGCCCGCAGGTTCCAGCGAAAAACCAAACCCCACAGAAACAGCAAAAAAAGCCCCGGCTTAAACCGAAGAAAATACTGGCTCTCCAGCAAAATTCCTTTCGGCGAAAAAAAAAAAAAAAAAAAAAAAAAAACCGGCCTCAGCTTTCCTTGCCGTTCTTACAGTCACTTAACCGTGCTTCGTAGAACACCTTAGCAGAGAGAGTCTGCAACATGACAGATCGGAGAAGCAAACTATCACAGATATCAAAGAGCAGCTCTTCTCTGAAAAATGATTCCACAAAAAAGCATTGTCAGATTTCATGTTCATTTTTTTCCCAGGGAATGCACTTCAAACAAGCAAAAGGTATGTGTGCTTTCAGCCCAGCTCCCACTCCTGACGTAGGAGCTCAAGGTCAGCCTGTCAGAGAGGGTTACTGCTTTCTCTCCTCAGCCATCAGACTAAGCAGCACTGCAAACCAAACCCTCCGTAATACTTCTGCAATCTCAGAGCTGCGCCAGCCTGACCGAAGGAAGACTTCTTCACAATATGGCTGCCACAGGTGGTACAAAACACAGTGCCGGGCCGGTATCCACAGCAGATACTCCGTACAGCGTGGGCAAGCCTTCAGTTAGGTCCTCAGAGGTCGAGGTGGACCCACGGGGCTGCTGGAACAAACTCTTACACAAAATGTAGTTTCCATTCCAGCTGACCAAATTTGAGATTCTGTCACACAAAACAAAAGTACAGAACCTCATCTAACTATTTTTATTGCCTTTCAGAGTGGACGGATGCTTTAAGGAGCTGTAAATTATACAGTTAGGCTGGCAGAACAAATGGCAAGCACGAGTTTTAGAGGACTGGCAAAGCAGTAAGAGAAAGTATGTCGATAATCCCAAACAAGGACCAACTTCCCTACTAAGGTAACTGCACTGAGTACAGACTTGGTGGATGTGAATTAAATTTATAATTGACTATAACTCTACCTAAATTCTAGACAGACACAGAATGTACGTTTTTGTGCTTGTGCTTGTTTCAGGTTTTACTGCATTTAAAAAATTTTCACACAGTCCGTAAGCTATCACGGTGTTATTTCATGTTTTGAAAAAACACAAAGCAAGAAGAAGAAGAAAGTATCGGGCAGTTGCAAGATCCCAAATATCAAGACTGTCTCCTTCCTCCTACAAGCCTCAATGAAATCTCATTTTCTCAGGGAAAAAAAAATATTATTATTTCTATATAGAATACTCATATTCCCCAGCATCTCATGTTTTTCTCTCTAACCACCACCATAAGTAAGAGGATTGCCTTTTTTCCCCTCTCTGCAATTAAATGCTCTTTCTAGTGTAACAGTGTAAGTTTCTCTTTTAAGCTGCCTGTCTTTTCAGCGGAAGTGGTTTAGAGTAGACAAATCACTTATCTAAAAATTATGTACTTACTTCTCCTTTGACAAATCTTCAGCAGGTTTCTAATCCCACCCTGCCACTTGAAATATCACTTTCTGTGATGACATTTGAGTCACAGTTGTCAGAAGCATCAGCCTCTGTAGTTAAATGGATTAAATCACACTTCATAGCATGCAGTATTTTGAAGAAGGAGTGGTTTATCATTTGTAGAAATTAATCATAACAGTTTTTTCTCTAGGGCAAATTCCCAATCATTTTTAAAGATTACTATGTTTAAGCCCCACTGACAGCAGTATGTCAAATTACATCACAGGAAGGTTATCTCAGGCAGCGATAACTATTAACAAGACTCACTGAAGACATCTACTACTGGGAGAAGCAGGTCCATACTGAGGAAGCACCTTTTACGTGTAGGGGTGGGAGTGCAGACTTTGGCCGTGCTTTGTGCGGCTCTACTGAGGCCCCAGGGATCCCGCTGCCGATGGTGTGACTGGCCACTCGCATCCCGAGCGGCCGCTCTCCTGCGGGGCCAGCGAGACAGCTCAGCCCACAGGGGAGGGGAGATGGGCTCAGGGCATCGCTTGGTCCTACAGGGGGGAAAGAGGAGACACTTATGTGGGTCACCTCTAGCTGATTAAGGAGCAGAGTTGAAAGATTTTCAAAGAAGTCTCGCTTACCTCGAAACAGGAGGCAGCATTTGTCCGTTTAACATATGTTGTCAATGCCAAGCAATATTACTGATCAGAATCCTCCCAAATCTCAATCCTGTCAGTCACTGCTTGGCACAGAAATAAATCACCACCAGCAGATCCACATGGTACTGCTCTGTGCTCTCCATGCCAAGACGCTTCTCTTTCAAGAAGTGTATTTTTAAAAAGTCAGAAGTCCATCCCTAAGTCATGATAGTGCAACAGACTTGCTGCATGCCCATTGAACACCAATTTTTATGGTGAGTAAGAGAATGATGTGGACTGATTTGTATGTTCGGGTGCCTTTGATTGCTCAACATAAATGGCACGATGCTTATCTTCAACTAGTTCAAGTGAGGTAGTCTTTGGGTGTAATTCTTCCTTCTATCCCTTTTTGCCCCTCTGTGGTGATATTGCAAAAAATGAAATAAAGACATGAACACCTGTAATAAAGACACAGACCGCCAAGAGGGAAAGAAGGAAAGGCTGCAGAAGGGGCAGAGATCAAATCCCCTGTTTGGATGCTTCAGTATCAAGTAGACTGTACAAGGGGGCACATCATCATGTTCCACTGTAATTTCATTATGAGAAGCGCACAGAGGAAAGAGCAGAAAAGTTGTTTAGAGAAAGAAAACATAAGGGGTAAGCAAATTCTCTTCAAGCAGCTGTAATACCAGTTATTGCCCACTGAGTCATAATATAGCCCTTTAGCAATGCAAATTTTCTATGACCAAAGATTTAAAGGTTTATCTTGGGCACCAATCTTTATTCATCAGAGTTTTGCTGCACTGCTGAACACAGCAGGGCAGTTCCTTACAACATTTGTCTAGAGCACATTGTTTGCCCAAGAATTAGTTCTCTGGATATGTATACACTTTACTATTGATTCAAAGGATTCAAAAAACTCTTTAGAAGGCTTACAATTACATAGCTGAAATACACAGAATACATGGATCAGTGGCCTTGTGAATTTTTCCTCATGTTTCACAGTAGGCTGAGTCAGTTGAAGCTGTTATAAAGCACAGGGCTGCATCCCAGTCAGAAACCAACCATGTACTTGGAAAAAAAAATAATCCTTTGACTCTGCATCAAGTGTCTTTCATGCATAACCCACTTTTCCAGGATCAAACCAACTCCATCCAGAGAGAGGTGTGAGAGGAAAACCTAGCATAAAAAGCAAAGTTAAAAAGACTCTTTTATGTGGTTTAGTCCTGTCTTGTTTAAGTCAAAGATTACTATGACTAAAGTACTTACCCTTCAGCCCCCTTCTTTGTCAAGCTATATAAAACAAAGGTAGCAAAGTTACAAAGTATAACAACACAGCATTTCCCTTTCTCCTGCTGCCCATGACCACTGTTTACATGTGCCCTTGGTAGCTTAATGTTTTGACGGACCCTCTGATCTTGACCATGCACCTGGAAACACTGAATGCTCTTTTGGATGCACACAACAATTGGACCGAAACACCCAAAATCTTCTGAAAGAGACTGACACCCTATTTAACGTTCAAGACTATGGAATTCACAGAATCACAGAATAGCAGGGGTTAGAAGGGACCTCTGGAGATCATCTAGTCCAACCCCCCTGCCAGAGCAGGTTCACCTAGAGCAGGTGCCACAGGTACGCATCCAGGCAGGTTTGGAATGTCCCCAGAGAAGGAGACAACCTCTCTGGGCAGTCTGTGCCAGTGCTCTGCCACCCTCAAAGGAAAGAAGTTTTTCCTCAACTTGAGACAGAAGTTTCTGTGTCCCAGTTTGTGCCCGTTGCCTCTTGTCCTGTCACTGGGCACCACTGAAAAGAGTCTGGCCTTGACACCCGCCCTTTAGATATTTAGATATTTATAAGCACTGATGAGATCCCCTCTCAGTCTTCTCTTCTCCAGGCTAAACAGACCCAGGTCTCTCAGCCTTTCCTCATAAGAGAGGTGCTACATTCCCTTGGTCATCTTTGTAGCCCTCTGCTGGACTCTCTCCAGTAGTTCCCTGCCTTTCTTGAACTGGGGAGCCCAGAACTGGACACAGTACTCCAAGATGTGGCCTTACCAGGGCAGAGTAGAGGGGGAGGATAACCTCCCTTGATCTGCTGGCCACGCTCTTTTTAATGCAACCCAGGATGCCATTGGCCTTCTTGGCCACAAGGGCACATCGCTGGCTCATGGTCTTGTTACCTCATTATGAAAAAATCTTTCCTTCAAACCTATGCAGAGGCTCAGGACAGACCTGTAGGCACTGCAGTGAAAAACACCTCTGTCAATCGCCATAATCTTTGGAAGAGGAAGTCTACCTTAAATCCATCTAATAAAATGCAATGTTGCAATTTTCGAATCTCTATTTCCTTCCTTTCCTTCCTTCCTTCCTTCCTTCCTTCCTTCCTTCCTTCCTTCTTTTGATTAAATGTCTTTACCATGTGCAAGAAAACAAGAAGATCTGTAAAATTACAATGAAATATGGGAACATACCCGCCAAGAGTTACAGAGTGAAGACACATTCATCATATTTGTATCTTTGGTTCTCTTTACAGCTATACTTTTACAGAAAACTGAAAAGCAAAAGTAACCAAACCATGCAGAAATAAAGAATGAAGTACACTAAGGAAAAATCACATCTGTAATGTAGGATGACAGTCAGTAGAGAGGCTTTACAGAACTAAAAAAAAAAAATTATTAATAAAATTCACTGAACAGTGATGGCATCAGTTCAGAGTTGTCTCCAGTACTATTTCACCAGCAACCCAGCAACTGCAATTGCCCCCTCCCACACCTACTTGTCCGTCAGGCAATTTTAAAGACAGAGGGAACATACCCTACCTGTGATGCTCTGCCCTTCTTTTACTGTATCTATTTTGCTACAGACTAATGAATGTTTTAAAACCTGCTTTTTGTGACATGGGAGCTTTATTGTTCTTTCCAAATTTTAGAGATGTCTTAATATTTAGAGGATTCCATTCAAACTACTTGGTAAACTGGAACATGGCATAGATGTCTTCAGTGCACATCTCCACTTCCAGTGCCTCTTCTGGCACCTGGGCTAGAGTTCATGACATCTATTCTAGCAAATCAGGCAGAAATAGAAATTAACTGAAGCTCTTTCCACACTAAATCCAATTTTTCAGCATGATCAAGTGGATTTCTAAAACATCCATATTTTCCACTAACGTGATTAAATAGATTTTTATACCACATCTTGCCAACTGCTCAACTTTCCTCATATAGTTTAGATATTATTAGCATGCTGCTTCTTTGGGGGTATATCTGATAGACTGTTTCTTTAGATTTCAAACTAATCTTTTAGCATTCCTATGTTCTGCAAAGGATTAAAAACTTTGTTATATATGAAGCAAGACTTTCAAATGCAACGAGGATTAGCCCACCTCTCTTTCTAAAGAAGTTTTACTAAGTACTTTAATAAAACGTATTTTTCTGCTGCTTTTTGAGATGCTCAAGATTATATTCTCAGTCAAAATAGTTGGTTTTATTCAGCATGTAGCTATTCGTAGCTGAAGCCACACCCCACCTCCAGCAAGCTGTGGGTTAATTACAGCTAAGCTTCCTCTCTCCCTGCTTAACAGTTCAAGGGGATAAGGAGGCAGCTCTGAAGACAGCAACCTAATCAGGTCTCACTGAAACAAGGCAGGGAACTATCAGAACAGCAGCTTGTGAGGCTGTGTAGGACTAAAAGGATGTGAAGGAGTAAATGAAACCAAAGCTTGGAAAGCAGAAGCCCTGCTAGGACTTCTGGACTTTGCTTGGCATTGTAAATCCAGTTTGTGCTGTTCTCACCGTTAGCAGTATTTTTCAGAAATATAAATTGTATGACTATTCCTCATTAAGACCTCAAAAGAATAAGCCCTCCATGAAAATACTCAATCCCAGTGACTATTTTCTTTTAATTTTTCCTTCTAGGTTATCCATGCATTCATGTCCATTTGATACTTCTTATTCCAACCCCCTCGAAGCAGTGCTGTGAGCAGCGCTGCTCAGGCTTTCTGTGGAGTGGCTCAACCTGAGTCGTCCTTCCCTCTGCTTAATCCTGTTGTCCCCATTTTACTGAGCTGCTCCTAATCCAAAAAACGGGTTTGAGAGGAAACCTAGGCTATTTGCTTATACCCTTTTTTCATTATTACTTTTTAAAAACAATCCACTAAAATATGGAAGGTATCAGTAGTGAGAAGGAGTATGTGAGTGGGACACATGAGTACGTCCCCCATCCTAAGTGGGACATAAATGGAATAAGAAAAGATGTAAAGAGAGGGTATGTCCTTCATTAGCCACAGTATTTACACTCTATACATAGGAAATTTAATCACAGAGCCCTTTTTCTGTGCCACGAGTGAACTGTGAGAGCATTCAAATGAGAAAGTTGAGATGCAGTGTATTTTTTTCATTAAAAAAAATAAAGACCTATGAAAACAACACTGAATGTCACTTTCTCCAAGACAACTGCAGAGAAAACCATCAAAAGTCCATATATATGTTTAATGATGCCATATCTAACATATGAGAAGTTATATAAATAAACAAATAGATAAAAGTCCAAAGTTACAAATTAAAAGTTACAAAGTGGTGGCTATGCATCACTGTCTTGGAAAGCTTCCATTCTGGAATAGAAAGACATTCATCATTTGGAGGCCAGCTCATGCTTCTAGCTTTGTATTTAAACAAATCCATGTACCATCATCATACACTTTTTATATCAATCTGCCAGAAAGCCATAGAGTTATTTTTAGCGGACTGTGAGATAAAGTACAGTTTAGCTTGCAAAGTAGCCTAATAAGGCAAAATGTTCTTGGTGAAGACCAAATGCAGTCACTGTCACTCTTCCCCCCGTACACTAATCAATCTCTAAGAGCACCCTTAATTTTTCCCACTTAACCGCGGAGGGTTACTGCATTAGCAACAAGATGACAGAACTTGGGGGATCTTTATTGTTTTGACTGTTTTGATAATCAAATATACAGTGATTGCAGAAGAAAGGAAATGGTCTGAAAAGAAAGTGGGTTTGCTCAGATTCATCAAAGAAACATTTTGGTAGACAATCATTTTAAGAGAAACAACAGCTTAGTATCAGGTTTTGCTTTCAGAAACTGGCAAACTCTGGTCTCAGTCAACTCCAAATACTTCAGGCCTCACGCTTTTTCAGTGCCATGTTTCCTTCCACCATGCTGGCAGTGGAACAAAGCTTTAAAGTGGATATAAAGGACTTTCAGGGAGTACATGTATGCTTAAATATTTATCTTCTTAAAACTAAAAATGGTCCAAAATCCACTAGATTACTTAGAATTTGAGAAAAATATTCATTTTGACATGTTGTTGCTGGGGGGGGAAATAACTCTCTACCAATTTATGAGAACAAGATTAAAAACAGCAATTAACACAGACTTCTATCTTTAGTAATTATTCATATACCTGTTTAGCTGATTATAAGTCGTAGCTCCAGGCTGTCTGCCTGCATTGCTAGGACACAGACAGCAACCTTTGCTAAATTGACTCCACTGGCTACGCTCATGCTGCAAGAGCTGTTTTCAAGGACAGATGTACAATGTTATATGGGTAAAGAGACAAGCAAATTAAAGATGGGTGTTCTGTCAGGAAAAGGACTGAAGAACTTGTGTCAGCATTTCCCTACATTAATAGGACCTCAGATTTTTAACCCTTCACCACCTATTACTTAGATTTAAGAAACCCCCTCCTTATATAGATAGCACAATTGCACCTTCTCAAATAAAACCATGAAAATACAATAGCTCAGACCAAAATACAAGGGCATGCACTATAGAGGGATTCATGAAGAGCTTTTAATTTGTCTTAAACTCTGATTCATTTTAAAACATCATACCTTCTGGGTTAAAGAAGCTGAGAACAGTAGAACATGAAGTTACCAACACATATTATTGCCGCACAACACAAAAGTATCCCTCAATTTGAGATCATCAATAAATGTCCAGTACATTCCTACCAAAAAGCTACACTCACATTTTGGATTTTTCTTTTTACCACCTTAATTCTGCATATTTTTGTTTACAGCATTATATTTATTTCTTTAAATGAGGCTGACAGTCTTTTAGATCTAGTCTGCTCTGAGAAATATTTAGCAGTACAACCATAGAAGACAGTTATACTGACAGCTCCTACCAAGAACAGACACAGTTCATACTGGCAAGAGGCTATGTCTTACATTGCCTTTATTGGCTCCCCATTGAAATGAAGTTTACAAACAAAGGATTATGGGATCTCACTAAAAGAGGGCTTCTGGCATGTATATAAAACCACCTAATTTTACTAGCGTAGGATTTCTAGTACAGATCTAGTCTACTTTGAGGCTAAGAGCAAGTCTACACCTTGTAATGACGTGAACTACAAAAAGCCAGGAGCCGTTGATGTGCTCCCATGCAGCAAGGCTGTCCTGTACTGTGACACTGACTTCAGTCCCAAAAGCCAGACAGGACTATTATCATACTATTACACCAGGGACTGTAAACCCTTCTTCTTGACAGGGATAATTAGCTTGGGCACCTCACTACTGACTCCCATTTCTGAATCCAGAGCTAGGTTTGTTGCCGCAGTCTCAGGGTCTACTGCATTGTGCTGTATCTCTACTGAACTACTTTCCTTCCCTTCAGAAAATCCTCTCAGTAAAAGTTTCTAGTTGATTGAGAAGAATCACCCATTGTCACGTGGGCCCGGCTCCTTTTCGCATAAATGCAAAATTAAAGAGGCTTTTCAGAACTTCACTATGGACAACGTCTTTCCGGGAAACAAACTGTAAAATAGCTTTTAATTCTCAGTGCAGTGATCAAATAGAAGAACGGTGTATTTCCAACAACTATAGCTATTGCAAAGTTTCCAATAACTAGACAATGCAGGAGACAGAATTAGAAGGTAACATATCATCAATGTTTTCTCTGAAACGAAATAGTGTTTATTTATGACTACTGAAAATTACCCCCACTCCCTTATGTGATTAAAAATATGCCATGGACAGCTATAGGAAATCTAACATAAGGAACAATCCTACACAGGGTATTTGACAAAATACCTATTCTTTAATGTAGTGAATTTCTGCATTCATGAAACATCAGAGAAACTTTAACCTTCATCCTCACCACCAAAACACACTTTTCCTATATCTGAATACAGAGAAATACTACAGTTCACACTTCAAGATTTTTTAATAAGTTCATCCATCTGTTAAATAATTTACATTCTGTTAGAATATGCAGCAATAGTATAGCTATGAAAATACACATTACTCCATAACCTGGAAATTATCCATCAGTATTTAACACTATTTGTTACTTTTCGTCTGCAACACTGCATGGAGAGTTTCACAGAAATAGTGCTTTAATGATGTACAGGCACCAGAAAAGAATCTTGTCCATAACAGAAGCTTATGAAATAGCTTGATCAAGTCAAGAAACCTTCCACTTCCATTGGGAATGACAGGAACTGCCCTCTTTTTAATTGATACGCATCAGATTAGTCTTTCTGTCCACTATATACAATACATTACCTTGGTGGGCTGATTGCCCACAGCCAAAAGATTGAACATTGAGAATTGAACAATTCAAGACAAAAGCTTTAGGACAGGAGGTTTGATGGTGACCTATTTTTAACAAAGCCTTCAAAGTAAAAACAGAAGAATTTTGCATGTTCCCTTAAGCTGTAAATGTGATTTTGCTTTTTGTTTCATATTTCAATCCACTGGTAAGGGAACATTAGAGCTGAATATATTCTTTGAAAGCTTAACCAGACAACTGTATTTTTAATCACTTAATTTCTTTTAATTTCTTAAAGTACTTAGACAATACACACTGAAGCATCTCCCCTTTAACTACAAAAGCTAAAGTGAAAGTTCAGGCGTAGACAGACTGACTTAAGTGAGAAAGTACAACCTGGAGAAGACACGCAAGAGAAATTAAAATTTTGGATACTTCAACTTGAGAACACCTAATTTGGTCTGACTTTCTAAAAGTGCTAAATTTCCTGCAGCTAAAAGTTAAGCTTCTTTAATGTATTTCCAGTTGAACATCCAAGAACTGAGGAACCACAGGTCATTAGCCTGCTTTGGGAATTGTGGCCTGTATCACCACAGCTCTTAATTTTTGACCAGTCACTGTCAGTTCTCCAAACTATTTACTAAATACTGCACCTTTTTCATCAACAATTTAAATTAAAAAGTGCTGGCAGGTTATTTAAATGAGGCTTAATACATGTTAGCGTTACTCTGCAGGCCACTTATCTTGGCCCAGAAGACTGCTGCCTGAAAAATGCTGTGCAGTCTTTAAAATTACTCACATCAAAACCTTTATTAAAAAGATGTAATATACTTTCATACCTGCAAAGAAAAATTAGTAGATTGAAAGCAAATTGCTTTTACCAAAAGTAGGAGACAAGAAGTTACAAAAGTTACATTTCTTTTTACTTTGGGAAAGGGAATAGTAGATATATTTACAGAAATAAGTGTCAATGGAAAAAAAGAATCTGCCTTATGCTTAAAGATAGTCTCTGTGATGAGGGATTAGAGATGCTAAACCTCCAGGAGGCAGGTACCTCCAAGAAGGAAAGACAAAGATCCTATGGTGCCTCAGATCTCATCATAACCATTCCTGTTTTCTCATGCATAGGATGTCCTCTCCAAATTGCTTCTCTTGCTTTGAATCACCATTACCTTTCTTTGAAGACATTCTTCTGGGTGAAGGCCTATAATTTTAATACTTATAGCCCTGACAAAATTAGGGTTTATATTCTAGTACTACCACCACTTTAATCTGCCATCTCTTTCTGGGATTTAATGGTAGCTCTTATCTCTGCTGAAGAAGTGAAGTTCAGTGAACCAAGTCTCCTCACTCCGATCAGATCAGAATCAGAGGGGTCTGTCATAAACTCCTGTATCAAAATCAGAGAGGGGGAAACGGAAGCCAGCTTTACAAAACGGGAACAGAAAAGTTAATGACTACCCTTCAATACTGCTCCTCAACAGCTTCATCGTTTAGATGAGAGAAATAACTGCTTCAGCCAGCTGAGAAGACTTAAGTCTCTTCTAACGCTCTTAGAAATCATCTCACACTCCTGAGAGTAATGGGGGAGGAAAGATGGAGGGAAATACAAAGTTGGTTTCTCACTTACTTTTTACATTGGTGAAAAGGGGAGGATGGGAAAGAGAGAATCCTAGTTTCTCAATAACCCTCAGTATATCACTTCTGTACTCCTAGTCCCATGCCAGACACATGCCACTGACTGCAAACTGGATGGGTAGATGAGGGGAGGGCAGTGGATGTTGTCTACCTTGACTTCAGCAAGGCTTCTGACATCGTCTTGCACATCATCCTTGCAGGCAAGCTTAGGAAGTGTGGGTTAGATGAATGGACAGTGGGGTGGATTGAAAACTGGCTGGCAGATAGAGTTCAGAGGGTTGTGATTAGTGGCACAGAGTCTAGTTGGAGGTCTGTGACAGGTGGTGTTCCCCAGGGGTCAGTACTGGGTCCAGTCCTGTTCAACACATTCATCAATGACCTGGATGAAGGGATAGAACGTACCATCAGCAAGTTTGCTGATGACACAAAACTGGGAGGGGTGGCTGACACACCGGAAGGCTGTGCTGCCATTCAGTGTGACCTAGACAGGCTGGAGAGTTGGGCAGAGAGAAACCTCATGAAGTTCAACAAGGGCAAGTGTAAGGTACTGCACTTGGGGAGGAATAACCCCATGCACCAGTACAGGTTAGGGGCTGACCTGCTGGAAAGCAGCTCTATGGAAAGGGACCTGAGAGTCCTGGTGGACAACAGCATGACCATGAACCAGCAATGTGCCCTTGTGGCCAATGGCATCCTGGGGTGCATCAAGAGGTGTGTGGCAAGCAGGTCACGGGAGGTTATGCTCCCCCTCTACTCCGCCCTGGTGAGGCTGCATCTGGAGTACTGTGTCCAGTTCTGGGCTCCCCAGTTCAAGAAAGGCAGGGAACTACTGGAGAGGGTACAGCAGAGGGCTACAAAGATGATTATAGGGGGCTGGAACATCTTTCTTATGAGGAAAGGCTGAGGGACTTGGGTCTGTTTAGTGTGGAGAAGAGAAGACTGAGGGGGGATCTCATCAATGCCTATAAATACTTAAAGGGAGGGTGCTGGGAGGATGGGACCAGTCTTTTTGCAGTGGTGCCCAGTGACAGGACAAGAGGTAACGGGCTCAAACTTGAATGTAGGAAGTTCCATCTGAACATGAGGAGGAACGTCTTTGCTTTGAGGGTGGCAGAGCACTGGAATAGGCTGCCCAGAGAGGTGGTGGAGTCTCCGACTCTGGAGACATTCAAAATGCGCCTGGACACCATCCTGTGCCACCTGCTCTAGGTGAACCTGTTCTGGCAGGGGGGTTGGACTAGATGATCTCCAGAGGTCCCTTCCAGCCTCTGTGATTCTGTGAAACCATCTCCTGGTACACTATAAGCAAACTATTTCAAGTCCACAGCACAATTTTCTTTTTCCACATGAGGAGAATAGACTTTTTCTTGGGTTCTCCATGAAGGCAACCAGGATTTTCTTTTGTTTTTCCTCATTTTTGGTAGTAATTCCTCTATGGAAAAGATCTTAGGAAGGATGGCAGTAGGTAATGACTCTTGCTTCAATGTTTTTATTGGCTTCCAGGGGAAACCATATATAACACTTCTAACCCAGTTCACCTCTATTGACCCGTGCTGTCTCCACTGGCACTGACACACACACACATTCTTGTTTTTTCTGTTGCAACTTAATTTACATTCCTGGATACTGTTTCAAAAATAGCATAACAGATACTCAGGAAAAAAATTAAATGCCTTTAAATTTGGAGTTACTTAAAAACAAAAGAAGAAAGCCCATAGAAGTAGGTTCTATACTCTGGGAGTAAGCATGCAAATCCCATCAGTTTATGCTAAGTGGGAAAAAAAACCCCAAAAAACATTGATCAAATCAACATTTTGTTTTGTCTTAAGTAGCACCACTGGCACAGGGAGACATGAGCTAGGCTGAAGAAATATGGGTCCAATGTAATTAGTATTCCTGTGACTAATCACTGGAGTTACTCTATTGCCCAGAGACTCAAGGAGGATTGGAATATCATTATTACCAAAATGATCAGTACTATTTGTTAGCTTTTAACTTTAAAAATACAACTAAATTCTTAAGACTTTGACACTGCCTCATATAACAGCAAAAATGATTTATGGGCATTCAGCAAGTAAAAAAAAAAACCAACCAACCAACAAAAAACCAACCAACCAACCAAACATAAACAAAAGGCACGAATCCCTACAGAACGCCACAGGAAGGCAAGTAATAACCCTACAACTACTAAAATGCAGAACATAATTTACATGATTCTTATAAAATATTTATCTTAGTTTCAGACAAAGTATTGACTAAGATATCTGATTCTGTCAAAAGCATGAAAACATTCTCTAAATAATTACATCAGATTAAAGAGCTGATATTTAAGTAACAATGCTCTTTGAGGGTAGTCATCCTGCAGGCTAAGGAATGCAAAGGCAAGAAAAAAAGGTGTGGGAAAACACTTCTGTACTGTGGTTAACGTTACTGAGGATGACTGTGTCAATCAACTGTAATGCAAGATAGCAAGTAAGCTCAAACATGGACTGCAGATCTGAAGGAAAATACATACATTCTTTTAACTCTTCCATTTAACTGCCAAAGCAGCAAGTGGTGCCCTTGGAAAGAGCAACCAAGACAGGGGGAGCAGCCACCACTGCTGCTGCCCTCCAGGAGGGCAGAGGCGGGAGGCGCAGCATGGAGAAGGAAAAGCTTTCAAAACTGAAGTGTGCTTTGGGGAGGCTGCCACGCTGGGAATTCCTGCAAAGTAGACCAAATACTCTCAAGTAACCCAGCATGCCTTCCATTCCCTGTTTGTAAATGAAAAAACCAGAAACATAGAAAGGAAGGCACTTTTGCCTAGAAACTTCAGAAATAAAAGCAGTACCCAATCCCCAATGCAATTGGTTGTATCTACAAAGACAGTAAACAGAAGACAAAAAGGAAAGAAGTCACTGTGTTGCCATTTGAGCCCTGTTTGGGAGGAATGCAACACATCAACATGATTGATTATACTAGTGCGTAACAGCAAATCCACTGCATGTCTGACACCCTCACTTCAGGGAATAAACGAACAATGAGGGCTGTTGGTATATCCCCTAGGTAGGAGCTGAGGAGGTCACCTTGCTCTGAGGGGTATAGCCTCAGTTCCCTGCAGCAAGATGGGCTCCCTTCTGTCACCAACTGCATTGCCCTGAAAGAGGCCTCATAAAAACACAATCCTTAAACTGAGATGTTTGGTTAAATCGGGTTTCTGACTGCTTTCAAACAAGAACTCACATTGAAAAAATGCAATTAGTCCAAAAGCTCTTGTAATTGAGTTAACACTTCATTTCCACAGGAGGTTCATCACTTTTAAGATGATGATGTCAAATCCAGGAGGAAGCCTCACAACTACCATAAATTCTCTATCCTCTTTCTCCAAAATGCCAGCAGCAGAAAAACAACTGCATGATCAGCGCAGTTGGGATATTCAAGACAGCAGTTCCCAGTTCTCTGACAGGGTTAACTCAGCTCCCCCTCTTCCTTCCAGCCCTTTCCTTCATTTATCCTCTGTCTTTCCTGTCTACTTCAGTTACAAGTTCTTCAAAGAAAGGCCTGTTGTGCAGAGTTTCTTAGCTCAACTGGCCTTGATCTCACATGGGATCTTTGAGAGCACCAGTAACATCAACACCACAACCAAGCAACGCTGCATCAGGGTACCAGAAAAACCATACATTAGATCCTTTGAAAAGTTCTGCACTTTCTCCTTTGGTGGCTGAGGCAAATGAGGTTACCTACCTTCTTAGGACAGAGTGTACCTTTGACTGCAGTCAGCAACTGGTGTAACAAATATTTAGCTATCTAACCAATAGATTAAGGCAAAACCTAAGGTTTTTAATAACTTGTTTGAAAAGGGAACACTATACATTTCAGAAGGCCAGCAGTGATATATTTTTTTCCTTTTAAAAAGACATACCATTATAATCAAGGATGTGACTATAAAATCTGAGTTCCAGATTTTGTTAACCTGGTTGAGCGGCCTTTAGCCATGGTTTGGCTTACAATATGGCCTGGGTTATCTTGTTATCATCAGTAGGTGTTCGGCAGCATATACAAAATGAGTGCACTGGTCACAGGTCAGCTCACATGGCTACATCGCCAAATTCATTATCTTGAATTCAGCCTCTCTGAAATCTATTTTGATCCAGAAGTAAGGGACTTAAACCAGATATCACCTGGTTAATTTGTTCAGACTTAAATTACTTTTGAAAATTTGCTAATCTTTTGCTCATGTTGCAACTGTCCACAGTTCAAGAGAATGTCATACTTAGAAATTCTGCTTTGAGAAACCTTACATTTTTTGAAAACATTTCACTTTACATCTGTCATGCCTAAAAAGCTCTTAATCAGTCAGCTGTATACCTCAAACATTATGCCTTACCTGTAATTTGGAATGTTTCTCAGTTAGTGTTTTTTGTCCTCCCACTAAAAATCCTTAAAATAGTTTACTTAGCAAGACCAACGCAGCAAAGCACATCATGCTTTGACAACCCATTTGCACTTCTGCAGGCTAAGATGTAACAAAAGAAATAACACACTACAGAATGTTATTATCTAACACTACAGTGTGTCAACAACATACACACACAAAAAATCACCCCATACATGTTTTAATTCAAGTTAATTTGTCATATATGTTTTAATTCTAACAAATTGATGACTCTCCATCAGCAAAGGTTTTTCTTTACCACTGCTTGTTGTTGGTTTCTCCCCTGTGGAATAAAACCAAGATCTTTCTCTGACATCTTCAGAAACTTATTTCTTTTAATCCTTTGTTAGCTCTGCCCAACATCATCAATATTCTACCTCTGTCAACAACAACAAAATTAAAAAAAAAAAATTCTTCTCCCAGTTGTAACTACTGTTATTACCATTTATTCACAGTCAATTTTCCTCTTTCACACATCTACTCTGCTGCTGTTTCAGGCAAAGACCACTAGGCATTGAGTGATCAAAGGATAAGACCGGCTACAGGAATCCTCATTTGGTACAACAGCCATACTGCACTAAGTTTTTTAAAAAATTAGATTTTTTTCATATTCCTTCCAACTAAACAGTAAAGTCACCAGATCAGCTCATATCACTACATTTGATCCCAAGCAGGACAGCAAATAACCCTTAGATAGCAGACCAAGTGACATCCTTCAATAAGAGCCATCCAAAAGATTTACACAGAAAATCAACAAGAAGCAGCACATTTTTAAACGTATACTTAAAACCAGCACTCAGTCTCCCCCATGGAGTTCAATAAGCAGAGCAATTTCTCACTGTCTGTGCATTAAAAGCCGAGACAGGGGAAAAAGTTTCCATTATATCTACTAACAAAAACTGTTTGTGCATATATTGGCCTTTCAGACATATGTGGCCTTACACTTTGTCACTTCAGAGCAGATGTTTAATTGGGAGGAAGCGATTTTAAACATCTGTAGCCAACATCTGAGAAGCTGGATGAAGACCACACAGAGCCTTGAGGAAATTAAAAGTGCATGCAATTATGTCACTTCCTAGACTGTAAGTTTAGGAGAATTAAAAAAATAAACAAAACCAGAAATTTCAATAGAGAACCTTAAAAATCCTTCCTCTTGCCTTATTTACCTTCCTCTGCCTTAGAAAAAACTTGGTACTTTAGCAGATATAAAGTCCATTAACTGAGTAACCAAGGTTTGACCAGCAAGAGACACTGCATCCCCCGAAGGAAAAAACACAGGGAATAAAAACCAATTTAGTATTAAGCCTTCAATCCCTTAGGGAAACAAAGCAAAAGAGAGTAAATATTTAGAAGATGAAGCATTACTCAGTCCTAGTGGGTCTCAGGTGTATTGCAATAGCTCAGGTTTAGCAAATACACATATACAACAGAAAAAGCCTTCCACCAAGAGCCAGGGGACAGTCTCTCCAGAATCCAAGCATCTAACCTGCAACAGCATTGCTGGTGGTACCCCCCCAAGACTTGAGCAACTGGGCTGCCTCCTTATTTCTAGTTACATCTTTCAGAAGCCAGGTTCTTTACTTCACAGAAGATCCTAGATAAGAAAGAGTATTCAGCTAAGCTTTTTCTACTTGGGTAGCTGCTACAGTGGGAGAGGAAAACAGAAAATGAGGTGGCCAAACAGATCAGTTCCCATGAACACGAGGGGAGATGGCCATGAGATTCAGTTCCAGCGATCATTTGGTGAGACTTGCATTTTTCAAAACTGCTTTGCTTAAACAGAGCATCAGGTACAGATATCAGAGTTACTAAATTTCTAAAATTCTAATTTAAAACAGGAAACCTTAACAAAATTAAGAGCATGTTTAAATGAAAATACAAATGCAGCTTGGTTTTGCTACCCTCATTTTTAGAAGTCATTTATTAGTGCGCTACACCCAGGTAGCATTCTATTTCCCAACCTGAATGTGAAAAGTTAGGACTTTTTGCATTATCAAATATGTAAAAAAAAATTTTACTTTGCTAGGAAGATTACTGCTTGAAAACTTTAAATTTAATTAGGATCAAGACAACAAAATGCTAATGGCTCAGCTCATGCAAGGTTTGTACAAGAGGAAAATCACAAGGTTTCACAAAAATTATAAGCCATCAACAAATATTTTTCTAAGTCCATGAAATCAACCTCTACAAATGTTCCTCAAGGGGATGACAAAACTTTTGATCTGCTCTCCAAGAGGAGAAAACCTCTACACAAAATACACTGTACCTAGCACTAGTAAACTATTGGTACTTGGGAATATCAAAAGAACTTGTCAGAATTTGCAACCTATAAAACCGTCAGAGTGGTTCCATGGCAGAAGTGAAAGACTAGAGGCCAGTATGGTGTTTTCTGCCATCATACATTCACTTACATAGCTGATGTGCTTTAGCTCGATAGTAAAAATCTTCCTTTGATCTAAACTACAGACTATGGCTTTAAAAACAAAAAAAAAGAAAAAAGGTAGCTCAACAGAGGAAGATGCTGTTTTGCAACATGCGCTGGGGAGGATAAGACTCCATACTGTTTGTAAGTCCCCTGGTCTTAAGCATTCTATGGAAAGCATCTGCTCCTCTGGAACAGCAGGGAGAGCACACGCGATGCCAACAGCTTTACGAGAGGTCTCTGGACCATAAGATTGTCTAGAAACTTCTCTGTACAAACCAATGTGTATAGGTTGCTAAACTTGCACATCCTGAGCATCAAAAACACATGCCACTTAAAAGTACTGTGGTATCTTTATTCTTTAAATACTATAACTGGAACATGGTCTTCCCCTCCAAGGAACAAACCCAAACACAAGTAGAAAAATTTCCAAGAAAAAAATAGTGTTAAAAGCTCTGTAGAAAACTTCCATTTTTGTCCTGCATGAAAATGATGCGTTACCTCAATTCATAGCACATACAGATCTTTAAAAAAAACAAACAAACAAACAAACCCCAAAACAAAACAATCTTAAATGAATTAATTGCTATTAATGAGCAGCCAAAGACAGAGAAACAAGCATGCTCTCTTGTCTCCGATGAGTTATGATGTCCCACTCAAAGCTGACTCAGGAACTCATGTAGTTGTTTCAAGAAACAAAATAGCATAAGATTCAATCTTTGGCAGCTTTTAAACCATCTGTTCCACACCATTTTAATCACTTCTGCTCAGTACAGAGATTACGGGTTTCAGTTCATTTGTAGTGGAAAAACAAAGAATGCTGCATTTTTGGAGCGCGTGGGGGGAAATCCAGAATCCTCCCAACTACTCTGAAACTGGGGTATTTGAAGAGAGCAAAAGGCTTACTGCTTGCGCGCTTGAGTGTGCTAAAACAACCCTCCCCCTCCATGAGGGATTCCTCCTGTGCCTTGAAGCAAACACAAATTGGAATGTGCCACACTGACCTGAAAAAAGGGGGATGTGGGGAAGGAGCTCCTATTAGCCACCTTATTATGGCAAAACAATTAGTATCATTCTTTGCAACGGAAGAACCCAAAAGTTCCCGCTGCTATTTGTGTGGGAAATTGCTTATTAATGTGAAGAATGTGTTTCCTCAGTTTAAAAGTTACAGACTTCCCATGACTTTCTTGTAGTACTAGAAGACCAGTAGGGTAGAAGCAGTAGGTGGCTTGAAGTGATGAGCATATCTTCTCTGTAACACAGTGATTTCTCCTCCTTTCTCTCCATCCCCAAAAGAAGAGCAAACAGTTCTCTGAGATTACAAGCAAACAGTAAAGGTTAGTCCCACAGCTAATTCCAATAGATCTTCAACTAAAAGCGTCCTCCGTGTAGGTGACTGGTGGATCAACACAAGTGCTTGTGTTTACCTGCCTGAGCTATATGAATGACTGTTCCCCTACACCATTTTCATCTTCCCTGAGGAACCGTACTGTTACGGTTTCCACTTCCCACTGTGTCTTCTTAGCACTTCTAAGGGGATCTGACACAGGTCTTTGTGCCGCTCTAAGCTGAAATGGCGTGCCAGCTCTTTCCCAGGGCACTGAAGGGAAATATGTCTTCCCCAACATCAAAAGCCAATGAAGTCTTCTTGAAAACACTGAAAGACTTAGCAGGACCTCAAACGATTTAGCCTGTGATTTGACGAAGATGTAGGTAGGCAAACACATTTAGTGAGAGAGGAATTTGATCTCTATTCTAACCACGTCAGCTTGCCCAAGCTGAATGTCCCACTCAAAAAGAGGGTTTTTTTTCTGGTGTAAAGATTAATTCTCAGTATTCCCAGTCCAAGGGTCTCCTGCTCTGCTTTACAGCTTCCTTTGCAGTATCCAGGAGCATGGATTTGGCTAACTCTTGACAGACCAGAGGTGCTCCTGGATCAATACATTTGTTTGCATGGCCTTGGATGACCAACAGCATTGGTTGGAAAATAAATAAATAAAATGCATTATGAATTTGTTTCATCTTCGTTAACATTTTTCAACCAGTCCAGTGTAAATTCACATTCACCTTTTACAGTCATCAAAACTAGCAGGAGATACAATACATAAAAATGCTTGATTTTTGCATATAGACAAAGCATGCACAAAAATAAAAATCTAAATATAATCGACAGTTCATCTAGATTATAAAAGACATCCAAAGAATATAAGTGGTATGAGTAAATATCTATTTTATATGATTAAAATACTGATAGTAAGTGCTTTTAAGCTACAACATTTGTTATGATGCAGAATAAACTTATATGCTTGTAGCTAAGAACATCGTAACTCTTAAGTATGTAAAATGAGGAGATAGAAAAGATCCCCTGGTTTACATAGATTTGTGCATCCACTTTTCCATTGCTGAAGGATCCACTAAGTGGATTAATCATCTCCGATTTCAGCACACTCAGATTAAGCTAAAGATTTCCACAGGAAACATTTTCTGTACTACAGCAAATGACACCACAGTGGGGTACTTGCCTTCCTCTTTTTCACCTTATTGGCCCAATTCACGGGCTTTAGCATTCCATCTGGCATATCCAGCTACTCAAAACCTCTGAAAATCAAGAACTGAGTGAATATTATATACCCGTAGAGGGTGGCGATCTGAACCAGAAAGGGACTGTAGTGATCTATTTTTAGGACAGAAATGTCACAGTCAATAGTGAGGCAAATATCCTGCTTCACTCTGCCCTGGAGGTAACAGCTTTAAAGGTCAGAAAGCAGTGCTTTCTGGAGATACTCCACTTTAGCTTCTCTACTAAGAACGTGTGATTAGCCTTTTGAATGAGAAAGTTATTTACCAATAGTGGGAGTACTTCAAACACACAGACCCTGCACATACGTACACTTCGGATGGTTGTTTGCCACAAGCGCTTATGAGATTTGCATTGTTACTTAGAGTCCACAGGATGCCTCATGCTCTTGTTGCTCTCTGCAATGTGAGTACGGAAGACAGATCGTACCACTTGTTCTTAACTGTCCCGTAACAGCAACCCCAGAAAAAGAAAGACAATAAAAGGCAAAGAATGAAAAATGGGAAATGGATTTGCTCCTCAAAGAACTCTCTCTAGCAATTGGCAAATGACTGTTTTCTCTCTTCGATTGATTGGTTTTATACAATCTCAAATATTTATACTTGAAATGCTTCCAATCAAAGATTTCAAATTTCTCATGCAAATGAAAGAGAGCATGATGGCTCTATCAGCCACCCACTATCCCTCTGAAGCATCTAGTATAACTGTGAATGGAAATCCAGACAACTGGCTGTGAAGAAAAGAGAGACAAGTCTTTATTGAAACCCCAGTTGTAACTTAAGACCTCCGGTAGCATGCTCTGATCGTAACTAAATCTGCCCACTTAGGTGATTTTATGACACGTCCACTGTAACCTGTTATCCATTGAGACAACTTCTATGTATAAAATGACTATGCCCCCACTTTGATCCTGTTGTTATCATGATGAGTGTTTCAGATATAGTTTGACACTTTAATCCTGTTTAGTATGCAAAATACAGAGATATGACTGGAAAAAAAAAATCTAAGAAAATTGGTAAAGGACTACCCTGGTTTAAATTAATTAAATCATCATCTTAGGGAGACACATAGGACGCAGTCAAGGAATACTCTACAAAAAAGATGGTAAAAAAATCCACCATTCAGGCCTGAGTTTTTCTTCTACTTTGCTGGCTGAGACGATGTCCAGCAAAAAAGGCAATTTACGGTCTATTCACGAGAAAGTTGCTTGCATGATGGCCTGCTTCCTTCCTCTAACTCCATGCACACAACTCAGCAGTCGCAGTGGCTGCTCTGACTCTTTACAGGTTATACTCTTGACCTCTGGCAGGATGATGAGCTGCTATGAGAGAGGGGAGGATAATGTGAGAGATACTCAAAAGAGTAAAGCTGATGCCTCGTCACTGACAGTAGCCCAGCTCTCTCATTAGAGAACGGTCTCTCATTCACTGTTCAAACAGTTCCTCTCTCTCCTTACTTTACCTTACCTAGCAAAGGGAAACAAGTTAAACTGAAGCTCTGACTTACAAGCCACCTGTTAAACCATGCTATTCTAGACTGAATATAGCTGCTAACTGGCATGAAATAAATTACACGATACAGACAAATACTGACTACAAGGTTACCCGTTCTCTGTCAAGGAAGCCTGCATAAGTAACAGAGCACTTCCAAAAGCAACAGCTTTCAGTCACTATTGGTGAAACTGAAGCAGAAGTCATCATGAAGAAAGGCAATTATTTTATTTTTTTAAAACCAAAGATATGAATACACAAATGAATACATGTCATTTTCTGGTATCTAAAGGAAGACGATTAAATTTAAGCTTTAGATTCAGGCAATTACCAGGAAATAGTGATTAGTAGATAACGTACACATGAACAAAATGTTGAGTACCTCTTAAAACACAAGTCTAGATTTATTTAGCACTCTCACCTGCTTTTCTTTTTTGAACTTATTGCTGTTGATAACTTTATTAACTTCCTTTGCAGCCCCTAAGTCCCCATGGCATGAGTTTTACCAATTGGAAGAAATCTGATCTTTTGCAGTGCACCTCCCTGATTAATCCCTTGCTAGTACATCAGGGCAACTCTTCTGTGTTATTTAGGCAGGGAGCACAGTTAAAAGCTCACAACCAGCCCCAGCTCATTTACGAAACGTGGCTGAAATTCCCATATGTGTGTTTCTATCTAAAAAGTATCATGTTGTCCTTTGTATTCCTACAGGGGAAATTCTTATCAGGCCCTTAATGATTCAAGGCCAACAAATAATGGTTATTTTTTTATGACATCATAAATTAAAATAACACATGAAACCAAAGGAATCAAAGCTTCTTCTGTATGACAGGCATTCTTCATTTAACACTTCTGTCTACATGCCTTCTTCATTTCTGGTTTTGTTATGAAAATGAGTTAGTAATTTGGCTTTCAGAGACTGGACAAAGGGATTAATTTCCTAAGAGTGGCACGGGGAAAAATGAAGCTGAAAAGGTTACTGTGTTGGACACAGTCCTGCCATACTGCATGGAGGAAAGGTGCCTTAAAAATACAAGAGATTCAGCTGTCATGTTTGCGGTACTGTTAGCAAACACTCTAAGAAATTTTAAGTATTGACACATGCCTTCACTGCTGCAAATAAATAAAATGCCAGCATGCATACCTCAGAAGAATTGGTGGAGAAAAGGGGGAGTTTAAACTCCTGCCCATCCACAAAATTATGCCTTGGACCAGCAATACTGTCCTATTATTTGTTGGCTCAAAAATACTGATTCAGCAAAGAATTTAAGCATGTGCCTAAATTTAAGCAGTTTAATTAACTTTGACGTCAGTAAGCCTACTTGTATGCTTATAATTAGATGTGTGCTTGCTGAAGCAGAGCCCATCTGAATAGAATCTCGTTGATTTTAATTTGGCCCTTTGTCTTTGCCCCTCATTTATTCTTTACAGTGACTGAAGGATTAGTGCTAAGGTTCTGATTCAGGAACGCACTTAAACAACTCATCTTCACTCACAATATGCAAAAAGAGGCTAAGCATGTCTCAAAAAATAAGCATCGACCTAACTGCTTTCATGAATAATGACAATTCCATGATTGAAGAATGATGAGTGAGGAGAGTTACTTCACTCATACTGTAAATTGGGTGGTCCAGTCCTTCTTTTTGTAAGTAATTTTTTTTAAACGATGGAAAATCTTTTCCATTTATGTAAATAAAGAGTAAAAAGTCGTGCTCCACATACTATAAAAGAAAATTTACGAGTAAGCAGCTACTTCATAGAGAAATTAATTTTATATAGGAATCCTTTTTCACTGTTGTTAGTTCTTGCGGTATGGAGGAGCCTGCTGTAAATGTCTTATTTGTCCATTTGAATGATGGCTTTTAGGTCCTGATATCCAGGATATTTTAAAGTCATGTAAAAACAAACACAAAATAATAAAGCATTAAATGAAAAACAAACAAACAAAAAACAAAAGTAAACTGCATGAAGAATGCCGAGAATATGAACACCACTCAACGAGACAACAGAAATAACAGTTCAAGTCCCAGAGGTCAAAAGACAGCTAGGTGCCTTGGTAGCATACACACCAGAGCAAAGCAGCAAGATCAAAGCTCCAACTCCTGCCAGGCTGCTCTGCTAAACACCTCTAGAGGAAAATCTGATGTCTTTTAACATGCCCATGCAATTGTATTCAGCACACAGATAGCATCTTGAACAAGCCTTTTAACTTGGATACTCCAGCCCATTCTTCTGTGTTTACGGCCCTTTAAAACCTGGAATACATGACAGCCATTATTAACTGCAGGCACAGTACAATTAAAGGTGGATTTGGAAGGATACAGCAGCAGAGGGGAAAGAGGAAAATAGAAGGAAAACCAAGAAGTGAGTTCACTATGGAAAACACTACAGAAAGAGTTACTCAAAATAAACAAGGAACCCTGAAGAGTACTTCTGAAGACTCTCTGGTCTGTCACAATCATCTACAAATCTCACTGCAGGGTTCCCTGATCCTCTGTACCAAGATGGTGCAGCGCTGCTGCGGGGTGGCACGGCTACCAGAACAACTGCCAGGTGCCTGAGCTGCGCTGAGCAACTGGAACAGCACAGGATTTGTTACGAGGTTTGCATTAATTGTGCTGGTAAATACACAGCTAAAATACCAACAGGTCTTTGAAAAATATCCATCAGAAATCCCTTTGATTTCGTGATTTTTCAGAAGCCCTGTATACAACTGTGTGCACGGAGTGAGACGGCTAGTCCTTCATTTACTCAAAAACTGCTGTCACATACCTAACGTTCCACTTTCAAAAGAATATTGGAAAAAAAGTTTAAAAAGGTCCAGCCTCAAATAACACTGAAAAGAAAGCTGATGATATCAAGAAGTCAACTACCCATCTACTTCATGATTGCATTTGGAGACACAAGAACAGAGTAAGAACATACCAGTTGGATTATCAAAGCGATATGCTTTAAGTGACAGAACTAATATAACTCTTTTAAAGTCTTTCAGTTTGTTAAGACAGGTTGACACATTGGCATTGAAGGAGATGTGGAAAAAAAATTAATTTAGCTAGTAATTTTAGTTATGGGGATATTATTTGCTTATTAATTGTGTATGCTATAATGAGCACCATGTTATTACCTGCAGATCTCATAAAACTTCATTAGCCCATTCCCATTACTTTGGATTTTGTGTTACCATATGATTGGGTTTCCCTGGACACATCTAGATTTTTCATCCTAAAATTTCTATTTTTACCCTAAGATTCAGGCTCTCCCACACTAACTCATTTGTCTAGAATTTGCCAGCTTTGCAGGCAGAGCAGGCGTACACTGTCCTTTTCCTCTGCTCCCATACTGTGACCTCTCCCTTCTTTGCTCCGTATCTTTTTGCTGCATCAGTAAAAGGAATAGACCTATTTCAACTCTGTCATCTCTACTCTTCTACTGCTTAAAACCTTACAGATGCCAAAAGAATGGACACTGTTTAATGTGCAGGACAGATAATGTTTGGTCTGGGGACACTGAAAACACAGAAACTACAATTTCTAACCATCCTGTGCAGCCAGCAATCAAGGCTTTCTCTCCAGAGAAGTGGAGACAAAGTTCAGAAAAGGCATCACTAACAAATAATGCTTTTAGACATGGAAGCTTAAAAAGTAATTCCATCATTGCTATAGAAAACAGCTATTTCTGCATACATGAGCTTTTTCAAGCATAGCTTTATATTTTCAATCTCTCTGCAACCTTTATAGCTTTATTGACCTCATGATAAGTAGAGAGTTTTGGACAGAGAGATGGAAGGCAGATAAAAACATCACCTATGCAAATAAATACAACAATAGAACAATGATCCTTTACAGGATTTTTTTTTAACCTTTGTAGACTAAATGGCACCTGCAGAATAAATAGTTTCCTTTCATGGGGCAACGTATATAATTAATATCTGACTATTCCAAGTTTCCAATATTTTTTCAAACCACAGTCCAAATATATTTACTTCACAACAGATGCACATACATGCTCACAATTCCTTCCAGATCCTCAGTTCAGCTTTATTTTCTTCTCTACAAAATTCCCCTCCAGAATGATTTGTATCATGCAGAGACTGTCAGCCAAGTATCAGTGTTAGCTTTTTGAAGACTATCCTTAGAGGTCATCATCATCCTTCTATAGAATTTAAGACTATCTGATTGACAAGTTTAAGATTTAATTAAACGTGGGGCCAATATATTTCCCATCCTCCCTCAATTTGAAAACATAACCCTCCCCTGAGCGGGAGACTCTGGCTCTTCCACTCTCTCTTGAGTTAAAGCACACATTTGTCACTGATGCACAAAGATGTGAATTCTACCAGACCAAGGAAATTCAAGGAACACAGAACATACTTTCAACTGCAGAAGTCTGGCAGTCTGTAGTGCTGACTGAACCAAAGGGGACTGTGCCAAGTCAGACATGGCAGTTAGGATTTCCCCTCTGTTTTTCTAACATCACCTTCAATGTTTGCTATGCCACACATTACAATCAAAGAAAAAAAGAAAAAGGCTGAAATGCCTCTGCGTACACAGCTGTTCTAAAGGGATGCTGAAAACCACTCTACTGTTCTTCATAAGGACCCAGGTCTGTGTGAAGCCTAGCCCCTAGCAAGGACTCTGCAGGAAGACTGGCTGCTGAACTCTGCTCAGCTGACTTCTTTGTCCTCACACATGGTTTAAGTTCTCTTACCAGCAATCATACTCTCTCAGTTCGAACTGTTCGAATTTTGGTGTGTGTCAGAGAGATCTTACAATCAGTAACCAAAGGATCCCACTGAGCCTCCAGCAGTGGTTTGATGATCCACCAGCTTTGTGTCACAGGCTTGAGGATGTTGTTCTTGGACATTATTCTTGTTTCTCATCACAGCTTTTTGTTCCTTTAGAGGCACTGAATTATTCTGCATGGGGGCTGATCCTGCTTGCACAAAACCAGCAACACAACACTTCTTTCCACCCCTCCATCAAGATCCTCTAAAATGCAGACCAGTCCGCAGATCCCACACCAAGCACACAGCTTCACACAATTGTTTTGATACAACTGAGAGCGGCACAGAGGCAGGCACTCGAGTGGCAGCTATCATACTGTAATGCCTTGGCTGAGAAGCTTCTACCTTCTTTCTCTATTACTGCAAGTCAGGAGCGATAACTGGCTGCAAAGAATCAAATGAACACAGAATTTGCGCCAACCAAAGACTTTATCTTTACCTATTATTTTTCCCACGCACTGGAAGAAGGAAAAAAAGAATCTCTCTCTTTTGGAAGAGCATTTTTTCTTTCTTCCATTCTGACAGTTGCTAGACCACAATGTCAGTCTAGTCCTTCCCCAGCTCACAATGATGCTCATCCTAGGTATGAGATGTATATTTAGCTAAATTGAGTAAAATTTTAAATCCGGATTTAAAAACAATTCACTGTCCTGTAAAGTATGCTAGATGTTGCAACAGTACAGAGAAAGGAGGTTTACACAATTTTGGTTCTAACAAAAATCTGCCTGAAGTCTTTGCTTTTGCTCTCAAGACAGCACACCAGTGACACAACTCCAGTACCTTGTTGCTTTTCCTTTGGTCAAGTCACAGTTACTGTAGTTACTGCTAATTATTTCAAACAAACGCATTTCACTGTAATACTAGAAGACCTCTAAAGCAAAACCCCCTTACTGCTTGCAATGGTATCTGGCTTTTCAAGGACCACTCCAACATTCCCAGTGGGAGAGAGCAACTGTTACAAATTTTCAACAATTTACATCTCCCAATCTCATTTTAGACCTGCAGTGAGTCATTTTTCACACTGAGAACTTAGAGGTCTCTCTGGTTCTTTGCCTTAATTGAAATTGCTTCTGTAGTAAATACACTAAATAATTTCATTTGTTTTTTCTATGATAGAAAGACAGTATCTTCCAGAGTGAGCAAGATTAATGTCATTTGGGTCTGACCAGACAATCATAGGGGAGCCTATCGCACAAGAAACAAATACCCTGCTTTGTACGCAGGTGTTCGGTGTTCAATTTATCTGCTCAGGAGCAGCCCCTGTTCAGCCTTCTATTATTGAGTTCAAAGACAAGTCAGTAATATTTACCTTTTAAAATGTTTAAATTTATGTTTCCTGTGAGAGCTTGCGTTAGAAGATGCGCATTTTAAACCAGTCTGCGAACCTGAAACTAGGGATCGGCGTCGGTGGCTGCAGGTTTGAATCTACAGAGCCCTAAATAGGGCTTTGGGAAACGACAACACAGGCAGGTGGGATTTAAAAATCTGTAACTTGTTCTGTTCACTACAATTAGTAACCCTAGCACACTTTAAATGCAGGCATTTCTCAAAGAAATAAGGAATATATTGAAGGGGCTGACATTTAACCATTAGTTTGATCACATATTTCATAGAAGCTAAATTTCTGGATGAAGCGCGACTACTTTAAGTTTTGCTGAGAGTGACTCTCTGAAGTTGAGCAGATACTCAGTTCATACAAAACACAAAGAAACACTGGTTCTTTGTAACAGTGCTCGGAATAAATACATATTCACAGTAACAAAGCATAGGTACAAGAGAGATATCTACTATAGAGACAGATAAGAGTCAAAGAGATTTGCTTAGGACTGCACAGTATCCAGGCATCCTAACGCTTGATAATTTTTGCCTTCCAGCACATTAGGAAATCTATGAGCCCCAGCCCCAACAACAACTACATCTATGGAGATAACTTACAGGAGCAGACATGTTCACCATCATAGACTTGTTTCCTGGACTTCACATCCAGGCTTTCCTAAAAGCCTGGTTTAAGTCAAAGAAGTAAGATTCAAAACAACTTAAGCTTCTAGTTTCAGATTCACACCTTTTGGGCTTTATTATTGTTAAGCTGCTAAACTTCATGAGGAAAGCCCATTCGATGGGTTTCTTTACATGTGTTACTGAAACTTAAGTGAGTTGAGGCAAAAAGAATCCATAAAATGGAAACAATCCAGCAGCTTTATCAAACATGAACATACTAACCTCTACTTAACTTCTCAGAAAAACTGCACACATTATAAGGAACAATACTGCATTTGTTTTGGGAATATATTAATTAATAGCTCTCTTCAAATCTATTTTCTGTTATTCTGTGGTCTTTCTCCTTGAATTCCCTCTCATGAAGAGGCACAAAGACCAATACAAATTAGAACAATCTATGATGATGAATCCTTATGATTCTTTGATTATTCTTTAACTGATATTTAAATGAATGTATTTTATCACATAGCACTTACGTAAATACCTTGCTATGGGCGTACTTTAACAGGTGTCCTTGAACAGGAGCATTAAAAAAGATAAAACACACAAACACTTACTCAGTAAAACTTCTCAGTATGGAAATCTCTATTTTTAAAGAGAAATGCCACATACAACATCTTGTCTACGAAGCAGTGTGCTTCACAGAGTGTCATCTCCAGAGCAACAACTTTTAACAGTCTGACTACGTGGCTGTGAACCTGCAGGAATTAGGAATGGATCTCAAATTTTGTCCAGTGGAATCTCAGTTGTATTTAGGAAGTGAACTTGCTGTCCTGAAGCTTGATCATCTGATCTGTTTGCACAGTTCATGCTTTGGTCATTCAGCCCTCCAGCAGCAAAGCAGTGACCAATCCCCGTGGAAGTTGCTATGTTACTGTTCTCACAGCTGGACTCCTCATGAACTTCTCCGAATGCCTCCAAGACACACAGGCTGATAAAAGAGCACTGACAGTGAGGTACATTTGGATGCACTGCAGCTCAAAAGGGAACACATTCAGGACTGCATGCTGTAAGCTGAGAAAAGGTAACTTGTAGAGGGCAAATGCTATTCTGAAGAGTTTGCTTTCTTCTCTCCCATGAATATATGTATGTTTTCACAGCTGCCTCCCTTCTTACTTTCCATTTGTGACTTACCTTATGTTCAGAGGGACAGATACATTACTCAAAACAACAACAAAATTTAAAAAAAAAATAAAAAATCAAAATTCACACAGAGACCAAGGTCTAGTCTGTCTCTATCGCCAAATTTTCAGTTGGTGTCAGCACATCTGGGATCCATGATGCAGAAGACAGAAAATAGTGACAGAAATCAACGGAAATCTTCTCTGGAGAATGCCAGTTTCAGTCCAAGTGAAAGTGTGTTGTGCACACTAGGAAAAAATACTGCCCTGGAATAGCATGATGAGCTAATTCAGTATACACTTCAAATCCACAACAAAGTCAGCATTCAGGTAAGTACCAGCCTCATGAAAATCCAAGGGACAAACTAAGGAAACAGCAGAGCTAGCTTGTTGCAGTAGTTGAGTCTCTGCAATTTTCCTAAGTGCTACTGTAAAGCCATTAGTGCAAAAATGTTCCAACCTGGCAGCAGAGTTTTACTGCTACATCTCTCAAAGTCAGAATTGGTACCATGGTAACAAGGAACCTGTCAAATGTCAAAAAGAACAGGCCAGATAAACCAAACAATATTTTGGCTAGACAGAATAAAGAAGCAGCAGCTTGGCCAGGCAACCTCCTTCATAAATGTAGGTGTTCAAGTGCACAACAGAGCAGTGAATGCCAAAAAGCAAGTAGATTTCCATTCAAGCAAAACAATACCTATCTACATAGATATGTCATGAGGCCCTAAAACTCACATTGAAGGTGAAGAGGAATTGCCAATCTGAGGATAATGAAAGTCTGACACAAGTATGATTGTGTTTCTTCTAAGAGTAGAAGGCAGACCAAATGCATCATCAGCAGACATCTCAGAGGAAGGGAACATGAACACGTCAAACACGTAAGGCCCAGTGGGGAAGAGCATCTCTCATTCTGCAAGCTCTTCAGATGCTCCGTCTTGAAATGTTTGAGAGCTGACTCCTGACTAGTCTGCCACATGCCAAAGCCAACCTGACAGACGTTCAAGATACAGGACATAGTTTTCCAAACTGCAGGTCTTTTAAAATTTTGTTCTGAATAAACTCATGGGCAAGACAAATGGGCAAAGTCCACTGTGCCCTCCTTGTGATCTCCTTTTCTGCAGTCAATGTAGATGTGGCTGTCACAGACTACAGATACGAATTAATGCTGCTTGCCACCAAGCAACAGTACTGACTGTGCTTCCCTTTGGTAAAGGGGAGGTGCCAACTTCATTAACAGAAACTAATGAAACTAACCCCATAATCTGAATGAATTAAGAATTAATTACTCATTTATTTGTAGTATCCACACTATAAATCTTTCAGAAAGAGAGCCTTAGTTGCAACAAAGGTATATCTTGCCAATATATGTTCCAGAATAGAATTATTTTACCTCTATGATAACAAAGCATAAGTGTCCCAGCTGAAACCATGGGTCCATACCTACAGGGGAAGAGGTAGCTTCTGTCCTGCATAATATTGAATTTAATTAAACCAGACAAGTAAAAGTGAGATGGAAGGCGTATCATTATCCTTGCTTCAAAGATATAAAACTACAAAACAGAGAGCAAAGCAGCCAAAGGCACACAGTGAGAACCTGTGCTAAGAGCTGGGAAGTGAACCTAGAGATCACCTGAAATGTAGTTAGTCTTCTGCATCAAAAGCTGTTTTGGAAGGTAACAGATAAAAGAAAATTATACCTTTATTTTAACGAAAAGCATCGTGCGGACAGTTTCAGGACAGTAACTGTAAGTACCAATGGATCAGTCAGCTGCATGGCAATGTAGCAAGAATTTAGGACTACACAGACAAAAGGTTCTTAACCAGCTTCCAACTACATCAAGAATCACATTATACAGTCCGTTTCATATATTTATTGTGTTTTATCTTTAAAAAGGCAGTTTGATTTTCCATTTTCCTTTCCTCTGCTCCCTCCCTCCCTGCTGTCATTCTAACTGAAAACCTTTTCCAAATGCAGCTGCCCTAATAGTTCAGAATTTCCTCCTTATTTCAAGAATTTATTCGATTTACACCTTTGGTTTTTTGCCAGCTCCATCCTGTAGCTTCATAGCTCTTCTTGTTTTAAGTTGTTTATTTATTGGTATTTACATACATTTCATAATTGCTTTCATTCATGAACAATCCAAGCCAAGCTTTTCTACTCTGCTCTCATAAAGCTGCCTACACATTCTTATCAGCCACTTTCCTAAGTACAGGTACAGCATTTGTATTTCTTCTCCAGTCATGAGAGACCATTTTGACTTAACTGATTTGCTCAAAATCTTTGGTGTGAGGCATGAGACTGACAATTCATACACTATTTCTTTCCAAATGCAGGCATGTTGGTCATTCGGTCCCTTCAAGCTGGAGGGATGCCATCAGCCTTGGCTGTAGTAATTTCCATTTTATACTTGTAATCCTTTTACCCACCTCGCTTTGCCTTGTCTCCACAGGTAATTCAAGCATTACTATTGTTCATCTAGCCTTATGGTCCTCCATAATCTAGAGGTTATCCTTACTTTCTACCTTTTCGTCATTCATATTGTAGTCTCATTTCTTCTCTCCTTTTCTCTCCTTTCTGTAAGTTTGATTTGGTAATACACCAAAATACACTTTGCCCAATCTATACTATTACTTTGAAACAAGGTAGTGAAACGTGTTAGATGATATACCCTGATCAGGACATACCTTAGGTCTCAGTATCTTGTCCAGTGATGTTTTTACAGCATCATTGCCAGTACTCTCACTGCAAATACCTTTGTTAACCCGTGGTCCAATTTATTCTCAGCTTTGGTATCCATATCCACTAAGAACAGTCCTTTTATTTTACAGTTATATTACAATGATTAAAGCTAAAGAAATAAACAAAACATAATGCAAAATCCTCAAATATCATAAAGTTTTAGTTTATGTTTCATATAAAATTAAGATTATTAAGTAATACTGCTCTTGAAAAGTAAAATCAAAAGCACAGCGGGCAGAGCCTAAGGGACTAACAACAAAGCAATATCAAAAAGGGGTTGCTATCTCTGCTATCAAACATCTAACACTTAGCTGCCCATCCAAGCTATCACAGCATTTGTTTGCTGTAGCTTCTCAGTGATTGCTAAAGTACCTTTTCTGCACAGTTCTGCCCTCAGGCTCCTTCCTCCCTCTCTCTCTTTACAGAGATACTGAACACTGTCCTTTTCTGACAAAGCTCCCTGTATGATCTCATCCTGTCGTCCCCTTGTCTGGCCTCAGCTTGGCCTCCTGACAAAAGCAAAAGTAGCTACAAGAGCAATGAAGTTCAGTAGCTCAATAAAACATTTTTTAAAAAAATATTTCAGAACAGATAATTATTCCCTCTCTCTTTTTCTTTTTTTTTTTTTTTAATAAACACTCTGTCAGTGACCCCGACAACTTGAATAGCAGACCTTAAAATAAAGCTACCAAATCACTTATCTTCTACAGGAAGGACAAAAGCAGCATATATCGTGCTCAGAAAAGGTCCAAGCAAGCACTATTCAAAAAGAAGGTCTTCTTCAGGCTTAAGGAAGAACAACCAGAATATGCAAACACCCATGCACTCACGTACTAAGAGCGATGGAGGTTGGTGCATTCTGAAAGCCAATGAGCAGGCAGGTAACCTGCTGGGCCGTTCCCTATAGGTGTCACAACAAGGCAAAGGAATTTGCCGTGGAAGGTTTGGGGAGCAGCTGTCACCGAAAGAGACACATATATTTTTAAAGGCTTTGTCATTTGTCTTCAGGGTGGGAAACGCTGTATTTGACCTCCTGCTGAGGCAGCAGCCCAGATGCAGCAGCATGGGCTAGAAGAATAAAAGGAGGCACAGCTATTATTTCAGGTACAAACACCAGAAAGCAGAGACAAAAGGCACCGTCGTTAAATCATCATTACTATTTAAAAGCACACGACAACTTTTTAATACTTTTCATGCCACACGGGTGTCCCCTTCAAGGCATTCTCCAAAACAATTTGTATTAGCTAATTGTTAACTACGTCAATGGCCAAGTAAAAGCAGCACAACACCAAACACAGTCTCGGCAACACCAAGCGGTCTTGGATAGGAAATGCTAAGGAGTCGACAGCTCTTGGTCTGCTCCTCTGTCCTCTCCCCGGCTGAGGCTGTGCCACCCAAGAAGGTTACTGTCCCACCCGGCTCCAGCCTCTCATCTCTCACTGCTTCCCCCCACGCTTGCCTGTACTCTGATCTGCCATCTGCAGCTCCTGTAATCACTCCTCAACCTTTTCAGCTTAGCAGGGAGCTACCACCAAAACAGTTTAAACGAACTGGGATGAAACAGTGCAGGACCAATTGCGTGAGCCAGGGGTGTGGGTTTCCCACAGAGTTGAGCCAGTTTGGCAGCTGCCTTCTCTGCCCTCTAGCCTCACGCTCCAGCCCTCTTCCATCAGGGATAACTGAGACCCTCGGGCACTGCCACGGGGACCCTCAGTCTCCCGGAGTCCTGCAGAGTCAGCTCAGGGAGCCCGTCAAACAGAAAACAAGGCGTACCAGCAAAAACTCTTCTGCCAGTACAGGTCCCTAAGGAAGCTCAGGCTGGGAATCGCCAGAGAACAGGAGCAGGAATCCCAACCGCGTTAGTTCGGCTGCCTCTGCGAACCAGCAGACCTAAGGGTCATAAGGCTGGGGTGCTCCATCTGCTCCACAGAGCAGAGCTGCAAAGCCTGCCAGCCACCACTGCCAGGCCACCGCAGGCATCCCAGCCTGCAGGACATCAGTCAACAAGCCTTGTCCTAAGCTGTAAAGAGGCATTAATAGTGGAAGGCCTTGAAAGGATTTGGTGCAAATATTTTCTCCAGTGTTCACCTACTCAAATGCATTTTAATTAGAAAAGGTTTTTTTTCCTCCTTACATTTCAGAATGTCAGACACTATACAATATGGGCTAAAAAAGTTTCCAGAGCGATCCCTTTGGCAGTGTTAAATTCATACCTGCAGGAATGAATTCAAACCATTGTAAATTCCCCTTAAGCCTGGAGGAAGGGAAAAACAAATGCTTATTCATTAAATATAATGCCATTTGATATCTACATCAGGGGACTTCTGTAGGCAAGTGACTGGAAGAAGCGTTGAAGGTGTTTTTCAATAGATGTAACAGGAAAAAAGCATGAGTTCCTCAAAACAACACACAAGCATCCTTGACAACAACTTAAGCAAATCATGAAAGGCAGTTTTCAATGATGCACACCATTTCCAAAAAAAAGCAAAGGACAATCTCAACACTTTTACAAAAATTGATTGAGGGAGCAGAGCCACTGTTGCTTTAGAAATTAGAAAATGTTAATGCACTCAGATGTGGAAATTAACCCTTCCCAAAAAATCAGGATAGTCTGAAATGACCTCACATTTGTAATCCCTGCCTGTCAGTCTTTCAAGTCTTGCAGATTGTATGTGAATGTGACATCCTTAGAGTAGGGGCTATATGTGATATTTCACAAAATATGTTAAGGTACGCCCCAAAATACAAGTATTTAATACAGACAATAAGAGCACTAAAAAACACAATGTGGATGGACATGATGAAATCCCTGGAATAACTGGTGAAACAACTGCGTACACGGTAAAACTAAAGTAGATGTGAAACCAAATATTTAAGATCATTGGAAATAAATTAGTGGTATATGCAGCTGGGAAATGGGATTGAGAAGGTTTTTAGAATACACTGAGAGAAGAGCACATGACTTCATTACCAGCTTTCCCAGTATTGTATCAATTAACAATGGAAAGACTGAAATCTGTACAGATTGCTAGGGCAATGAGTTGCGGGGGGGGGGGGGGGGGGGAGGCACATATTCTCAAAAAGTAATTACTGGAAGAAATTAAACAGTGACACTGGGCTTTTCTAGGGCGTGATGACTGACCAGCAGTTTTCAAGACTATCTCCTCATCCAAGCCCCAAAAGAAAAGGACTACAACATGAAAAGATCCAAAGACTCATAACGTCACCTTCACTAACACACTGATAGAGGCAGACCTCAGGAACAGTTGGTAAGAGAGGGGGTATGACTACTTTTAATCAGTATATTTTCAAAGCTAATAAAGTTTTAATGTCTCAATGCACTCATAGTTGGAAATGTTCATTTGACAAGCTTTTTAAAAAAAAAAAATAAAATCAAGAGATGTGATAGCTAACTATTGGAGTAACTTACTAGAAATTCAGAAAAAAGGGAGCTTGTGCCTGGTCAACTGAATGTTTTATCTTCCACACAGTTTTCCAGGATGAAAATCAGACTGTTTATTTGACATTTAGTAAAATTAATGATCCCTTCCCATACAAAAAATAAATCAGTAACTCCAGTGAATATGCTTTGATGTGAAAGCCACTTTTGCATGAGGAACCGCTTAGAGCACTTAGGACAAAAGGTAGCCATGAGTAATGAAGTTTGGGGCTGAAAAAAAATGAAAAGGAACATGAGAAGAAATGTTAACACCCAATCAGTTGACTACAAATTACTTTTTGGAAGAAAGTAACCTTTTCTGATGTTCTAAAACGGGGACTGCCTACCAGTTTAGTACTAAGCAGAAAAGTTATCCGTGTTCAGTTTGGAATGGAACAGTTTTCTGCCTGTTTTCCAAGCCAGTGCACATTATGTTGACATTCATCAGCTAAGAAGAGGAGAACCAGAATTAAATGCTGCAGTTAAACCAAACATGTGAGAAGCAGAAAGACCCTGAAGTGCATTTTCTACTTTTACTATACAGAGAAGCAATGGCAATACATCATGATCAACTATTGCTACTTGATCAGAGCCCTATAACAGATTATTGCCATAAAATACCAGAAAAATGGCTACTTAATACTATACCGATAGCACTGCCACCTACTATTGGCTCAAAATTCTAAAGCTAATGACTAGATGTACAAGAAACCATGGTACTTGTTTGCACAGACACATGTAGTCAAAGAATAAAAGTTTGGCAATAGATATATTGGGGAGTGCAGAATGGATGTGAAAGATTTAGATGTTGATACATGACAGAAAAATCAATGGTTTACCAAGATGGAGGGGCCTGAGTGTGTTCATTCTCACCATGAAATTACTGAACATCCGTGGTTCTGGAAGAAACATTTAATCTCTAAGATCGAACAGGGCAACGAATAGCACTAGTTTTGGAAAACAGAAATTTCCAAAATCATGTATCCTCAGAACAGCATGCCACTGAAATGCTAAAAGCAGCAGCAGTGTTACCACCATATACTCATTTGGTTTTGTTTTTTACAGAATGCAAGACAGTTGCAGGTAGCATTTATTCAAAATATGACCATCCAAGAATCAGTAATACACCAAAAAAAGGTTTTTCCTACCAGCTGATTTTGGAGTGAATTTGTCCCTGTTGGCTGCACATACTGCCAGTAGCCTGTATCCAAGATCCAAGTCAAATCCTTGCTGAGCTGCTACTCGACTAACCACCTGCAAAGGGAAAGAGAGAAAGCTTCATTAGGGGTTACTGGAGCTCTTTGCAAAGTTACATTAACCTGCTTATCAGCACCAGTGTTAGGCAACTGAATCTGCTGTGATAGCCACAGTACAAACATGGTATAAGGCATTGCTGTCCCGTAGTTTCCAGTGCAAGCACAGCAAACTGAACATGGAAGTCTTCTGGTGATCTGGTTTATCTGACCACTCGCCAGAAGAAGGGTCTGGTATTTTTATGAAAGTTGAAGAGACAAAGCTTTTCCAGAAGAAATAATGCAAGAGAAATGTATGCAAAAATTGTACAGAATACATTTTACTGTACTTGAGACTTCAGGATGAAAAGTCCCTAAGTCTCTGTACATCACAAGCAGTTCCTGGCCCTGTTCTCAAGAGCAGTGCCCAGGTCCTTTAGGTTAAAACGCCCTCCTCCACACTGATGGGCAGTGTTCTCCTGCGCTGTGATCAGTGTCACAGTTGCTGCATTTCAACAATACCATATTGGGAAGCACATTTAGTACAGTTTTAGAGTAAACAGGCCTGTGCAAGAAGTATTTGCCAAACACATTAAATAGGGAAAGAAGTTTTTTGGGTTTGTTTTGTTTTGTTTTGTTTTTTAAACTGATCTAGAAGGACTAGCAAAACTAGGCAAATCAAAGACTGGGGTTAAGGATGCAAAGCAGTCAACTGTTTCTCCAGGTTAGCAACTCAGCTATCAGCGAAGAATGTATCCTCACAAAAACCTGCATAGTATAAACACAATACTGCAGTCATTCTGGCAAACTATGCTGAAGTTATACACAGCAGAGCTTTTATCTTGCCTTCTAGTGGGCACAGGATGACTTCAGACTCATAGGCATAGATAAACCAGATTATTCTTAACATTGCCACTACTGCTTTGCATTGAAACAATGGTCAAGGAACTCCACAAGAAACAAAACACCATTTCCTTGTGTGAAGCAAAAGAAAGTCCCTATCCTAAAGAGCTTACAGTACAAGAAAATATCCTTTTCCCACCCCCATCTCCATCTGAAAGCTTCTTTCTAAATTAACGACACTGCAGTTATCTGTGTCCAGGATTGGTTCCCCCAAAAAGCAACAGTACAGAACAGAATAAAGAACCAACATATGTGATAACCTACAAATGGTAAATAGATGCACCATTCTGCCCTATCTACCCAATACTATTACATGAATCTTATTATTCCGAACTTTTTCCAATATCCACTTTTCCTAATTAACAATTAAGAACCAAATTTCTTTCTTAAGAAAGAATTAGCACGGATAAAGTTCCTGGGCAGATTTTTGTTGTTTCTGTTGTTCCTATTAATTTAGAAATTACAGATTCACATGACTTTATCAGGTAGGAATGTCCCCCTCCCTAATTTTTTTTTTTTAACCCTCCCAATCGCAAAATTGAGTAGAGTGCTTCAGGGAAATGAAGTGAGAAAATGGGATAATCAGTACAATAATATACAAACCTAGAACACACATACTGTTTATCTCCTGTTTCTCTTTACAATTACAGTTGTAATTTTTAGATAGAAAAAATTATTTGCAAGAAAGAATGCAATTACTTTTGATAAATCAAAAAACATTTTCAACTTGGTAGATCAATCCTTTACACTTAAAAGTCTGACTGTTATTAATATCCTGGCTAAGACTCTGGGTCCAAACTTACAGAAATTAGATCAAATAAAAAAACATGAGCAAAAGAACAACAGCAGAACAACAAGACACGTCATACTTCACGCTAAGTTAGCAATAGGAGTGAAGACTGGTGGGCTCCTATGAGATCCGGAAGGCACTCACACATTTTGAAATCAAACTGTTCCCTTTTCGTACTTCCAGTATCACCATAGTTCAGCCAGTGACAGGTAGTTGTTAGGGAAGGGATCAGTAGGAAGTAGACAGAAAGTTCCTCTAAAAAAAACATCTTATTAAAGGCTCACAAGGGCAATGTCTCATTAACATGTAAACATTATTTAAGCTCCTTTAGGCATCATCTACTGTACCATCACAGAGGAATACATTTCAGAGTGCTACTCAGGTCTGTAAAAAAAGGAGAAAGGGTCCTCCCATTTTCTATTTTGAAAAAAGCACATTATCATTGAACTATTTATTTTGAAACTGGACAGGAAAAAAGGCAGATACACCTGCTCATCAGTGAGCACAAGGTAACTTAAGAAATGCATTATCTGCTTATATGCTTGGTTCATTTTAAAACATGAAGCTACAAACACTGAGACCCTGCTGGTCAGGAGGCCGAATCATGACTCTCAACTGACATCTTGCTAATTACAGAAAAAATTCTACGCAGTAACTCAGGAAATACAGAGAATCGTAAAATCCTGAGCTGATGAAAGCCAATCTATGATTGCAATCTCTTCACTGAACAGATTGCAAAGTCTGGGTCAGCCCAAGTCCTAACAACAGGCTGAGGCCTAACCTGTTACACTCTCATTTGACATCAGTTTCCTTTTCTTCATTTCCTCTGCCAGAGAAGGCATTGCTCTGTACCTCACTGTGGCCAAAATCAGAGCTTCCAGATGCCAGGGCGCACAACCCGACGCTGACTGCACCCCGATGGCCATGGCATCGTCCCGCTAAAGCCTACCTCGAAGCGGATGAAGCTATACCTTAGCAAGCACAACAAGCAGAAGACTAAGCATGAGAAGGTGGAATCTGAACTTGCAAGTCTAGAGAACTCAGCCAGTTAAACTACTACTTATTGCCCAAGTTTTTAATGAAAAATGTGAGGGAAAACAAATTGCAAATGCGTTTTAGCTAAAAAAAAAATAATCTAAATTTGAAAGAAAGTGCTTCCACTGACAAACTACACAAAACCCCCTACATCCTCTCAAAAGAACAACAAAATCCTCAGCTACTTAATAGAAAACAGACATTTCTAATAAAATTTCCATTTTGCCAAGAGTAATTTTCCATCTAAATTTTTCTTCTATGCACTCCGCGAAGTGCAGAAGGAGTCTCTGTAAAACTGGTCACACTGTGCTCAATAGGGCTTTCTTTGGGCCCTTCTCGCCCAGGCCTTGGCTTTTGTACACCTCTCCCCTGTGATTGCCTTGGTCAACACACATCGGGCTGTTCACTTTTTATTCCCAGTTTCTTCACAGGGTTACAATTTTTTGCATTAACTGTATTTAAAGTTTTTCTTTCAATTGTGACAGCTAAAGTTTTACTTTATTTCAAAATGAAAGATGAACAGAGCAGATCATATATCCTCCAAAGACCCTATTTCAGGTTGCCTACAACTGCAGTCAGACATGGCTCACTCGGTATTTGGAAGTCTTTCCTCCGGTGAACCTGTACGCAAGGGACCTCCTGGCCTTTTAAATAAACACTGAGATTTCTCAGAAACAAGATGACAAATGCGTCATAGGAATATGATCCAGAAAATGCAAAGAACTAAATACAAGACATTTGGTAAGTTTCATATAGTCAGTCAGCAGACCCTGCTGAAATTTACCTCAGAGTGTCTCAAAGGAACTAGCCAGGGCAAACCTTGTAACTGCCCATGATTATCTTCAGGAGTTCATTCAAGACAGAGACCTTGGAGGCATATCAGATCTCTGGTTTTAAGATGGTAAAAAAGTGAATGTCAGAAATTACAGGTACCCAGACAGACAACGAAACAAATTACTAAACAAATATTAGGTGAGTAATACAGAACATCATCGTGAATCTATCAGTGCAGTGCAGTTTTCTTCTTTGATGAGTTAACTGGCCTTGTAAATTTAAGGAAGATAGTGGATGTAACATATCTTAACTCTAATACGCCTTTTGACATTGCCCTATGTGACACTGCTGTAAGAGAGGAACGTAGCCCAGATGACAGTAGTATAAATTTTACTCAGATTATTAATTGTCCTCCATCAAATCATAACGTCCTGGATACAGGTAATTTCTATGTATTCAGTTGTGACTTGGACAACAAAACAGAGTAAATTTCAAAACTTCTAATTGATAACAGGCAGAAGAGTCTGCAAACACTTAAGAGGACAGGATAAGTGTTTAAAATTATCTTTATAAACTGGAAAAATGTTCCAAAAACCAGGCCAAAGACACTTACGAAATACTATAGATGGGAAAGAAAAATAAAATGTCCAAATAGAAAATTAGGAACACACAGCAGAATTAATCTGTTCAGTGTACAAGTGACTAAGAATAAATACTGGGAAAATGTTCTAGGTATTAAAGACCATCAAGCACTGGAACAGGCTATCTGTCAATCCCTGGAGCTAGAGGTGTAAGGGGATTTACAGTAGACCAGACATATCTATACAACATCCCAGGTTGGGGAAAAAGAGTAGACACCATGCTCCCCTAGGTCCATCCCAAGCTGAATCTCAGCAGTTCCAGACACCTGCTGCTGACGGGAGCCACCCAGCTCAGTCTGAACCCTGTCCCAGGAACTCTTCCAAGTTTGAAACTTCCCTGTGTTTTCATCTTACTCAGGTAACAGCGCTGATCAGATGGGATCAGGTCAACACAGTTTCAATTATCCCTTCAACGTTATGGCTAAGTGATATGATACCGCTTGCAAACACACTCAGGCTTTCTCTAACTTCTAATTCAAGTTGAGCATATTGGCAAAAATTCAGACAACATGCAGGTGGCACCATGTCTTCAACCATGACTTCATTTTGCAATGCTGTAAGCATGTATCTTAGTTGACCCTAAGCATACATGCCATTAAATACCTTTGAAAAATAGTGCATTTAAAAAAAAATAACAGACATAGTTGCCAGTGATACTACATAAATTGAGATCATCATCCTTTATCACGGTTGAGAGAGAAGCTTGGACAGCCCAAGGTTCAACACTTAATATTTCTCTATATTATTTTACAATAACAGTTGAGACAGACCTTCTAAAAGCTAGCCTATTTCTACATACGCTTGTAACACCTAGCTTTTATTTTAACTTACATATGGTGCTGACAGTTATTTCAAGCCATGTCTTTAAAGGAACATAAACCTTATTTGCAAATAAACAGTATTGTAACATTAACCACCAATGAGAAAATCTGATCAACCCAAACCTTTGAAATCTTTAATCTGAGTAATATTGCATTCATAACCAAGACATTGCATTCACTGCCTGTGACACAGCTCTGCAGAGTTCCAGATGCCTGAACTCTCAGGGTCATTGACAGCGAGGGGAAAATGATGAGTGATGTTTTAATAACAAGAAAAGCAGAGAAATTTGGCTACCAACTTCTTTTCTCTTTGCTGAATTTAACCGCAATACTTCCCCCCACCCCCTTTTTGTTTTCCTCCTTTCTCCTTTTGCAAGGCTAAGGAGCGACACCATGGCAAGCTCCACTCTCTTCCCTTCTTCTCATCACACCACGAAGTACTGGAACAATGTACCTCTTAACCTAACAGGCCTGTTAATCAAGAGAGCTATATGACTGCTTATTACAAAACTCCCTTCCCATTATGTTGCACTTTCAATGAATCTCTTAACTAGCAGCAGTCAAGAGCACCCCCCCCTGCTGGCATCAGAATGAATTTTACCAATTCAATTTGCTGGCTGCTCAAAACTAAAAATGCCATCTGATTGCTAGTTCAGACAGCTCTGTGTTCAGCCACTTGTGCATACTTGAAATTATCTGAATGCAGTTTGAAGACTACAGCAGAAATTTTGTAATTAGAATTCTGCAATGTAGATGGTAATTTTTCCCCCCTCAGTAACATACAAAGATCAGATAAACAGGAAGCAAATTGAGGAATTTTGCAACATGAATAGTGATCTGCCTTAAACAGGGGGAAGAAAAAAAAAAAAAAAAAAAAAGAGGGGAAATGGAGGAAGAAATCTTTGTGATCTGAAGTCCTGGTCTGATGAGACTCTTAGACTCCAGTTGCAGAAAAGCTGCCTCAACAATACAGACAATCAAAGCAGGTGAGTAAAGTTTTGTATCATTAACTAGTTTCTTGCCTTTGATGCTTGAAAACAGACATTAGGTAGGTTCTGCAAATTTAAGAGACTCTACAGAGCCTTTGTATTCAAACTAGGGTTTTCTTAAAATGTATTTCCCACCTCATTAGTTGGATAAGGACCATATTTTCAAAATCAAATAAACCAGTATCCCTGCCATCTACTACTTTTTTTGACACTTCCTGCAACAGCGAAATAAATCATCAGGATATCTCCTCCTCTACATCCTCTTCCTCTCCTCTGTATGTCTCTAACAACCATAAACATAGAAGACAAGGTCACTATACTCAACCCTCACCATCTGAAATTTCCTCCCAGAGGAAAAGATGCAGGGATTTTGCTTTAATTAAGCCAGCTGATCACTGGGTCACTGCAATACTGTTGCCACCTGAGTCCTGGCAGACTTTGAACAACGATACAGATGAAACATACAACCATCATACGAAGAAAGTGATAAACGAATTCCAAAAGCATTTTGATTTGGACAGGAACATATCTCAAACAAATATTTTAAAGCTGTAAAATAAACCCATGTCTTGACCAACGAAATTAAGTTAAAAAAAGGGCTTTAGGACACCATGAGGTCATACAACAGCCAGTAATACTGAGTTACTGGGTAGCATTATGAGCTGCTCTGAAGCAGAGTGTTCTGTGCCTGCTGGCTGTACTCTGATGGTACAGCACGTACACAGCCCTGGAGTGCTGTGATGCACTGCAAACATACAAAACTGTGTGCTTAACAAATATGCATGGAGAGGACGATGGAAGCAGAATTTCTTCCACATGACCTTTTTGTTCTGACAGTCTTGGATACAAAGACTAAATGCAACACTTCTAGGGCTCTAATGGGCAGTTGCATCCTGCCATTTTCTGGGTAGAGATATGCCAAACCAACTCTTCCATCCGTAATTACTCACATTCAGATCCTAACCTGATTTGAAAGCTGACTTTTTGGGATGCCACATGTTGATTTTTGATTACATACTTTTCTGTATTAAACAGAACGAACCCAGCCAGGCACAAAGTCAATGTAGCAGCAGATAACCTTGTGAACTCATTAGCATTAGCTCCACTTTGTTGGTTTTGCTGTCTGAGGCATCCTGTTGTGGAAACCTGACATTGTTCAAAGATACTGTTCTTGCCTTTTTTAAAAAAATATATATATTTAACACTTATATTTTTCATTACATATCGGATGAGCTACAATAGATTTCTGTACCATGAAACTGAGAGCGGCTTTTTTTTTCTTCCCCCCCTCAAAATGACCTAGAAAGTCTCAACTGTCTCAATTCCAGGATTTTCCAAAGAGAAATGCAACTCAAATGGTTATTGTACCATGTATTGGTAGCACTAAACCATGAACCTATAGAAGATACTTCCATCAGTTCAACACAGATGCTTATTATTCAAGCAACTCTCTTCAGCAGGACAGAGATCCAGTACGAGCTACAAGGAGCATAAAAGATTTAAAGAAACCCATAATCTTCAGATAGAGTCCAACTAGGACTACAGCTTTGGGTGTTGTTATTCTTTTAATTTGAAGAGAAACATTTCTTAAACAAACATGGGTGAGTTTCCCACATCTGATGACTGAGGTAGACCCAATATTTGGAGAGGAAATCTAGAACATCAAGATAGTGGGGGGAAAATGTGTTTTTAATCACTATTTCAGGATAGCTTTTTGTGGACAAACTGGGGTAGCAAGTGCCATCTTTTGGATGGAGAGACCCAGGTCCTAATCACAGTGGTCAGAAACCCAGTTTTCACTGGAGAAGCTGTGTTGCATTCAGTGCTTTGGCCAAGAGCCAGCTCAGGTAAGCACACCCTGCTTATCTAAATTCCTCCTACTGTCCAAAACTGTTGCTGTGCTGGATTTTCATTTCTTAGACTAAGCCTGTGCTTCTCTCACCCATGTATTTCCTATTCAGACACACCGAAGAGCGCTGAAGAACGATGAACTTGGCACTTTCTAACACTGAAGTCCAGTAAGAGAACAACTAGTGCCTTTATCATCCTGTGCTGAAGACAAGTCCATAAACCTGTCTATTTTGCTCTCGGCTGTCCCCTTGTTTCCATTTTTGCCACAGTGCCGACAGAAAAGACTGCCATCGCCCTCAGTAGGATTATTTACATGTTAAACTGCTTGGCAAGAGTTGACCTATGGGATGAGACTAAAGTGGATCTGAGAAACGGGAGAAAAGAGTGAGACAACCTTGTTCAACCAAACTAGGGTTATTTTTAACTCCTGTGTAGTAAACAAAGACAGTAAGGTAATGCTACATACAGTACGCTTTTTGGCAATTATAGTCTCAAATTTATCAAGAATGTTAGCCTTACCATAATATAATCTCATCCCAAAGTGCTTTATAAACTATGAACGCTAGAATCAGAAACTGTTTCAATCATAATAAAAACATAGCTATGTCTGCTTTGTGGAAAGCGGAGGTTATTTTAATCAGCTCCCTGTACAAGAAGTAATGTTACATACCGAAGAACACGGTATCCATTGCAATTTCAATAATTCACAGAATCAATGATTTCAATTATAAATCAGTTTCTGGCCTACAGACAGTTCTATTTGATTTGAAAATAACTACCGTTGAAAAATAACACCCAGCTTTCCTTGGCAAGTTAAAAGAGAGTTTACTGTCGCCGAGAAAGATGGTAATTTGTTTGCATGAGTTCCATCAAAGCCATTTAAGGGAACCTTTCTGTAGCCTGTAGCGTGCAAGGAAGAAAACAGATTCAAAGCTTACCCCCCTCCCTCCCTGACTTTTTATTTATCTGTTGAAATGCATTTTCTTTATAGACTTGTATTACTCACTCACTGTGGTAATTTTCTGTAATGAGTGAGCACAGAAAGGTAAGCTCTAGAATTAGTGTCTGCCAGAACTGTTTGAACATAATGTTGATGCACGTGCAGTCACACAATTTTTTGCCAGAAGGGGCACGCCTTTTGGGGCTTAGATCATGAAAAAATATTTTCTTTCTATAGCACAAGCTATAAGTTTAACCTAAACCTTTTTTTCTTCAACTGTTTGTGCTGCACAGAATTATTCCAGTTTTATTCATAGGCCTTGACAGCACTAGCCTAAGTTCTTTATCACAAACAGAAGTTATTTCACCTCTAAAAGAGCAATCATTTGAAAGATCCTATATAACAAATGCAAAGTATTTAGCTAGCTAAACAAAGCCTGTTTACATGCCTTATTAGACATCTCTCTGGTAAAATTTCAGCTGTTGTACCAAATCCTGAGTTTGTTCTTGAAATAAGAAAATCATTCCTATTATCCTGCATACAATGTCACTGGAGCTCATAGTAGCAAATCTAACTCCAGTAATATCAAGTACTGATGATACATAAAAATTATTATCTACTGCTAATAGCCAGTACGTATACCATGCACATCTATTATTCTAAAAGAGAAAAAAAATCACTGAGGAAAAAAAGAACACTAGAAATGCATTAAGGTTCAACACATGCTGTCTAGCTAACTCATGAGATTTTCAAGTCATCAAAATTTCCGCAAGTGCTGGCATTACAATTTAAGCACAGAAAACCTGCTCTCACAGCCTATTCTGTATATTAGTATCAAAACCAGTGATTCTGTAAGTGAAGCTGGAAGCTTTTCTGCTGATGCCCAAGCTGAATATTTCTGCATCTATTCAGGGTCCGTTAGACTGGCAACAGGAATAAAAACATACTGGTGTTACAAAGTAAACCAGGTATTACTGACAGTGCTGACAAGAAGATGGTGTGTAGGATAAACAGAACTACTTTCTAAGAACCACTTCTTAAATTAAAGCATAATTTCAAAATTTTGAACATTTTTTTTCCTTTTTATTAATAGGATTAAATCCACTTGGTTTGTTTTTTGCAAAAATATTCTAGATAAGACTTAAATGATGTAAAGAATCTGTTATACCAGTTACAATTTAATTGGCTATTCATAATACAACAGATCTGTTTTGATGCTCTGTCATAACACCTAATGCATTTAAACTTTGCAGTGTATGAATGGATGGTTTACTCATTTCTGAGAGAGCTTGCCCTTCTGCAGTCATGACATATTAATATATTTCAATCTCAATTAGTAGATACAGTGTTATCTGCTAGTAGGATATGATGATTTCATGTCCCTTGATGGTTCCAGAACAGTTTAGTATACCATTTTTTCCCCGGTCAGAGAGTTAACAGAATAGAATATTATAAAAGAAAAAATCCTTCTGTACACTACAGAGGAGAAAGCCTTATAAGCAAGCAAGCATCTTTAGTATTTGTAGAATTTCTGGATTAAATGCACTTGCCTTTAGCAATCCACACAGCTCAAATGTTGTAATGAAGGTAGAGACTACTTGCTTTAAAAAGCACATCCAAAAATATGGAAATTTTAAGGGAATTTGTTTTTGAAGGTCATTTTAAAGACTGGCAAAATAAAACAATAATCCTGTTTTAGTGGCTGAACAGAGACTTTCATACTAATTTTTCATTTTTCTTTTCGCATAATCCTTGCAAAGAACATTGATAAACTTTGTCAGCATTAAGAAAAATTGGCTCTTGATAGTACAGAACATGCAGCTAAGCAAGCTAACGTCAAATTTACTCATGATATTCCAGTATTTCAGCTACCTTTCACTTATTTGCAACTTTCTGAATAATTTCCCTGGAACAGACTGAAGTTCTATCATGTTTATTAAACAAAGGCAGATAAACACATTTTCCTGTAAGAGGACAAGAAGCCTCAATATCTACCTTTGCTAGATTTTGAAGAAGAAAATATTATTTAGAAAGAAGTTATATATGAGCAAGCTGAGACAGAAAGCATTTTTGTAAGGAGAAAAAAAATAAGGAGACCTTGCCCACTGTACTGCTACGTATTAGGAAGATACAGGGAGTATCACCCTCTTGGGGTACAACCATGTAGTTAAGCCTGTTTAATGGGAAGCAGGAAGAGGGATGTACACAGTGAGAAATTAAAGAATACCTTCCCTAGAGGGATTTTAAAATTAGGAACAAGAAACACATATTCATTGCAGTTTATATGCACTCTGCAAATCCTGTGTATTTATCTAACACAAAACGAGCCAACAGGTTAAGTCCCTGGGTTTGGTTTGGTTTTTTTTCTTTGTTAGGAATGTAATGAGGTTACAAGATGTGATAAAGATGCTGCTGCCAGTCAGTCTTAACACTGTAGGTAGTACTCTCCCATAACAAGCTTGGCAAAGGGGGATTTCATGCCACTCTGTTCAGATTTCAGGGAGGAGTATGAAGCAAAGCAATACATGCTGTTAAAGTCTTAACGATACTTCAATAATAAGGATGTTTTTCTTTCTTGCTTGTCAGAAGAAAGATAGTATTTTCATTTCAAGAAACTCTGATAACTGGGTATTGTATATTTTACCTCACTATTTTTCATGGAGCATTTCCTTCTCGCTTACCCTACGCTCTGTGAAGACAGTGAATCACTAGCAGTCAGATCTTATTTTGACCCTGCACTTGGGCACGGCTGCAGGTCCGCTTATGTAGAAAGAAAAGATTGAAACAGCAAGGAAGTTGCAGGTCAGATTTACAATGTTCTAGCAGAGGTCGGCAGCGAAATACTGTGCACAGGCTGCCTAAGTGTACTTGAGCTGAAAGTGTCCTTTCCCAAATGCTAACTTGAAAATGCTAGCAAAGTTTTAAAAAAGTACAGATAAAATATATTGATGGTCACATCAGATCCTATGTAACTTTTCTCATGATTGAGGTTACGTATAACTTTTACTTCAAACAGAATCATTAAATATCTTACCTTTGGACTCTACTAACATTTCTAACTTTCTTTAACTTTTTTCCTGTTTGGAAGAGCGACATGCACCTCCTTGTATCGTTTGATTTATTCTAACTTTTTGACACAGAAATCTGAGGGATGCTATACACTTGAGCACATTAAGATGGAGCCATTCCTTAACATTTGGATTTCTGGCAACTAAATCTCAGTCTTGGTGTCGGTTTTATATACATCAGCTACATAGTGCATGAAAATAATCCATGCACTTCTGCCACCCAAGAAATACAACGACGATCTCTTCATTAATCATTTTAAAACTTCTATCGCCTTTGTGACTACTTATTCATATCAACTTGTTCTGCAAATTGCAGTGAAGCTTTTGAACACTCCTTCTCCAGTCAGAATTTAGTTCTTTCTTAAGTCTTGACTCCACGTAACAATTTTGGACTGGATCCTGCTGCTGGGTGCATGGGAAATAAAACTTTGAAAACAAAAAATGTTGTTGTGTGCACAGTAAAATATATTTTCAATGCATTATAAGGAAGTTACTTTAGGAACTACAGTGGTCTCAATAAAGAGTGAACAGAAAGAAAAGCACTCAAGACAATAAAACTGTTGGATTAGTATGTCAGGATTAGACCTGCAGTCAATATATGTAACAAAGTAAGCCAAACAGGCATGTCAGAAACACTGTTTAGCTGGAAGTATGGCATAATTAGGATAGAAGACAAGTAGTCTTCCAGTCCCACCAAAAACGAGCAAAGGTAAATAAATGCCTGAAAAGTCTATTAGCTCTGTAAGAACACAGCTCACTTAGCAATTTCAAACCATGAAAATAAATATTGTATGTGCATATCAAGTAAAGTAGTCTGTGCATTTATAAAGTAATGTAACTACAAATGTTTTTCCCTTTTATGATGTAACTTATTGTTACTGCATTTTGCTTCCTGTTAAGTAATGAAGTCAAATAAACAGTTGTTAGGATATGGCCTGACATGTTTAAGATAAAATGACAAAAACCCCCACAAAATGCAGATTCTGAAAATCAAGTTTCCTTGGCCATGACAGACAGTATACAGTATAAAACAAAGGATAGGAACCACCACCACCACGGAGGGAGTGGACGTACCGTCAAACAACCCATCAGGCTCTGCTCAAATGGTCTCTGGAAGGCTCTGGGGTCTCCGCACCAGTCCAGGAGCTCTGTTGCTGCATTATGGAAGTTTGCAGGGTTCTGTAAGTGCTGAAAAGGGAAGATGAAGCAACATGGTAAATAACTTACACAACAGCTGAGATAGTCTTTTCTACATCATATCAATGTAAAGTTTGGAAAATAGGAACAGCATATAATTTGGAAGCACGACCTTTTGTACAGTGAACGCAGAAAATCCTACTTAATTCCTATTAATATGTATGCAGATATTCTAATTTTCTGATATGAACTGATTAGTTAAGAGGCGAGCTGTAGCTGAAATACCAGAGCTCCCCTGAATTCCCTCCTCCATAACATCACCTTTCCCATCTGCAAACCGTAACAGATTCTACTCAGAAGTCAAAACTGTCCGAGCCCAAATTGAGGGAAATTTCAGTCTTATGTTCAAAGTCTTTGCCTTGGGCTTAGGCCCCATTATTGAGACATGGCAGCACAGACATGCCTTCCAACAATCAAGATTTTAATCTTTCTCTGCCAGCCAGGAGGCAAACATGACAGTCTCAGAAAATACCAGTAACAGAGCAAAGCACACTTACTATACTGATCCTTTCTAGGAGCTTTGGTTTCTGGTCATCATGATGTATCATCATGAGCCATTTGGGTGATCAACTTTGGGATGATGAAAAAAGACTGAAGTGTGGTGGGATACTGCCATGACTGATAATGTTTTCACATCCACAGAAAGCATGTAGAAATTTCAGAGTGGAATCCAACCTCTCCTGAAGAGGCTGGCACAATTTTGAGAGAAAAATCTGGTTTTGTTTTGAAATCTGCATAGGTAGTGCAATTTTTTAAACAGTTACATTCATCTCTGTCTTTGTACTGAACAACCTGTAGTCCTGTTTTTAGAGGCATTTAGTAAACTTACCTGATACTATTATTCATACTGTCGTCCTTTACTGTGCTACATTGCCAAAGTATTCCAACATTTTAGCAGAAGCAGAGGGAGGGCACAGGAAAGAAGGGATTCAATTTACATGAATAATATGCCTACTAAATTCTCCAGTTCTGGTGATGCTAGATGTGTTTCAATGAAAACTCCAGAAACAAGAAGAAAAGAGTGTATTTAGGAATTGTTGGTATCTTTTTAAATAGTAGTTTTATAACTGTTGGGATTGCTGAGAAAAACATGAAAATGAGTGCTTTATCTAGAAAGCACAAAACCTAAAGGCATCATTTTTAAAATACATCATTTTTTAATCAGTTGCATAATTGGGGAAAACATGACTGCTCATTTCTAAGCATCTAGATTAACAATAATGTTCACAACCTACTTTTTTCCCCTCGTCCCCTCATGACTGAGAAGCCGCATATATTAACTCTACAACAAATGAAGGAAAAAAATATTCCTCCCATGCCAGGTTTTGAGGAGCTCCCAGTCTGTGAGCTTTTGGATCACATTACTGTAATTCTTATTCAATGAAGGTTCTTGGTCAGAGACCTTGCTTTAACAAGAGTTGACTGACATGTGGGGCACGGATTTTTTTAAAACAACAGCAGAATTTGAAAAAGCAGACAGGCATTGTGCAATGCGGTTTTCTTCCTCTGCTCTACAAACATGGATGATAGCTCACGCTACCATCCAGTTTGATAGCTTTACCTAAGCTGCATTTCAGAACATTTCTTTGCCAGCTGATCATTTAGTTGTTGGAGGAGTCAAACTATTGTGTATACAAATCAAAGAGAAGAAGCCAAGTAAATAAATGAAAGAAGCCATATTTTAAGGTTTCTTGTAAAAAAAAGTCCCATGAACACAGCGAGCAGTTTGGGTTATGAATTTTTTAAGGGAAAAGGATGCCTCGTTGAGGGCTTCATTTAATCCTCTAGAGAAGTTATTGCCTGACACCAAACCTCTCAGTATATAGTGCTCCTTCCGCACGCCACTTTCATCTGCAGGGGAAACAGAAGTTGGTTCAAACCCCTCTACAGTAGCATATGTAAGCTCTGCTACTATCAAATATATGACTTCCAGAAGGCAAGAAAGTTGCATAAGCTGGTGAACAAATCGCACCATACTGAACACATACTGCACCAGTAGGACACAGGTCACAGATCTCTCGGTAGGGGAAAAAACCCAAAATCCCTTCCACACAGAAACAAAATAAGGAAAAATTCACTGAAAGCTACTCAGTTCTGTACTTGGAATAGTCTTTAATAATCCTCCCTCCTTCTGAAATTAACTGAGGTCCGCTGATGAAAAGCCCTAAATAAAAGCTAGATACTAGTTATTTTAACCAGTGTTGCCGTTTGCCAGCTACACACGTGACATCTTCCACGAACACTTACAATGAAATTTCCCCATTGAGAAACAGACAATATACTTGAATCAGAACAATTTTTATAGGTTTAGGCTAACAAATGAAACGCAGAGCAGGATCTTAGCCGTATGCTTAATTTTCAGTTTAGCACCACAGTAGGCCAATTTCTACTTACCATGACACCAGTGAAAAGCAGTATCCCTTTCCTAGAGTAAAGGTCCAACATATATTAAAGTTGCAGTTCCCTGCAGAACAAAAGGCTCCTTCTATTTGCCTGTGTCAAAGCAGGGGTGACCTCAATGACTTCATTTAATTGTTTGTTCTGTAACTCTCCATCAAGTTATTTCACTGCATGGACTGAACACTGAGGCACACTAGCATAACCCACTTCTTAAATACAGAGGCCGTGCTGAAATCCTGACTTCTTAAATGCAACTATGCAAACGAAACTAGTTTAGAAATTCGTTGGGCAAGATAAGCGATTCTATTAGTTCCATTATAGGCTAAAAAGACCCAAACCAACCATAAGAAGAAGTTGTCAGAATACAAGTGGTTTCCATCTCTGTGGAGTGGATTTGAGTAGTTTCTGAGACGAGAGAAAAGTTGATCCTGCAGGGACGCTGTTTGCAATGTCACATGCAGTTTTGTCTGGGACATACTTCTCACAGCTTTCTGACTTTCTTAATATTTTTAAATTAAGGTTCCCCTCCAATTTTTCTTTTTCAGATTAGGGAGGGCAAGGTTACTTTTGTGAAAAAACAAAAAGAAGATCTGGCATGAACCAAAGCATGAAGGCAGGTGCGATTCCTTCCCTCGGTTATGCAAGAAGGCATTACAAATGCCTACTGTGATTTTTTTTATTTATTGACAGCTTAAACACTGCACCAGGGGGAAAAAGCCCCACTGTCATTCACATCCTCACAACAAAAAGCCTGCCTGAGAAGACTATTACATCTACTATATTCATCGAACAAGAAATTCAAGTGATTTTCTTAGCTCTTGATCCAAGTACAGAAGTACAAAACAAAGCTTATGCCAGATATATCCATCAGCTTTGTTGTGAAGCATTTCCCATGCATGGCTCCGTCCTTTTCAACTGAAATTATTGGCAGCATTCTGACAGAAGCAAGGCGTGTGCCTGAGGAGTCTAGTCTGAAACTGTGCTTCATGTAAACAAGTGAAAAAAAAAAATCACCTCATTAGTAGATGGTTTAGAAAAAAAGAGACAATGAACCAGATCTGTCTATGACACACCTTAGTGTATCTTCAAAGCTACTAGTGAAGGGCCAGCTAACACCACTACGCTTACAAGCAATGGTGTTTTCAACAAGTGGAGAGGATTTGTATGAATAAAACCTGAAGCAGAGATGAACAACACCAATGAACTGAATGAATTGGTTATTTACTGCATTGCTTTTAGTATCATCTGCTTTTTAGAAGGCTACTAGTAAAACATGACAATTTTTATTATTTCAAAACCTAAGAAAATATTCAGTGTAATCATTTATAACTCCAAAAACCTAGTATTTCCGTAGCCTGAATGGAACAGAAATCACAGAAATACTTGATGCATGTGAGTGTCTCATTATTGCAGGGATCACCAGGTGGTGCTTTGAAGAGACAGTCTCTCAGAGTCATTTATTTTTGGTCGTGGACAGAATCTTGTGTTCTTTGTAGCACTTCAATTAACAGGCTGGTGTAGGGGGATGGAGAAAACAGCAAAGGACTTTGCTCTCTGCTTTACTATGTCCAACAAGAGTGAATTGTACCAGCAAAGCCCCTTTCTGAGGACTGGGCTGACATTCGGGCTGGATACCAGGGAAGACAAAAACATCTACCTGCTGTTCGTGACCACCTCCAGCTTAAACATTTTATTTACATAAAGAAGAGACTATCTTTGTAAATTAGAGTGGACACGCGGGCAGAGGATACAGATACACTGGGACCCAACTTCATTAGCTTTCACAGCAACTGTCTGTGTGCCTGTCCCACAGTTTGTTGCTGTGTAGTCACCTGGGGATGCGGTGGGGGGGGTGTGTGTGTGCAGGGCAACAACATTCATGTGGGGAGTTACACACAAAAGCTCATATGTGGCAAATTTTGGTGCAAACATTTCAAAATAAAGCTACTTCTTGAAATTGTTACTCCCTTCCAATTAGACAATGACCAAAAAGTCTTAATGTCCAATAAAACTCTGCAATGGGCTCAGAAGTGTAAGCTTCATCCCTCATATGAATTCAGGCCCCTATGAGTGAAACAGGCATATGTAATAAAGATTTTATTTTTTTAAAAAGATACTAAAGCACAATCGAGTACTTTCAGTCTACACACCCACACCAAAGTGGGTGAAAACCACTTCCTGCAGCCAAAGATGATTTTAGAGACAGAAACCAATTATCCACATTGAAATATGGCAAGGACTACAGCCTTATCTCCTCTAAATATAGAAGACTGCAACCCAGATGTATACTCGTGTATCTTAGACAGAACAGTCTAGTAAGTAATGGAAGAATAACAGTCAAAATTAAGAGCAATTACAGAGGGTTAACGTTATCTCACACACACATCAAGAAATGCTAACATGACAGCAATGGTATGGAAAGTGAATCATTTAAACATGGAATCCATATGTTCCAGTTTGTTGCTATAGAAAACAAATGTAGAATTTCAATTTACAAGTGACGTATCTCTGGTGGGGGATTTTTTTCTCTCTTTTCTGTGGAATACATCAGACTGAAGGCACAGACCTAATTTGCCACAACTTAACCTATGCAAAATGAGATGTCATGCAAATAAGTTTTTGAGCAGCAAACTGCTTAACTATGCTGAACAAGTTATTGCATTTATTTACGTGATGTCGCACCAAATTATGAAGGCTGACTCAAGTTGTCTGTTTATTTTGCCGAGTTACTTCTGCTCTGTGTCTCACTCCTTGATTTAATTGAGCTGCTGAAGATAATATAACTTATCACACAGACACTATGCCATGTTGCTAGATTCTAGGTTAATTAACAGTAGCCTACAGTCACTGAATTTCTCACATGGTTAGCCACTTGGACCCTGTCTACTGTCTAGCTTCACTCATCAACAAGTCTGGGAATTTTACGTTAGCAACAGAATACACTAGCCACACAAGGAGCTTTTGACTGCTTAGAAAAAGAAAACACACCTAAATGGAAGGTAGCCTTTTCCTCACTCTGAAATTAACCCACTCCTACAGACCGTGTGGCAAGGCTGCACGCTTGGCAAAGCTACTGGTACTCCAATTGGGGAAATTAAATCCAGGAGGCAGCTGCTGTGCTGCAGGACAGAAAGCTATGGCTGCTGTTCCACAAGCACTGCCAGCTAATGCAAGCACCGGCGGCTGCCAGCCCTGAAAGGCTGCTGCCTCCCACGGCTCTGCCTTCTCCTGCGCAGCACGAGGTGAACTAGCCTCATCCTATACTAATAATTTCAGCTGCACTGGCTGAAATGGCAAAATGCCAAAACGGCATGCAGAGCAGCTCCTTGAACCTTCACGCTAGCAGGGGAGATAGCAGCAGTGTGTGCCACCCCAGCAGCAGGCCACTCAGGAGCGCATGGGAATGGTCATGGGTCATCTTTTCATGTCAATACCAGACTGAAGTTGACCTATGACTAAGGATACATTTTCTTGATATGCTTAGTCTCATGGCAGGCTGCCCTGAAAAGCTTCTTCCCCAAACCATACTTCCACCACTTTCAGTGCATCAGACCATGCTTGCTGTTCTGACCATGAATTAACCTCCCAAATACTGATTTTCAGTCATCGCTTATGCTGCGATTCCTCATGTGACCACACGATCGTTAGACCTGACTCAAAGAAGGCGGCAGCAAACAAAAGGTAGGGCTAGGAAGGTACCAGGACTCTGCTCTCAGCAGTCCACACTTTGGATTAAACGCATCACGAAACTTCTCCCGAAGGTGGAGCTATACCATCAATCTAAGAGGAAGACAAAGTTAAGTTCACAGTTTAAATACTCCTCCTGCCTCACAACACCACCCCCACCACCACCTTTTTAAAATAATGGTACTTTCGATTACTTCAACCTAGAGAAATATTTTTTGTTATTAACATTCCTCATTATTCTCCACGAAACAAAATGCATATACAAAGAGAGGTGCCAAAAGGAAAAAATTATTTTTAGTGTTCTGATATTGTACATATTTACTCTGGGGTTAATCCTCAGTCTTCAGCCAAGTTATTCCTAGTTTAGACAACAGGTTCATCTATGAGTTCTGCAAAACCTTGCAACAGGTCCAGAATTTCAAGTGATATAAGACCCACTACGAAACCCATCTTTTCCAAACGATGAGCCAGATACTTAGAATGCCATAAGTTTTGCATAGAGCTCGTGACATTTGAAATGCATGTATACAACTCTGAAGTTCACATGATCTACTTGCTATCTGCAGCTGTTGGCATGCAGGTTTTCAAGCCTTTCTCCGCAACAATGGAAGTTAAAATTTTCATAGGGTTGTAAAATCTAGGAATTTAAAAGCAAAACATAACATACAGCAGTTATCGAGCTTTATATGTAAAAATAAGGATGCTCAAAACTATTAATGCAGAAACCATAGTTCCTTTGGAACTAAAGCAATTGATACTGGTTGAGGAAGGAGCTGACCTACTCTTTTCCATGCCTACATGACTTTTCTAACTCTGGTACATACCTGCTCTGACCCTTGAGAGACAGGATTTGGTGTCCAGGTGCTTTGTCAGATTCTACCACACAATTTAGACTGTTTTTTGGTCTATCTTAATATTCATCTAGACATGACTGCAATCACATGTAATGAAAATGCACTGTTGTACTGAAGGAGGGAGAAGAGGGGAGTAGGAAAGAAAGGGATCTGGAAAGGGAAGGGACAGAGAGAACAGAAAGATTACATGCCCTCCAACTGAAACAACCCAGGAGCAGAATTACTGTGGTCCTGCATGTTGGGCAAAGGGCGTTCAGCTCCCTAAGGAAAACTAACCACCTATTTAAAGAATGTAAACAGGATTCCTGGGCAGACACCCTTGACACAGCATAACCAAGGGGAGACAGGACCAGTCTCTGTGTATTACTCAGCGCACAAGTATGTTCCCACTAGACCTAAATTTGATAGCTCGCTCAGCACCACAAGCAAGTAGTAGAGGACCTGGAAATCAGCAAGGGTGATTTGCTGTAAAACATTAATAGAGCCTTTATTACGTTAAAAGCTGAGCAGGCTCCATGAGCAAGCCCAACCACAAGCCCCTCTCTCCCCTTCCTGTGCACAGGCCTCCACTTCACATCCCCATCTACCAAGAATCCTCTCTCCCCCTGGCATGCCCTCCACTGGCTGCAACACAGCTCAGGGGCGCTACAGCAACACAGGACATTAATTGAGGATATGCTTTAAAAGCAGAAAATGCTATAAGCGGAAATAGGTGGTTTCTCTATTTTATTTATTTTTTTTTTTACCGTCAAGTGTGATTATACAGAGGCCTTATCCACAAGCAGTTATACTCAGTATATTAAAAACTCATCTGTAATGAAGATTCAAAACAAATGGTCTTTTTCTTTTTCAAGAGGATAGAGGGGAGTATTGAGCTATTTTCTGTCTTTCGGGAGTGTGATTTTTGTTTATCTGAATATGGTTATATATAGTTCAATTCTCTACAGTCCCCTTCAATATCAAAGATTGTTTTATTTATAAAAAAATTAAAAGGCTCAAGCTATGCATTTTGAATTCAGATAATCCCCCCCTCCCAATTTAGTGTTTGTGAGATTGAGAGATCCCTAATTAATAGAATTATCTTGCACTTACATGGCTCATTCCATCAGAGCTTTATAAATATTTTATTAAGCTCACATTTTGAGAAGCACTAGATAGAGAGAGAGAGATTAAAACCATGTTAGCCATGCCTACTTATAAAAAACAGAATGAAAGGGAGCCACCTTTGCCCCATTTGTCCACTGCAGCTTCTTTTTCAAAGGACAACAGTAAATACTGAGCGAAGACCAGCATCTCTTTATCAGATGTTTTAACTACATGAAAATACTGGGTAAGATGAGTGGGGGAGTCAACCCTAAACACAGAAGATCACATGCTAAACAAATGAGAAAGAGAACAAAAAAAAACCTGACGAGCATCACTGAACTGCAAAAAAGCAAGTTGTCCAGTTGTGAGCTGTAAGGGAACAAAACTGGTATAATGCAGATTTCCATAGATGCTTCTCTCATACACTTTAAATATAAAGTGTGTGTATAAATCAGTATTGGTTTCAGAAAAGGTGAATGCCTGGTAATTGAATAGCCTTGTTCTGCTGCCTGGATCTCCTGTACCATGAGCTCTATGAGGAAGATCGTGCATCTATGTGCATGTGCTGGAGGAAAGGAAAGATATTGCAACCTTGGCTTGTCCATTAGTTTTACAACAGTGTTAAAGATGGATTCCGCATCCTGATCCTCCAGCACTACACACAGAAGCTAGAAGAGCCAAAATAAGAATCACTCCCTAGCTCTGCTGATCAGAATTACATTGCCATCTTCCTGCTCTACACCTTTCATATCTACATAACTGCAGTATATTTATGATATACTTTGATACAACTTTATGTTATAAAAGGGAACGTGCAACAAATTAAACTTATTTTGTCATAAATCCATCCGCTGCTGTTCCATCCCACTCTCCCCTTCCCAGGAGGAAACTGTGACTTAGGGGTCTAAAGGCTGTGATCCAGATTCGACTGAAGATGGAAATGAGGGCCCACCAGTGGCAATATGTCTTTTTGTTAATCTATCGATAGATGGAACAATGGTGCCCAGTCCAATCTTTGTACTCTTCTTACCACCAGCACCTGAATGACTATTAAGGCCAGCTGAGAGCACTGAGAACAGTACGGTTTACAAAAGACTCAGAGTAATTGGAGGGCTCTGAATTATATTTCCTTAATCGCTCACAAAGAGTGATTTTTATGGGAAGAAAAGTCAAGAAACAAAGGTACAACTATTTGTTATTTCTCTAAGGCCATGCTCACTGATGCAAGGCTCCAGTCTATCTTTAAATTTGCAATTACAGCTCAACTGAATTATGAAATCAGTTTGCCTAACCAGTTCACTCACTCTTCTCTGCAATTGAAACAAGCCATTTTCCATTAGTATCACCCTGTCATAACATGCTAGCATAAGATGTCTCTATATGTGATTACAGCAACTTTGCTGAGCCTTTTTTAGCTTTATCGTCCCAATAGACAACGTAATGATACAGGAGTTTTTTTCTCTAACATCCTTGTGATTTTCAGCCAGTAGTTTCAGTCCTAAATATCTCAACATATCAAGGAGTTAATTTTCTCAAAGCAGTGGCCATGCTCTTTCCCTTAGAATAATACTCCACTATTAGAATAATGATCTAAATATTTACCTAAGTTGTTAATGGTTTTTACTGATGAATACAGGGTTATTTGTTCCAGACTTGTTTACCTGCCTTCTTTAAAAAAAAAACCAAATAAAAAAAGAAGTCTAGCTTCACAATGTCTTTTAGTAGAAGACCGAGTGAAGGATACAGGCAAAGTGGGATATCTACATAAATAATTCTGTGTTATGAACCATTTAATAATTTGAGGTGCACATCACAGTGTTTTGAAAAGTTTGGGTCGGTGTTTTTTTTCAGGCAGTTCTTACCATATTAAGGTGTTTTAAAGACATTAATGAAGTATTACATCATCTCTTTACTGGAAGATTATTGTCCATAGTGCATCCTTTAAAAAGAAATAATGCTACCCAAGAGTATAAAGTAAGTTGATTGCAAGGGGGAAAAACCAATCACCAACTCAAATTTCTCTGACTTTTGTACTGAACCAACTTTAAAAAAATACATTTAAAATAAATACCTTTATTCATTTGCTGAATTTCAGGAGAATAAATGCACTGATTTTGAAAAATAACCACTAGTCTTCAGTATACCCAGTCAAACAGCAGCACATTTGTTGGACACATTTTGTTTCCGAATTAATTTTTTTGACTCATTCAAGTAATTTACTTACTCACTGATTGTGCTTTTTATAGCACTTTTAATCAACTGACTTAATCTTTATTATTTTAATCTCTTAATCTATGCAGAGATAAAATCTCAAGGTGACTATTTAAAATGACCACTACATGAACTGATACCACTGTGGAAGATGTAAAATTCACATGACCTATTCTCATGGGTCCTACCAGCCAGCTCGACATCACTGAGACACTCCAAAGTCAAAAGGAAAAAATGCTTCCCCATACATCTTTTTCATTTGCAGGTGCTTACAAAGCTGCCCGCAGCACGTGCTTTGTGACCTGCCTATGTACGATGTTAATGGCTCTTCTTGTGCAGTGCACAGAATAAGGAGCAAACACCACCAGTGATGAGACTTTTCCTTCAGTAGCTGATGGTGGAGGTCTGCGCAGCTGAAGGTTCTTGGTATTAACAGTACTATCACCACTTCAAACAACTTTTTTAAAACCACGTTCTACTTTTACAAACAGGTACAATGGTCCTTACGTGCAAATGCTGTGTAAGTCATACCTGCTATGTTGCACTAATGCGGAAGGAACTCAAGTAGCAAGTCCTATGAAGGAAGAGCCAGAAATGGCATGACAGAAGCTAGAGACATGCTGCCAGGTTTGTCACATGCTCACTTCAGAGTTTGACCCAGCTACTGACAAAAAGGACTTCCTATGCTCATCTGACACTGAGGTGACACCATGGATCCAACTTACAGATTTCTAGAATTTTCAAATGTTCATCCGTATTTACCAATAGACAATTTTAAGCAATAGGCCAGATTAGTTAGTTGCACAGAAAAGAAGAAAATTTTTCTAAATACTCTGGGTACTACAAGTTTTATGTGTAAGTTTAAAACATGTATATTTTCCTTTTCGAAAACAGTTAACAATACTAACATCCCAGCTCTTGAGGACAGGTACTGCAGTGAAACAAGCAGCAGAACTGGGAAGGAGAGAAGTGTACCCACACCAATTTTACCAGCTTGCCTCAAAAGATGATGGGTTATCTTCCGCCCACTGGAATCTCATCAGATAAACAAACTAGCCAAATACTGCAAACATCGAGAAGGTGTTTTCTCCCCCCTCCCCTCCAGAAGTGCTTCTAGCACTTTCCCTCTTTGCTCTTTCCCTTGTGGCTTTGCTGCCTGAGCCACAGCAGGCCCTACCAGGATGCAGGATCTAACAGGGCAGGAATGTTGATTGACAAGTCTCTAAATGGACTAGAGGAGCCAGGAAAGCAGGTCCGCTGTTAGTTTTTCCTAAACATACTTAACTCTAGCAGAGGAATATTCCAACAGACTGAGCACAAAAGCAGACAAAGAATTTGCAGCTATGGGTCACAGGAAAAAAAAAAAAGCTACTAAGACAGTATTGATGGACCATCCAACCAATAAGCTCTAACACTTGAGGCCCACTGAATGTCTTTATGGAAAAGAAAGGTCTTTTTCACCATCAGCCTTACTGTTGTATGTTATTTCATATATAACTGCTAAAAAAAACCCTGTAACACTTATATGGGCTACAACCAAAAAATATGTATTCTAAATAAATGCGTCCTTCATAAGAACACGGCTCATTTTCAAAGTTCTTCAAGAATGAAATTTTCATTAAGCTTTATTAAAACCTTTTCAGCTGTAATTTCATACCAGTCCATATTAACCATCCCAAACTGTATTAAAAAATGACATGTTTAGGACTGCTGAGCATTTACATGAGTCTGCAACAATAACACTGAAGAGCAGAATTAGTTCAAACATTTCAGGGCTTAAATGCTAACAGTTATGTAAATATACAACAAAGAATTCTATTTTCCTCTGAATTGCAAGCGACCAGAAACTCAGTTGCTGAATGACGAAAGAAATGGGCCTGCTTGTTTCCAATTTGAGCAAGAAAATATCAACAAAAACACACAGCAATTACAACTTTTAGCTCTCTGAATGGCTGGGGAGGCATTATAAAGCATTGCAACTGCAGCAATTCAGCAAGCTTTCTTGAAGGAAAGAGGGGAAAAATGCTAATCTGTTTCTAGAAATCAGCTATGTGATGTGTGCCTCCAATTAAGTGGGGTTCCCCCAGTGATTCAACGTCATTTGATGATATTGCTCAATGTGTTCTGATGAACCATGACACAAGCAGCAGAAACAACCTTCTCTGTTCCCACCATGACCACATACTTTTGACACCAGAGAGCCTTTTCACATGTCCCTTTAAGCTGTTGCTAAAATTTCAGCACAGCTTTAGTATGTACCCTGACAACCGCCCTCAGCATGGCAGGAAGGTATCACACATCTGTTCTGAAAGGGGTGGCTTCCTTGTAATTTAAATATAGAAAGATTTTCTCCATCTTCATCTTTTCAAGAATTTTAGAAGAGATGTATAGAAACCTTACAAACTGACTGACACCAAAAACAACAGAAGGTAGAAGTCTCGAGATTTAAAATAGTTCTACAATTTTGAAGTGGACCCATCAGGGTGAGAGTAGAGAAAAGATGTCATGCAACCCACTGATTTTGCCTGGTATTTGCTTGTGTCACATAATGAAAATAACAGACGGTGTTTGATTAAAGCCATACCTCTGGTCTATTATGAAGAATGGTTTGAGAAAAGCAGTCAATTCTCTGTCAGGACTTCCTATGCAGTAGAAGCCAAGCTGACTCCTTCAGAAGGCTGTGCCTGGGCTCCGGGAAGTCCTCAAATTCAGCCCTATGCCTGCCCGAGCCAGCTCCTGCTGCCTCGGAGCTCCATGGTGGACAGTGCATCAGAGCCACTCAAGCTGTGAGTACACCGCAGATAAACAGATTATTACTGCAGTCTCAAATAGGGCAGTTCTCAGGGACTATCAGACCTTCACTGAGCACAAAATAATTTTGTGTTTTTGTTTGTATGGACAAAGAATTAAAGAAAAGAATCTGCACCCTGAAGATCCAGCCTCCTTCAATGTACCCTGAAGAGTCTCCTGTGTCATGACAAACTAATTGCATGTGTTAAGGGAAGCCTGTTACTTTGGCTTTTTCCACTGTACATCAAAAAAACTACGTTTGATTTTAAAGCACATACACTTACAAATACTGAGGGAATCAGCTACAAAGAGACCACACAAGCTGTTCCAGCCTTCCACAGAAGTCTGGGGTTTTTTTCAGTGTAAATACACAGCCACCTCTTCAGTTTGCCCTTTCATCTATTCTGAAACACTTCTTAACACACACACTTCATTTCCTAACTAGCTGATCATATACAAGTTTTGGGTTTGTAGCTTTAAAGCGCTAAAAAAGATGAAGGTAAAACACAACCTTGATCCTGGAACAGAAGTCAGCAAGGATATCGTGGGTGTCTCACAAGTCACAGAGCTGGGAAGAAACAAGCCTGTCCTGACCCTGTGTTGAAACCTGATCTAGTTAAAGAGGCACACGGATTACCATTTATAGCCTTTCTCAGAGGCTGGGGTGAGGGGCAAGGAGGGTGGCAGACAGCTCTCTGTCCGGCTGCATGAGCCACTAGCTGCCAGCAAGGTTATAAAACATGCAGATGCTGGGCGCCAAGGAAGGATGGTTTTTCTCCCCTTGTTGCAGTGCACCTTCCATGCCACTGCTGTGCTAACCACCCTAAAAGCACACATCTCTTCAGAAGAACAGCAGTACTCTTTGTTCCCAGGCTGGGACGAAAGGATAAAAGACTGGAGACTGAGGAAGAAAAGGCAGGCAGATTTTTGTTTGACCTGCAGTTAATCCCCCAAATCAGTAAAGATACATTGATATGGCCATGCAAGGTACTGCGCTTTGCTGCCAAAACCAACGTGCACATAACAGTGTGCGGTCCAGTTCTCTATGGGCGAACTGGAAATTACTCATTGAGGTACCACGTTAATTTTGCTAGCTAATGACCTGTCTCAAGGAACGAGGTAAATGTCTCCAAGCTGGAAATTTATGACCCTGTGACAGACAGGTGAGTCTCCGCCAAAAAGCTGGTCAGATTGGGTTTCTGTCTCTTTCTCCACTATGGCAAAGGTTACAGCACAAGATTTTGGAACTATGAAAAAGCAGAGAGTAGTCTCTATGCTAAGTTCAACAACAACAACAAAAATTAACCATTCCTTTCCAGCAAAACTTCAAGTATTGTCACCTTCACAAAAAAGCTTTCTGCTATACATTTTTGGTGTTCAGCCACTGTCTTGGTTAACTACACTTTTTCATGAGTTGAAAACAAAAGCACTCCTATTTTCTTACTCAGGCCTATACAGAACGCAGGCGCCATGAATTCACGAGCATGCCCAAGTAGGATACTTCCTCATCAGGCATCCTTACTGTCTGACAGAACAGAGCAGCTATGCAAGCATGCCCCTGTCCACCTGAAAACCCCGAGTCTTCTTCCAGACAGGATCAAAAAAACCCGACAATGCTCCATGAATGAAGTCTGACCTTCCTCTTGGCCTTCATCGCTGAAGAAATATCCCAGCTGCATATGTAAACAAGCACTATGTATAAATGAATTTAGTAGTTTAACTGACAGAGTACCCATTACGTGGGCAAAAATATCTCTTTAATACTGTAAGAAATGTAATTTGATATTCCTTTATCTAATTAAAATAATACAAATTCTCTGTGTACAGAAACTGACAGCTCTAGAAAAAGGAATTGAGCAGCATCCTCCGTTTGTCTCCGTTAATCTAAAGGTCTGTTCTTACAGCTGGAAGGTTAAATTGTTCTGCAAGTCACTTCATTCTTCATCCTGTGGGCGAGGATGGCCAAAAAGGACATCAATTTGTGCCAGTCAAGGGCATATTTTTTCTGAACCAGATCGTTGTTCATAAGAAACTGGGATGAAATCCCAAAATTCCTATTTCCCTCCAGCCTCTCAAGGGCCATGAGGTGCATTAACTTTCACTACAGAGTGAGGAAAGAGAGAGCGAGCGAGCCACCACAGATCAAGGCTGGATTATGACCAGCAAATTCTGCAGGGACAGATTCCTATTTCTGCTCCTTGACCTACAAACTAGCCTTGTTTGATTTATTCTGAAATCCTCTCTTACAAAGGAAACATGGAGAGAAAAATCAGCTGGTTTAGGTAAAAAATCTATTCTTTTTTTTTTTTATATCCCCCAAAGCGTCTACATGGCCAGACTTGCAAATAAACACACATCTTCTTGTTCTTTGCATTACAACACATTCTAGAAAATATAAACTTTTACTAATATCCAGGCAAACATGACAAAACATAATAATGGAGACTGCTGAAACTATGAGAATGGAAACATAATCATAGAATCGATGAATATCTCAAGTTGGAAGGGACCCATAAGGATCATCCAGTCCAACTCCCTGCTCCTCGCAGGACTACCTAAAACTAAATCAAATGACTAAGAGCATCGTCCAGAAGCTCCTTGAACTCTGACAGACTTGGTGCCATGACCACTTCCCTGGCGAGCCTGTTCCAGTGACTGACCACCCTCTCAGTGAAGAACCTTTTCCTAATGTCCAGTCTGAACTTCCCCTGATGCAGCTTCATTCCATTTGCTCATGTCCTGTCACTGGTCACCAGAGAGGAGATCAGCACCTTCCCCTCCACTGCTTCTCTTGAAGAAGTTGTAGATAAAAGAAAATAAAATAAGTTTAAAAATCTAGACCTGATCCAGTACCACCCCCATGCTTATTTTTTATCAGTTCCTTTGATTTAGGGTGCTTGTGTCTACAACACAAAGACATCTATGAACAGAGAAATGCTGCACTCCCTCAGGAAGCGATATGCACACGTCCCACAGCAGAAGTAGGCAGGTAGGTTTTTAACTTAGTTAATACAAATATAAAGCTGAAACAGCAGGACTCTGGGCTCTGAACATGCTGTGGCATGAACTGACAGAAAACTGCTCAGACAATAGGGAAAAAAGTGATTTGGGAACATTATTTCACAGAATAATGTCTTTCTGTTTTACCAATGTAATTAAAAAAATTTCAACCAGTTCTGAAGAGATGAACTTTGGAGCTCATCTCATGGAGCCAGCTGGGATAACCAATCTCCAAAATACCTGTCTGCAGCTTGCATGTATGCACCTGTTTGCGCCATGCATGCATTGGTTTAGAGATAAAAACAGGAAACATCAACATGAGAAACCATTCTCTTGCTCACCTCCTCTACACAAAAGACCATTGCTATGAATTCTCTGTAAGGATTCTCACATGTGGAGAAGAACACATGTGAGGGGAAGATACATGCTGCCTGCAATGCCAGAGAGCGAAGCTCACTGAGAAGGGTAAAGCAGGAAAAGATGGCATCTGCTCATTCCATCCCTGCCTTTGTAGTTTCACTTGGTTATAAAAGCATTTGCAAGGACAGTTAGAGTGAGGAAATCTGTAAATGAGACTTAGATCCCACTGCCTTTCAGTGAACTCTAAGGGTCGTTCATCTTCACAAACAGATGCTTCTGAAAATTTCACCTTGCAAACGGAAGTTTTTACATCTCCACGCAAACTGATTAACCCGAGCACTTGGAGGTATGCCAACCATCCAAGTTATGAGGCTCCAGGCAGTGCAGATCTCAGGTCAGATACTGGATTAGAATTAAAACTGGCCTGCCGAACTTTTGGATTACTGTGCTCAGAGCACAAGTATGATGGCTGTCTGCTGTGTCACCTTCAGGTCAGAGCTGGCAGGACTAGCAGCACTCTGCTTTCAGCTGGGACAGATTTGTTGAGTCCCCAGGCTGAAGATTTCTTAGAAAACTGAAAGGGAAAATTTGGCTTTTGTGGTTTGTACACCAGGTCTTGCAGCAGATATTCTTATCTTCAATGAGATTTACAATGTCTCATTCCTACCACTCTCCGCCCCTCTAAAAGGCAAGGATATTCATTAAGCAACAGGTAACCATAATGCAGAACACACCCTGCTGGACAATACACAATGCTCGTCTGGCAGCAATGATCTCCACCTTCAGCTTACCTGTTTTATGCACTGCAGCCGGTCATTGGTCTGCTGTATGTGCCTGTCCATAGAATTCATTTTGATTGTCTCCACTTTCTTCTACCTGAAAGCCATTAAAATCCCTCGATCTGCAAGACAAAAAGGACAGTAAAGATCACTGAGCACAGTTCATGCACTTCTGCCACCTAAACAATGGAGCAGAGCCGCGTACAAGAAACCCCTGAGCACTTTGCAAGATAAAATAATAATCCAAATAACAGTGACAGTCTGGCTATTGCAAGGACAAGGGCACAGGGACTCCCTAATCTTCCTCTAAGAGAAAATACCTCCCATAAATATTAAATGAATCAGTTATGGCAGAGTATTACATGGCCAAAAATAACACAAAATGTGTGTTATGAAGATTCTGGATTTCTGTATTGAAAATAAAAGCAACAAATATACTTTGGACTGTCCTCCAACTAGCAGATCTATTTAATGAGCCCTTGAAATGGCCGAGATGACAGTGAGTGAAGGACTGAGATTCACAACTCAACTGAGACTTTCAGAATGACTATTGATTCCAAATGCACAACCTCGCGTATATGGAAGAGGCCTGATGTTCAGACCAAAGGGCTGAGCAGTTCTTGCCTTCTAGAAAAATTGGGCTTTTTAAGGTATCCATAGCTGAACAAACTACTTGTTACTTCTGGAAAAACATGTCCTGAACTCTTTAGGACATATTCCCCTACCCTTTTACTGCGACAAAGCGGTACAGTCTAAGAAGCTGTATCCTCACGCTCACAAACAAGGACCGGGCACAGATTCAGAAATACATACCCAAATGCTATATTTATATAAAACTTTATCCTAGCAGAAGCAAGGTCCTGGCCTCACATAGAAACGTCTCCCCTCATGAACCTCTTCAGTGGCACTGAGCAGTTTGTTATTCAGAGAGCTGTTCATGACAAAACTCTCTTCCACTCCCTGCATACACGTAAGAGACAGCAAATTTTTCAGATAGTTGTTCGGTTAGAAAAGCTGGCCGCTCACCACTCCTGCTACACATGACTCAACATCTCTTCAGTTAAAGTACCTCTAGAAGTCCATACTCAACCCCCAGAAGGAGGAGAGTGTTCCCTGTGGTGGGAACCCTGACTGCATGGCTGTCACGGCAAGACAGACTCCAGACCACGGCATTCGCGTGCATCCCACATACCCAAGCCGCCTGAGATTTCTGTACCTAGCTGATAATGTTCTTCCATGGCTCCTGCCGGATTAGACTCGGGGAAAGAAATCTTTTCTGCTAGACAGCTAAATGAGGTCTTATAACAGCAACTCAAGCTCCTCATCTCCACACTCTAGACACAAGAGGGTTCAATAAAGCACTCCTGTCAATAAATTATAATACTTATGAAATGGAAAAGCCAGTTTCACATACAAGTATTATCGTTTGATTATGCCACTGCCACATTCTCAATAGCAAATGCCATCCAAAGGCCCTTTAGCAAATGTAAATTGATATATTTTATTAAAAGCAAGTAACACAGTCTTATCTGCCTATAAGACCCCCAAACAGACCTCAGCAGTCATGAAGTTTAATCTCTCGGTGGACAGCAGAGGTATTTATCAAGAGATAAGCTAACCCAGAGATGACACCACTTCAGCAGTGATCCATCTTACAAGCTGAGACACATTATCTGCATTTTAATTGAACATCAAGACAGATGGAGAAGGGCATGCTGAAAACAAACGTATGCATGCACATAGATGTTTGTTGAAATATTTGAAGATATGCAAACTAAAGCTGGGTTTTTTGTTGCTGTTTTTTTGCTGTTGTTGTTTGTTAAAAAGTCAGGACATTTTTGCTTAACGCACCAGTAAGCAAATACCCTATTTCTGGTGGACTTTGTGACACAGTTTTGTCTATTTTGGCATTACCTATTTAACCTCCTCAGTGCCATACAACCACATAGAGAAACTGGGAGCCAAGTTGGAAAGAGATCTATCGCAAGCAAGAGATACATATACATACTCTATACTGCCAGAAAACACAATTCTCAAGTGAAGCCAGACACACCAGCATTCAGACACATGGCTAATAGCATCAGGAGCTGCCTCTGGTGTTACTGGCAATACACTCCAGGACTGGGAGACCGCAGAGAGATTTTACAGAGACAGTAACAACGCCTTGCATTCATGTACTGTCACTCATGCCAATAAACTATCCTGCACGTTGATTTATGAACCATACATATAATACCACCTCAATTCTCTGCCTTCCAGTTGACCATAAACAAAATCGGAGGTTGCTATCAGCTACCTGAACCACAACTTACCATTGTACTTGTCCAAATTGTCATTTCTCCCACACAGCGTAGCTTCTCAAAGCCCGTTTGGAAAAGCAGAGGGCAGAGCACACAGAACTAACTCACACGACTGAGCAGAAGCATGATGGGGCTCTTGAAGGCAAGACTAGGAGCACAGTCCCCTGCTCTGCTACACAGATATGCCATACAAAATTTCTGTCATAAATTCATCAAATTCAGTCTCAAAAATAGTTCTGCTTTTCACACCCAATGGCTCCCACTGAAAAGCACTCTCTGACTCTCACCCTTCCCCTAGTAGCTAGAAGTATTTTCACTTCCATCCTCAGCTTCATTTGTTGTCACGTTACTAGTGCTCTCTGGCTAAAACAGCCTTTGCCCTGCCAGGCTGCCTCCACCTCTTCCCCCTCACTGCATAGATGGACAACCATCAGCTCTTTACTGCTGACAGTTTGCTACTTTAACCAGCCCAAGCTCATTTATTCTCTTCTGGTCAAGAGAAGCCCCTCAGTCCACTAACTGCCCCAGGCAGTAAACATCTGTTGCATGAACCAAACAGCCGAAATTGTTCGTATGAAGCCTCACCACATACAATGACATTAACACTTTGTACTTGAAATATCCTGCCTCACCCAGACGAGACTCATTTTCACCTTTCTCTCAGATATACCATAAGAGCATCAAATAGAATAATTTCTTCAGTGAGTGTACTGTCTCTAAGTCATTTCTGCTATCAAAAACTCAGAGCTCATTAGTGGGAAACCATTATTATCTGGAAATTATTCTTTCATAGGCCTCAGCAAGAATTAAAAGATTAAATGTGGAAAGTGAAAATTATCATGGATATGAAGTTTTACCAAGGCAGAATAAGCATTTTGACACTAGACCGTTTTGCCTGGAAAAAATACCAGCAGAATTCAATTTCCAGTAACTACACCTACTACGCAGGTACTACTGTACGCTGGCCTGGTTCCCCACGTGCACACCCACATCCTGAAATTTAAAAAAAAAAAAATGCCCTTTCTGTCAATCTCACGCTATTTTAAAAGTAGCAGCAAGATCGCCTTACTCGAAAATAATGGTACTTAAGATACAGAAGGGTCGGCAGGCCTGAATAAGAGCAGACTTCTATTCCGTTAAGTGCCGAGCGCTTATCAGGTCCACAAGTGAAAATGACTTTGCAGGGTCCCTCGCTACCCTCTGGTGTACCCGCACTTGAAACCACACGAAGATTCAGGTGCTGCAACCAGCTCGAGAGACAGCAGGTGATGTTGCCGATCGGGATTAAGGGACCCTGTTCCTCAGCGGAACAGAGGAGGGAATTGTACCCAGTGCTTCGTAAAAAATCCCCTCTGTTTGGCGCACGCATTAGCCAGAAAGGTCGTATGCTACTGCTTTATATACTAACTCCATCCAAAAGGATAAGCAAAAAAAAAAAAAAAAAGAAGT